>JALHLI010000008.1:0-465000 GCA_023349425.1 Anthopleura sola | reverse complement strand
GTGCCCAGTACTTCAACAACCCTGGTAATTCATTTACTGGCAGTGCTGGAAAACAAAAGGTTTGAATTTTAACATATTAACATAAACGACAACACACCAGAATTTTTTACCTAACATAATTACGAATGAAATAGAATAATGGTAAAAGCTACACAGTTCTCAAGTGGCTAGAGTAGCTGGGGAGCTAATTTTGAAGTTTAATGTGTATAAGGCTGATGGATTAGTTAATAAGATGATAATTAGAATAACATATTAAATGAAGAAATGAACAATCATAGAAAGAAAGAAAGAAAGAAAGAAAACTACACATTTAGTAAATACACAGAGATTCAGTATAAAAATTAAATAAATAAAATAAAATAGAGAAATGATATAAAATAAATAATAGTACAGTACCAAAAGTAAGGTTAGAATAGAGAGAGAGAAAAAATGTAATGCGAATGCAGTTATTTATAAGAATTTGAACTGAAAGCAATAAAATGATCAAGTTCAATAAGCCATCACTCCGAGGTTGAGTAAGTACTGCAGTGCTTAATTAATGTGTCTAATTAAGGTGATTGAAGGCGTTTGACATCATACATCATTTTTTTCCTCTTTCAAAAGTTTATATTATAGAGTTGACAATACTAGTTGAACATCACTGATCAAAATGATATGTAAACAATACATAATCGTTGCCCAAAAAGCTTACTTGTGGTATTCCTCAAGGCTCACATTCTTGGGCCATTACTATTTATTTATCCTCTATACTAGCGATCTACCAAGAATTTAAAACAACTCTCAACTCAGTGCAAGAAGTATGCTGATCACACATGTTTCACAGTTATTGGACTATCGTTAAAACTATATCACTAATAATGAAAAGGGTTTTATCGGTTAAAAAGTCGAATGCAACGGGAATTCCTACGTATATAAGTGTGTAAGTATAACAGTCAATCCCAATCAAAGACAAACACTTACTCATGGCTGCCTGTATCTCCTGATCAGTCATACTCTTATTGAAGACCATCAGTTGTCTCATGTGACCATGGAATGCATTGTTATCGGCTAGATTAGGTAGCTGGTCCCCAATAATACCAAGGTGGTAAGGTTTTACGATCTTAGGTAGGATGGGCACATAATCCTTCTCGACCTTCTCTGTCCCGTTCACCGTAATCCTGACCTTTCCTACAGTCTTGTTCCAAGTGACAGCGAAGTGGTTCCAACCGTTCATGTCAATACTAAAAAATCATTTATAAACAGGACAGCTGATTAGTAATACGATTTATAAGATAGTAAAAAAGCTTAATAATTCATAAGCCTTTGGTCCAAGTGGAGCGCCCATACACGTCACGTGCATGTAGTCCCTTTATACCCGATAAACCCCTCTTCATTAGTATTCGAGGGACCTTTATACATATTCAAAGGTTGTTTAGTTGAACAAGTGCCCTTCCATCAGCCTGTACGCCTAACTAAACAACTTTCAAACCTTCTTTAACTAAACTACTTTGGGGATGTAGTCTTAACCCTGTATAAAGATGGCAGCCAAACGAAGAAGGAAATGCGATTGATAAATTAATAAATACCAAGGTTAGTTGGTGTGAATGGGGCTTTAGTCTTTATTTAGACTTGGATGCGCCTTTATATAAATGGCACTTGAACACTAATGAAGAGGACTTTACCGGGTCCATGCACGTGGTCCATGCACGTGACGTGTATGGGCGCTTGGACCAAAGGCTTATAAATTATTCATATTTTTTTTAGTCTGAACAATTCACTTCGGTCAGACACATTCGCACCTTCAAAAAACGTAAAAGATACACACACATCATAAGAGTAGTTATATTACAAGCAAAACAAAACTAGGCAACTGAGGAAACTAAGGAAAACCAAGGAAAACCTAAAAAGATCCATAGGAAAAGAAATTATGTCGTGCTTCTCCTGACACTTCTCTCATGTCTGCCAATACCCAAGTGCTTTATAACTGCACACAGCATACGAGCGCGTTTTCTATTTCTTCAACCCATTCATCCACCCTTGATGTTGTAGAAGGTGACCTTTTCAGGGTTTTCAAATCTACACATTTCCTTATTAACTGTAAAGGGCAGAGTTTGGTCCATTTATGCATGCATGGTTAAATATAATACATATTAACTTACTTTACGTAAGGTGAATCCGCTATACCCCCGTCCTGTTTCTTGACCCTTAAATATACAGCTTTCCAGCTCCTACTTAATCTTAAGTAAAACCTCAGTAGCGGCTCAGTCCAATCACTGTAAACAAAATCATTTTTTTCTGTACTGTCGTTGGCAGGCTTGATCCAGAACATGAACGTGTATCCCTCGGGATTCATCACGACTGCCGGGACTTCTGCGTAGCTTTTGAATCCAGGTAAGTAAAGTGCTTTTTCTCCA
Organism: Anthopleura sola; assembly: GCA_023349425.1. NCBI lineage: Eukaryota > Metazoa > Cnidaria > Anthozoa > Actiniaria > Actiniidae > Anthopleura > Anthopleura sola. The sequence continues at coordinate 462,607 of JALHLI010000008.1, read as the reverse complement.
TCGACCACTTCGTACCTTGGGGAAGGTGTTCCTTTCAGCCTATGGAACATCAAAAACGCTTAGTGTTTTAACTAAGTCACCCGTCCACACTCTTACGAACTCGTTCCTCTCTGATCTCTCTCGTCGGTTCGACCCGTGATTCTCTCGTCCATCCGTTCAGCCTCCACTCTACTAATATTTTACATGAATTTTTAAAAACATTCCGAAACACTTATACCCCATTCACACCGGACATGTTTAAAGGTTGTTTAGTTGAACTAGTACCCTTCCATCAGCCTGCATGTACGCCTAACTAAACAACTTTCAAACCTTTAACTAAACTACTTTGGGGAGGTAATTTTAACCCTGTATAAAGATGGCAGCCAAACAACGAAGGAAATACAATAGATAAATTAATAAATACGAAGGTTAGTTGGTGTGAATGGGGCTTTAGTTTACAGACTGCTATATAGCGGTCAAACTTAAATTGTGGCCCAAGTGAAAAGCTAGCGGATCTTACGTCATTTACAAAGGTCGTGTAGTAGTATCTATAACATCAATATCTCCATATACAGATGGCTATTTGTTTGTTTGTTGTTGATGGGCAGGAAAACCCCACAAAGTAGAGCTCTACTCTAATGTTGATATAATACTTACCCGACGTCTCCATCTGTTCCTTCAAGTGTCCAGTCCTTCAATAGGCCTGGAAAATCTGGTAAATTTGCTGGTAGTGCTAGAAAACAAAACATTTGAATGTTAACATCTATTTTTCAAGTTGATCGGTTGCTTGCGTAATAGTAATAGACTCTAGGCACTCTTGTTGTGCCTCTTGTAATGGCTGCAATTTCGTGATGGTGCAAATGATAGTAGAATAACTAGGAGGCTGGACCGTTGGTCAAGTGGATATTTGATAGGCTGAATAATAGGTTAGTATGTTGGTTCATATGGTGCTCCATCAGTCGGTCGTTTGGGGGTTCGCAGCTTAGTTTGCAAAAAATCCACATACCTATCTCGTTGCCTTTTGACGTCATACTTTTCAAGAACAAATCATTCATGAATAGATTTTCATAATTTGTTTTTATAGAAGCCAGATCAGCTCCTTGGGACTGACAGTGGGTTCGTGCATCGATCCAGGGTTTTTTTTCATGGATCATCTTCACAGCAGCATCATTAATGCGATACCATCCGCCACCCAAATCTGAATTCATAAAAACAATGTCATACGTTATAAGTTACTACGCATGCGCAATAAGGATAGTAGACCAAATAGTTGACCGATGGATTATTTTGTTTATTTGAGCATTGATATTCTATAAAAATTGAATAAATCAACTGCTTTTTTCCTTGCTTCTTGGAATTCACAAACCTTCGTGTTTTTTTTCTATTTTTGCAAAAACGCTGAGGATTTTTATCACCGAACTCGATTGTTCGTGATTGTCTTGTTACTATATACAACACAAAAAAGCGTCTCTTTGATTGGTTTAAAGGAGCCTCCCAAGTGCATCAAAAACTGCATATTCGCCCAGGCAAGAATTGACCATTTCTTTTACAACGGAGCCACAGCTACTGGACGTAAGTAAGGTTTTGTGCATAACAACCAATAGCTTCTCTTCAACTACACACACGCACAGAAAAAGAGGCGTAATAATATAAGTTTATCTTCAACAATTTTACCAAAATATATTTTCTATAAGAAATTAATTTACAACAACAAAAAATTCAAAATGTTTTTAAAAGTGCTTTGTGTTCTGAAAGACAGTTTTTCTCTTCTGAAAAAAGACGTTGAAAACGATTTTTTACGTCAACGTGCAAGCCTGTACAATCCCCTGCGCTCCTCAAGGACAATCCGTTTAATTTCAGTCTTGTTCATAGTATCCACCCAATCAGAGCGCGCGTTATATCGTGGCTAAATTATAACATGCTATGTAAAGGTATTCTATTCGTTAAATACAAATGTCTGGAATATTCACTCAATGTATGAGGATTTAGAATAAAATATTAAATGTAAATCAGTTGGTCACAAGTGTTTGAGACTGGTGTCACTTACCTTCCTTCATAACTGTACATCCATTTCTTTCACATTTATTCGTGTCCTAACAGAAGTAGTGTTAATAATAATAACAATAATAAGTACAAAAACTCACTCTCCTTCTCCAGCCTGGAGACTGAAAACAGTTTGTTGAACTCACCCTCATCTGGTAGTACTGGGATCCCTGTGTTTGTACCAGGCTCCCTGGACTCGCTTTCTTGCTGGAGTTGTTCAGATCACATTCAACCGTTCCAAATCTGGTGTTGCGAGCATTGATGGAGAAGCAATTCATTATCCATACACATTTATCCCAGCATGTCTCGACATAGGGTGTGGTCATGGTTGTTATCACGTGGTCTTTGAATTCTACATCTTGTTCTTTGATAAAGCTGAACTTGTCACATCCGTGAATAATGCAAATGTGCATCAGCAATAATATCACTCGCTGCATGAATCACTTTTTTACTGAAAAACTAAGGTAAACGTATTTCCAGTTAGAGCTGGTGCGCATGCGTTACCATAAATATGGGACTTTAATAATAATAATAATGATAACAATAATAATGATAATAATAATAATAATAATAATAATAATGATGATGATAATGATAATTTTAATACATAGCACGACAGATTTAAGTTTTACAGAAATGTTTCAGCAGCCCTGCTGTCATCATCAGTATAAATGTTGCAATAGAGCAAGAGTATAAATCCCGGGGGGGGGACTCCCTTATAAAATGGGTAGGTATGCTCGACGGACGGATTGAAAAATGACCCTAAAAGGTACGCATAAATTAATTCAGGTATCGATTCCAGTCCCTAAAAGGTACGACCACATTTAACAGTTTTTTTAATTTAAAATTGATAAATATACACTAATTTCATCAAATACACTTCGCTTTCCGAACATTCCCGGACTTTAACAAAGTATTGTCATATATTCAGGTATATTTATCATATAAAAGAATGTTGACCCTAAAAGGTACGGCGTCATTTCGAGACCCTAAAAGGGTTTTATTTTCGACCCTAAAAGGTCCGTCGAGCATACCTACCAACTTTATAAGGGAGTCCCCCCCTCCCCCAGTTCCCCCCCCCCCCCCCCCCCCCCTCCGGGGTATAAATAGGTGTAGGCAAAAGAATATAAATGAGAAAACTGAAAAGCATAAATCGTGAATTACAATGCTAGATGGCCATACGTTTTCAAATTATATGGTTTTGAAGAAAGTAGTAATTTAGAAGATGAAAGGAGTTTACGAAGTAGTTGATATCTTGAGATTAGATCCTGAATATAGATAGGCACGAAGTCATGTAATTCATGCTAAACACTTTATAGAATGTGTGTGTGTTTGGTTCTTATCAGACGATCATCGATCTCTCTCTGTTACACTATCGAGGTCACGTCACGCAACTCAAGCTGTCACGTCAAAACTTTGAGAAACCTTCCTTCTTTATATCCATTTGTTTTTCTTTTCAATACACCCACGAGATTCCCATTGAGTTACTACTCGATGTTTTAGTTATATACACAATTGATCATAGTAACCAAATATTGTTTATTATAACCATTATAACATTTTATTGTTATAACACACCCACGAGATTCCCATTGAGTTACTACCCGATGTTTTAGTTATAAGCACAATTGATCATAGTAACCAAATATTGCAACCATTATAACATTTTATTGTTATAACACACCCACGAGATTCCCATTGAGTTACTAAATGATGTGTTAGTTATAAACACAATTGATCATAGTAACCAAATATTGCAACCATTATAACATTTTATTGTTATAACACACCCACGAGATTCCCATTGAGTTACTAAATGATGTGTTAGTAAATCAGCTGCATGCGCAGTCAAAAATAAAATGTTCTCACTCACATATTATTTTATCAAAACCTTCCAGCTTATTGAAATGTCAAATTATTCAAGTTTTGTAAATGCTGAGTAAAAAGTGGGTATTTGTAAATCGTGGTAAGGACAAAACACTTACAAAATGAAATACCGTCTAAAACATTCACTGCATGATTATGACTTTGGAATGAAATCGAAATATTACACTGATCTTATCATCTCTTCGTCGTCGTACAAGAATGTCGGTAAAACTTGGATTTTGCTAAAGTGATAAATTATTTTCTCGAATTAATCCGGGCTTTTAGGGGGGGCAACTTGGGTAAGTTTTATAAGTTTATATTTAAAAAACGTATCGCAGATACCGAGGTTTTTAGCCAAAAAATATTTTGTCACGCCAGTTGTTTAAAGCTTTGTCATGACTTGAATAATATGTTGCAATTTCCCCTCAAAACCACGCCACTGGAAATTGCGTTTCCAAGATTTTCAATTTCCAAATTTTCAGAGGGGTGGGAACATTATACCGAAAACGTAGTTGTTTTCAAAACTTTCCAAAACTTTCCAAAACTTTCCAAAACTTTCTACACAATTGACAATGGTAGTCAAATCGGGAATCATAATAAAATATTCTAGTCTAACGCAACTATATTCACAGCTATATTTAAAAAAAGCTTCTTTTTTTTTTTTTTTTTTTTTGACTTACACATCTTGAAGTAAATAATTAAATAGTTAAATTCTCAGCTATAATATTCTTCCTTCCTTCCTTCCTTCCTTCCTTCCTTTTTTTCTTTCTTTTTTTCTTTCTTTCTTTTTGTTCTTTCTTTCTTTCTTTCTATTCGTTTTTTCCTTTTTCCTTTTCTTCCTTTTCTTGTTTCCTTCATGTAGATGTAACGATAAAACTTTGCTTTCATTGGAATTTTGATTGGAATTAAGTGAATTCTTTTCAAAAGTATTTCACAATCATGATAGCTGGTCCAAAATCTAATTTTTAACTGAATTGATTGGAGATTTGAAATGTTAATATGAAGACTTGAAAACTACATTTGAATTCTCGGATTTACTGGTCCCGCTTGAGGCGAATTTTAAAAACGATGATTTGGACAATACAAAACATTCATGAACGCATTAGTATGTCGTCACTATACGATGAACCTGATAACTAATAAACTCAGAAATCTAAATAAAAAAATCTAATTATATAATATAATTATTTAAAACTTTTTCAAATATTCTTACCTTTTTGTAAAATGTTCGAAACGCTAGTAGCTTGTTAACGTAGGACGAATAACAAATCTAATCAACAAGATAGCGTTAGAGCGCTGCTATAAAACATCGATGATTCTGGTAACACTAAGCAACCGTCATCAGTTATTAATCATCGTATAACAGATCTTGACTTCATCGAACATTGGCCAATGATGTAGGGAAGGGAGGCTTCCTTCATTAATTTTTGTAGTAAAATTAAACTTATTCGAGAAAGAGTGATTATATTTACGATAGCAGTATTTATAATGCATAGTAGTAGTCACTTATTATATTCATTTGTTTTCTATTGTTGGGTGTTAGGAAACTAACAAAAATAACAAAATAACAAAATATTCTTAAATATTTTTTCTTCTTTGTTCTCGCTTCACGCAAATTTTTTTCCAGCTATTTGTCAAATTATTCAAGTTCTTTATAAATTCTGAGCAAAAAGTCAGTGTTTTTTATCGTGAGGCAGGCAAAAAAAGATACAAAATCGATTGAAGAAAAAAGGGACAAATTTAGAAAGTTTATTAAGGAACCGCAGATGTTGAGGATTTTAGCCAAAAATGGTTTTATGTTAAGAGTTGCCTAAAGCTTTGTCATGACGTTAATGCAATAAATATATTGCAATTGCCCCTCAAAACCGGGGCACTGAAAGCTGCATTTCCAAGATCCTCAATTTCCAAATCCCCACCCCCACCCCCAGATTAGCCATCCACTCAAAACTATGCTCTGCGGTCCATGTTATGAAACGTAATTGTTTTCAAAACTTACTAAAACCTTTTTCAACACAATTGACAATGGTAGTCAAATGGAATCATAATAAAATATTCTAGTCTAACGCAACTATATTCACAGCTATATTTAAAAAAGCTTTTTTTTTTTTGACTAGATAATTGAAATAAATAATTAAATAGTTAAATTTCCAGCTATAATATTCTTTCTTTCTTTCTTTCTTTCTTTCTTTCTTAATTTTCTACTTATGTAATATAATTATTTAAAACTTTTTCAACAATTCTTACCTTTTTGTAAAATGTTCAAGCTTGTAACCGTTGGACAAATAACAAATCTAATCAACAATATAGTGTTAGAGCGCTGCTATAAAACATTGTTGATTCTGGTAACACTAAGCAACCGTTTGTTCTGTATCATTCAATTTTGTGATGAATGGTTCACCTAAAGGAACTAGCACGACATCATATGCCTACTAAAGCTTCTGTCAAAACTGATTGGTCATGATTTGATTATTTTATTTGAGATCGATTACACAAGCTAACATATCAAAACAGGTCAAAAAGACTAAGTTTAAAGTTTTCAAAGTTATCCTTCAAATTTCAAACCTTCAAAAATTCTTCAAAAAAACCTTCAAATTTGATACTGATATTAATAACAATAATAATAATTGTACTAATAAATAAAATGATTTTTTCCTTTTTTTATTATTATCTTAATATCTAATTAACAATTAGAAGACGAACTCGAGATTTCTATCGGCTGATAGTTGACGAGGGGCTCCGGCCCCGAGTCAACTATCAAAGCCGATAGAAATCGAGAGTGAGTCTTCTAATTGTTTTAGTCAAATTCTCAACGAAACTATACAATCGCAAACAAGAGGAAACTTCACAAAATCGCGAAGGGAAAGCCGCCATTTTTTTCAAAACAAAGCCGGCTTTCTCTACCCACTATCTATCGGCTGATAGATAGTGAGTACGTTAGCCAATCAGAATGCAGGATTTGCAATAGTATAGTAGTAGAATTTTACTAAAGTAAAATATAAAACATTATAAGGATCGGAATTTAGATTATTTCAGTTCACATTCAAGTGTATTTAAATTAATAATATTAATAATAATATTTAATACTTATGTGAAATATGATCAAATGCGCAAGTATTAAGTAATTAAGTAAATTAAGTCATTAATAAAGACAAGGATTTAGATTGACATATTTTTAGATATTCTAGTTATGGTTTCTTAACAGAGGTTGGCCACGCCTTATCTCTGTTTAACTGTAGAAGGCACTCTTACGTTTTCAATGCCATATTAACAACAAATTAAACTTAGCATTTCAAAATCAGTCAAAATTTATTCAACATTCAGATCCTGAAGCTCTAAATTAACTTTAAAATCACTTTTTTTTTGTTGAAGACGTCCTGAACGATTCCAGAGAATAACCAGAATAACCAGCATGTATCACTTCAAAGAGGTTGAAGTCGTGGGAACTGCAGTCAAAGCTGTGAAACAGCAACAAGAAAGAATAATTACTTTAAAACTGACCAAATAAATGACATGGAATTATGGGACTGATTGGGGTATGGATTCAGATTCATGATTTCGAATAAAACTTAATGACAAATTTGTAAAACTGAGGTGTCATTTTTAGTAGCCAGAAGACTACGGAAACAGTTAATTCTTTATTTTATTTTTTCACTAAATGATGAATATCGTAGTAATTTAATACAAAATATCAAAAACCTCTACTGAAAATCTAGATTGATCTCAGATATAAATTTTTGAAAGTCGAATTTTGCAGGCTCCATGACACCTCAGTTTTGCTGCTAGTGACATTATTTCTACGTCGCTATTTCAGATCAGATCAGCTCAGCTGTCTGTTGTGCGCAAGGTTGTGGGTTCAAGACTCCGTGGCTGTACCCACACTCAGGGTCTTAAAATATCTGAGTAGAAGGTGCTGCCTTTGCTCTAAAATATCTGCAAATGGGTACTGAAATATTTACCATGGCTTGGTTAACCACTTTTTAAAGTATGTTTAAAAATATACAGAGCCACAAATTAATCAGTGTCGAGTGAGAGTGATACGTGACAATAGACCATTTTCGAGATGCGCGAGCGCTTTCAAAAATATCGCAGGCGTAGACATGAAAAAGAGGCATTTTCGGGCAAGATCACGCGCGCTTTTGACGCTGCCCGAAAATGCCTCGAGAGCATGTCTTAGCCTTCGATATTTTTGAAAGCGCTGGCGTATCTCGAAAATGGTCTATCTCACTAAAGTTTAGCGTTATCGTTAGCAGGGGCGGATCCAGGAATTTTCAAAAGGGGGGGCCGGACAGGATCAAATTAGGGGCGTAGCGTGGCCATTTTGATAAGACACCTAAAAAATCGCCGAAGCAAAAAAAAAAAAAAAACAACAACAACGTGGCGCACTACAATGTTGACACTGTTCCATAAATTATTACCAAGTTTTAACACATTAATTTCAAAAGGGGGGGGCCGGATAGGATCAAATTAAAAAACAAAATAAATTTCCTTAATGCATGAGGCAGTAGAAAAGCAAAAAAAAAAAAAAAACCGGCAGCTAAAGAGGGGGCCGCGGCCCCCCCGGCCCCCCCCCCCCCCCCCCCCTAAATCCGCCCCTGGTTAGCGTCGGCGTTATAATGAATGGAGGGGGAGGATATAGAAGATGGATTGGTAAGACGAAATGAAATAAAGTGGATTTCATTCTCAATCCTTGACCGTTTCGTAGCGCAGAAACGCATCTAAAACCTCAGAAGAAACAATTGTTAGTCATCCTTACTTGAGCACACTTTACTTGCAATCTTATCGAGGTGCCCTAGATAACGATGAATATTAAAAATATTCTTATCTGCTGCTATGTCACCGAGCTCCGAGATATCGATATCACCACCAATAGCCACTACGAAGAGCTGAACACCTTTTTTAAGCAATCCCTCCGCTGCAGTGTGTAAAGGAAGGAAGTATCCCCTATTCTTTGTTTGGATGCCATCTGATATTACAAAAGCCATCTAAAACAAAACAAAAATAAAACATAGGCCTTAGTCAAAGTGCTCGCTTTACTTATGAACTCTAGGATATACGAGGTGAATTATAGGCTTAGATAATTCTTGGGTTTGGGATCCCTGTGGCACAGAAATATTGTAGTTCATATGAATGAAGCGGCCTTGCACGTGACGCCAAAGCGGCTCAATTTGGAGGACAAAACAAAAGAAGTTTCTGAGAATTGAAAACCTATTTTTTTGTCCTACAAATAGACCTTTTGCCTAAAGGCGGTCATTTACTACCACTACCAGAATCCCTTGCACACTTTCTTTTTAGTGTTCAGTTCATTACCACCAATTGTCTCATGAGGAAATACAAATTTGAATAAGAAAGATAATTCGCGAAGCATTTTGGTAGTGGTGGTAGAGTAGTAAAATGAAGCCATCATGCAAAAGGCCAGAGGAGGATGGTCACCTCTCACGTGATAATTTCATCCAATCATAGGGCTTACATTTCGGCTCATCTCAACACAACAATTTCTATGTTTTGAACGCTATACCTTGCAGTATTTTGAATTCTGTTGATGTAAAGAACAAACATTTCGCTCTGATTGGCTGATAGCGGTGTTTACATGAGGCTTTGTAAACACGGTTGTGACGTCAGAGGTTTGGATGAGTTTGGAAATTTATTAAAATGTTTGTTTTTAACTTATTTTCTTGTTCTTAAACATTAACTTTGAAATGAAAAGAAAACGTAGTAATATATGAAATAATGCATTAAAAGTTATAAATCTCTGATGCATTGATGAAAAATGGAGAAAAATCCTTGCAAGTACTATTAAAATAATTGAGACTGCAGTTTGTGCATCATCCGCTTGGATTACAGACAGGAATGCAAATAAAAATAATAAAGATAGGACTTAAGTTATGACTTTTTACTTTACTTAGCACATAAATAAATAATATTAAATTACAAAAAATGAAGTCTTAAAAGTGGCACAAAGTATACAGTAAATATCAAAAACTTATCAACAATCTTTCAGAGACAAAAAAAAACACATGAAAGCAGAGATCAAAAAATGCTCTTACTTGGATAAAGCTAAGGAGAATTTCCAGTATATTATTGGTTGTCGGATGTCTTCTGTTCAATATTTATTAAATCTGTGTCTTCATATCATTCTTAGTGCCATTAGAGTCCTCTGTGGTTCCGTAAAAAAAGCAAAGATCAAAAGATCATCGCCTCCTTTATCGTCAAAGACAACTCACAACTTTTTCGTTTTCCAAATTTGGACACTTTCTCACCAAAATGCCTTTTTCTAAACGATTTCCTGCACCATCCAGTTCATAAATACTTTGCTGATTGATTATTTTGTTCATGTTAGCGGTTATACTTTATAAAAATCGAATAAATCAACTGCTTTTTTTGTTGCTTCGTGTCAAACTTTTTCGTCGCTTTTTCAATGCTCTTTTTTTTAAGTAAAGGTCTAAAGAATATACTAATGCAACTGAACGATGTTAAGCGCAGCCATGTCACGCAGCCATGTCACGCAGCCATGTCACGGCGCTGTCCAGTTTGGCGGCAGTATAGCGTAACGCAATTCTACAAAACATCAGTACACATCAGCCACATCACTAACCTTTAGGAAGCTTACAAAATTGTTAAATGAAGGAATTAAGACAACCCATGAAATTCTAAGGATAGTTTTTGGATTTAAAAGTACAACTACTCTCCGTAATCGCAAAAATATGGATATATTTTGAGTTGGATCACGTTTAAGCGGAGCTCTTCTCTTCACGACGGTTGGAGCTCGAATGATTAAATTTAGATTTTTACCCATGATGCACTGCGAAGGAGTGACCATCCTCCTCTGGCAAAAGGCCTATTGAGCTGCATTATAATTATTGCATTCCGAAGTGCTGCAAGGGGTGTATACGCTGGACTTCTATGCTAAGTCTTTGCTAAGTCAAGCCGATTTTTCTTTAAAATTTCATCGGGATATCAATGATTCATATTCATTTTACTCTTTGGTACTTTTTCTATTGTTGATTTACTCTCGAATATGTCAATGTGATCGACTGTTTTTGAGCATTAAAATCAAAAATCAAAATATTACAGCTTGTTGATTGCCCTAACATAATTATTTTGAGTTTGTTCAAATCAAAAAACTCGAACAAACCTTCTTATGCTGTCATTGTTCGTTCATAATGTTATTTTTAAAATATAAGAATGTGTTACAGGAATTAATCTACAAGTAAAATGACTTAAAACTCGCTGAAAATCTCGTGCGAGGAATTGAAAATCTGTACCCTGGGTAAACTGGTAAAGACAGATTTTAGGAGCAGCTATTCCTGTGCCATAGGGATTGCAAGCCAAAGAAACACAAACGAAACTAACACTTACTATGACAACTGTCGTGAAACACTCACAAATATAACTAACCTTTGTTGCATTTTGCCTCATACCAGCTCCAACGGTGAAGAGTTGACTATTTGCTGCAAGTAATGCTCTATCAATGAATGAACCCCCACCCCAGTCAATCCGGTTCATTTGCTTGATCTTAAGTTTGAGGTTGGCACTTCTCTTTTCATCTTCATCTTCAGTAAACGTGTTAAAGTTTACTATGATTCTTGGGCTTTTACCAAATTCGATTATGGCGTAGTGATTTTCTTGATCGGACATGGCAAAGTAGTCTACGGTCTTTTCCATGAAGGATTTAATATATCCCAACTGTTTTCTACCGATGCTTCCAGATTTATCCACGATGAAGGCGATGTCCATCGGCTTGGAACAAAGACCAACTACAACAGAAAACATCCATTATTATCAATTATATATATGCTACAATTGTGCGATTGGAAAGCTGACCAAACGTCTTTTGTTATTCTACGCACTTACCCGGGGCTGTCAAGACGCTGTTGATGGCAGACAATGTAAAGAAGAGTAACAGCGTAAACATGGTTTCACCAAAAGAAGCCATCTTGGCTGGTAACACCTTGACGATGCGAAGTACGAATACAACAGAACAGAAAACAATCAATAGACTGGAAATAAAATACTTCTTTATTTTAACCCCATTACGAAACATAATACGGGATATGCCCTTTCTTATCGATAAGGAGTAGATTTGACCTCAGTCAAAACAAAAGCACGAATTACCAGGACTGACAAAACAGGCCAAATATGCAAGGCTTGCGAGCTTAAAAACCTGAAATAAAAAGACATCCAAGGTGTTGCTTTCTTTTCTTAGAAAAGACACAAAGCAATTCTAAAGCTAAAGCTAAAAATATCGTAAAAATCGCATCGCTACATTTGACGAACAGTATCAGTTCGTTTCTGTTGATTTGCAAAGTTAGTACAACTAGACGCTCTTGGAGCGTTCACTGGGTTGCCTGTGCGAGAGCTCCCCCACTCACCAATCCTCATACTCTATTATTTCTTACCAAAGTGTTCCTTTTGGGTTCAAAGTCCCCCTTTATTAAAAACATTTTAAATTCTAGTAAGACATTAGTGTTGCGTTACTGACTTGTCAACGCATATTATATTTCTACTTGACCTACTAGAGTACCTTTCAAGACTAGCTGATGAAATAAACATATCTATTTCAGTATCGAAACTGTTCGCTGCAAAACAAACGTTTTATGTAAATACATGAATACAATAAATAAATGTAAATACTCTTAGCCAAAATGTGTTTAACTGGTCATTTATTTTTCCCTCAGTTTTTGTTTTCTGTATTTTCATAAATGGAAATATTCAACAAGTCTTGGCAGTTCGCTTTCTTGTAGATCACTATCAGCTCGTCTGACTTCTACAAGTTCTTGGAGTCAGCTTTCATCAAAGCTTTGTTTGTCACTCGTTTTGTAGTTTGTCTCTCGTTCTGTAGTTTGTCTCAGTATATTTTTTTGTATCTGAGATCTGGTAAGATCTAGTTTGATCATAGCTAGGTAGTTTAAAGATTCTCTTAGTCTATTTTGACTAGTTTGTCTAGATCTACGATTCTCATACCGTAGTTGGCTCATAGATTCTCAAAGATAGCTCATAGATTCTCAGACTTCTCTCTTTGAGTATGTGGACCAACCCGTTCCAAAATCGCTCAATAACATCTTTTAGTTTGTGTCTACCACGTACGGCGTGTGTGTTTGTAAGTAGTTTAAGCGTAGCGTTAAAAAACCTAAAGACAAAAGTACGCAACGTGCCTACAGACAAAATAGTACTTCACGAACCCTGAACGAATGAATTTATAGTGACACAACACTAAAAGCTATAAATACATCGTCCTCGATGTCGTGTGGCAACTTCATTGGACATTGGACATTGTTTACAAGTTCTCGACCAATCATGACGTGTGAAATTATGGTCTACCTGACCACGGAAAAACGGATCTCATTTTAAGACTGGTTTGCTACCATAGCAACCCAGTAATAAAGAAAGGTCTGAACCCAGGTTAATGTATATTTATCGAAGTAACAATATTTGTCGAAGAAACAATATTTATTTTGAAAGACATTTACCAGATTCCCAATTAATTATGTGGCCAGTCTTGGTATGATGCATTGCAATGTTATTATGATTATTCTGTTTTCTAACTGCACTTTGATGTTCCTCACGTCTGATATTGAACGATCTACCAGTCTCTTAGCCTGCGTAGCGGCGCATTTTGTTTTTTTTTTGGGAGAGAGACTGGGGAGGAGGGAAAGTGAGGGAGCGTGCAGGCGCTCCCTCCCTCTCCTCTCCTACCCAGTCCCCCTCTCTCGCTCCCCATCCCCTCCCCCCAAAAAAAACAAAAATGAGCCGCTACGCAGGCTACCAGTCTCTCCAACATATAGGCTTATAAACATAAGCAAAAATGACGCCGAAGCGGCGACGCGCACTAATTAGATCGACACTAATTAGACACTCACTAATTAGACCTACACCGCCAATTACGCAATACCAGGTAATTGTGCTATTGTGTATCGTGGCAGTATAAATATGACCTATCTGACTTAAATGCGTTCGAAATCTGCAATGTTTTACATATACAGTTAGATATTATATGGTTCTAACATTACTTACAAATCGATATTAACTTACCCGGAGGCTTGACTGTAGTACTTACAATGAATCTTAAATAATCACACTTGGCTTTTATACGGAGATTATAATTTGCATATTTAGCGGCAGAATTTGAATATAGCGCGAAACACCTTCTGTATAATATTCCAGTTGCGTAGCGGTGGTTTACTCGAAACTTTATATTACTTAAGCCATCACTACACACTTAATTTATCTATTGTCTTTATTTTATATATATATATATATATATATATATATATATATATATATATATATATATATATATATATATATATATATATATATATATATTTATGATATTATTAAAAAATAGTACCTTTGTCAATACAAACTAATTTATCGGTATTGTTATTTTCTCTAATATTTATATGTGTGTAATAAAAGGACTTGAACTATATTATTGACCCATGATCAATGCTGTCAAGCTCTGTTTTACGATCATTCATAATTGATGAGGGTTGCCTTGTTTCCAGAATCATCAATGTTTCATAACATCGCTCTAACAGTATCATACATGTTTATTATATTCGTTATCCTTCCAAGGTTAAGGAGTTACTAGTATTTGGAACAACTAAAACACCTTCTGTCCTGAAAAATCAAAAAGGTAAGAATGTTTGGAAAAAGTTTTAAATAATTACTTAAGCAATCATTTTTTTCCATGAAAAAATAAAAGTTGATCTAATTAGAAAAATTAAAAAAAAATAGATTTCTGTGTATATCAGGTTAACGAGTAACGATCAACTAATGTGTTCATGAATCTCCGTTTTGTATGGTAAAAAAAATAATTAGTGCAATTCAATGTAGTATAGGATATTGTATGGAAATAATGATATTAGTATAAAAGGATTCTTTTTAATGAAAGCTACCCACATGAAAAAGAAAACAATGAAAACGAACGCTTTCTGCTGTTTTTTAAGCATAAATAGTCATTATCTTAAGTTACGTTTCTGCCGAAAAACGTCTCTACTATAGAATGTCCCACATTCTGGTATCTTTGACCTGTAGATCGAGTGGTGACAGCTCAATCGAAAACGTACGTTGCCAAAGACTTTTACAAAATTTAAGTTTTCAAAAAAAGTTTTGATAAACAGTAAAAATGTTAAACTTAAATCGCGCTTAATATCTTGGAGAATGAGCATTTTCAAGAAATTTGACGTTGAAGTTTTGAAGCATAGAAATTTTGCAAAATCAAAAAAAATTAGTACTGAACGTCGTTGAAAAATATTTACCTGTTTTGAGTTCCTAATTCTATATAATATCTAAAGCTGTTGGTACATCACGTTTTTGGAGTAATGAGAAAAAATCAGAAAGAAATCGGACTATTTGATATTAGAAATAATTGGGTCGACTAAATTTCGCTATAAGCCCTATGTTTGAACTTCTTTGTTGTCGGAGAACTAACATCTTCGTAATTCTATAATTCTAATTCTGTAATTCTGTAATTCTTCTCGATAAATATTTTAAAATTTTCTGTACATAAACTGAAATATATAGGCAACATACTGCCAAAGTTTCATTTTAATTGAATCATTTTAAGACCTTCAAAATTGAGTGAGGACAGTTCGGGGCCGGTAATTTTGCTTGACGCTTGTTTATTTTCATCGGATTATTTATTCATGCATTCAGGTTTGCCAAGCATTATATTTTCTGCAAAGAAGCACCAATTCTTCACCGCGGTTTTATAGTAATTCCCATTTCAGTAAAAACATGGTCATTTAAAAATCTCATCTTTCCCTTGAAACCTTAAAAAAGATTTTGCCTGAATGATATATTTACGTCCGCGCATTTGCGATATGAAGTTGAAAGATAGCGCGCCGAGAAAACCCTATCGAGCCGCCTTAAAGCTTGTTTATCCAGCGATTTTTAAATCCTTGAAAAGTGCTGTGATCCCCAAGCAAAACGTGAGTATTTTTTTTTATCTTGAACTGAATAAAAAAACACATAATTAAGTTGCGAGCAAAAAATGACAAAGTTTAACATTCTTACAGTTTACTAAAACTTTAGGCTCATGTTCTTTGATGTCAAGTATCATCGTATCAGCTGTAAAATATACACTTCACAGGGATTTTAAAATCATTCTGATTTCAGTTAAAACATGCTCATTCAAAAATTTCATCTTTCTCTTAAACATTGAACAGTTTTTCCCCCATGGGTTGTTTGCGTCCGTATATTTGCGATATAAAGTTGAAAGGAAGCTTGCGAGAAAACCCATCGAGCCACCTTAACTGTGCCATGTTTTAAAACTATAAATTCTAAACTTATAAAACTAAATTATCAATCTTTTTTCTTCTTCACGATCAACGAATACCAACTTTTTGCTCAGAGTTTTTAAGTCGACTTCAATCATTTGACATATAATATATTGCAAGACTTTCATAAAACAATAATATAGCTTTCGTGTGAAGTGAGAATCCTTTATTTTCTTGATTGCAATTTATTTTTACCGTTATCAACTGTTAACTAACACATCATTTAGTAACTCAATGGGGATCTCGTGGGTGTGTTATAACAATAAAATGTTATTATGGCTGCAATATTTGTTTACCATGATCAATTGTGTATATAACTAAAACATCGAGTAGTAACTCAATGGGGATTTCGTGGGTGTATTGAAAGCAGCACGACTGGAGTTAAGAAAGGAATTTTTTCAAAGTTAATAAAACAAGAGCCTTAGATATTTCAAGTCTAAATTCAACTAAGATCGATATACCCAAGTTAGAAATTTAAGTAATATTTCAAAAACGAGTACGAGTGTTTCATTAGGGTTTCTAAACACGAGAAAACATTTGAAAGCACGAGGCCGCAATTTTATTCAACACTAGTTTGCCAACGAATTCACCAATAGCTAAGCTGGTATAACGAGGGACTTCAACTCCAAGGGTCGCAGGTTCGAGACTCGGTAACGTCGGAAAAACAAAGAAAAAAATGTAAATTAGGTAGTTAGATAGACAGAAAGATAGAGGAAAGCGTAGGGGAAATACAGAGGGAGTGTTTGGAAACCCTAATGAAACACGAAGCACGAGTTTTTGGAATTACTTCTCAATCGAGTAAATATTTCATTATGCAGGAATGGAGATAGTTCTTTATACTATTGTACGTCATTCATTATGTTTCCTGGGATTATGAGAGTTCTTTTGAATTCCTCTCGTGCAGAATTTAGTTGATTTCGAAATACTGTAGGGCTTATAACAAGTGTTACGGAGTGCTCACTGGAGTGAAGCAGTTGTGTTCTCTTTAAGACATGGCTTGGAAAATGTTCCTTTATGTGTGGGCAATATTTCAAATTGTACTCTAAACATAACCTGTAACTACAAACAAAAGTAGTTTTTTCTTCTTTTTCTTTGGAGAATATTCCAAATTGTCAATTGAATTTAAATTGTAACTTCTGTGCTTTAAATAATGATCGAAACTTTGAACAAAATTAAAGGGATCATTTAAGGTGTGAATAAAGTTCATTCATTTCTGTTAGTACTTGACGTCAGTGTAATTACTGATCAACATAAGCGGAGTATTTGGTGGCTGTAACGTCTTGGGGACCCGGGGAATATATTTCTTAGGATAACTACTCTAGTTTGATTCCTGCTCCGTGCCTTTATTAGCGGACTGTCGAGCACATGTATTTATTGACATATTATTGGTCCGTGAGATCACGTGACACCTTTCCTTTTGTAACAACAAAAATATAAAATAAAATAAAGAATGGAAATCAAAAATAAATGACGTTATGAAACTCAATAAATGCTGGGTCAAATAATTTGACTCAAGTTCAATTAACAACAACAATGTTCAATGTTCAAATGTTCGACGTTCAATGTTCAATGTTCACTTCTTCACATAATCCTTCAAGTAGGATGGTGGCTTCACTTCACGTCCGCTTCGGGTTGTCCTCACTGGGTTCTCTTGAATCTTTGGTGGTACAGTCTTGCTTGATGTTGGCGAGGGCGGTGGTTTTACTGGTGCCTTCGTTTCTGGTGGTACAGTTTTACCTCGTTGACTGGGTGGAGCTTGGTACGGTTGGACTGGGGTTTGGTACTCTGTAGGTACTTCTGTCGTGGTTTGTGGAGGAGGTACATCTGGTTGGCTCTTTCTCAGATGTCTTCGATTCCTGCGGTATACTCGTCCATCTTCTGTCCGCACGTTATATGATCTGATGTCCACTTGTTCTTGTACTTCCGCTTTGGTCCACTTGCCTGTTCTATCGTTAGGTTTTGGGGAGATCCTCACCTGATCACCTTGCTTTAGGGGTGGCAGTTCTTTCGCATTCCTGTCGTAATATTTGGTCTGTACTGCCTTCCTGTAGAGAAGTTTGGTTCTTATATCTTGTGGGACCTTGGGTGTCAATAGCGCTGACGCAGTAGGTATTAATGTCCTTGTCCTTCTTCCAAAGAGTCTCTGTACCGGTGAAGAGTCAACACCTTCGGTGGGTGTATTTCTCCAATCCAAGAGTGCAAGATAGAAATCAGTTCCTGCTTCCTTTGCTTTCTTCATTAGTCGCTTGGCGGTCTTCACAGCGTTTTCTACCCGTCCGTTGCTTTGAGGGTAGTTGGGTGAGCTTGTGATGATAGTGAATTCGTATTCCCTTGAGAACTCTCTGAACTCTTGCGAGTCGAATGGTGGACCATTGTCACTGTAGAATTCACTAGGGATTCCGTGTGTAGAGAAGTGGCGCTTGAGTCTTGTGATGATTGGCTTGGCTGTCTTCCTGTCGAGCTTGTCTACTTCAAAGTATCCTGAGTAATAGTCGACAGTGCATAGATAGTCCTTCTGATTGACAGTAAAAATATCACAGCCAATCTTCTGCCAGGGGCGCTGAGGAACATCGTGTACTATGAGTGGTTCTTTCTGCTGTTGTGCGGCAAATGTGTTGCATACTTCGCACTGTTCAATGTAGTCGGTGATTTCTTGGTTCATTGACGGCCAATACACTACTTCTCTCGCTCGTCTTAAACAGCCTTGCACTCCGATGTGGGAGCGGTGAAGTCTTTCTTTGATCTTTGGTCGGAGAGCTGTTGGAACGATACATCTCGTCCCCTTGAAGATGATTCCATCCTGGACGGCTAATTCGTCTCTGAAGTTAAAGTAGGGCTGAACGTTGGCAGGAACAGCATTTCTGGCATCTGGCCATCCTCTTAAGATAACATCCTTGAGTGACCTGAGCGTGCTGTCTTTCTCTGTTTCGGTCTTGATTTCTTGCAGTTGCGGCTCTGATATCGCCAGATAGTCGACCGCGTGAATGCTTTCGACCTCTTTCTCGACTTCTGATCTAGATGATTCGTCTCCAGTGGTATCTAAGTATGCTCTTGATAAAGTGTCTGCCAGGTACATTTGGCGTCCTGGAGTGTATTTGATCTCGACATCGTAATGTTGTAGGCGTAGCAGCAGTCTCTGTAGTCTCTTGGGTGCTGTTGCTAGGGGTTTCTTTGTTATGGACACGAGAGGTTTGTGGTCGGTGTACAGTATGACCTTACGACCATACATGTATTGGTGGTTGTGTTCAAGTCCGAATACCTGTGCTAAAAGTTCTTTCTCAATTTGAGAATAGTTCTGCTCTGCTGGAGTGAGAGCACGACTTGCATACGTGATCGGATGATCTTTTTGGGTTAGCACAAATCCTAGTCCCTTTGATGAAGCATCTCCGCTTCCTTCTGTTAGCTTTGACGAGTCAAAGTATTTGAGAACTGGTGCTGATGATACAGCTTCCTTGATTTTGCTGAACGCTCGTTCTTGTTCGTCTTTCCATTCCCATGGCACATCCTTGTGGGTTAGACGTCTGAGTGGTTCGCTCATCTGTGAGAGATCGCTGAGGAACTTTGATAGGTACTTGACCATTCCGAGTAGACGCTGTAGGGCAGGTACGTCATCTGGCTTCTTCATGTTGAGTATGGCAGTGACCTTGTTCGGGTCTGGCTTGAGCCCTTCTTTGGTGAGGCGGTGACCGATAAAGCTTACTTCGTCTTTCTTGAAGTCAAATTTATCTCTGTTGAGCTTAATGTTCTTCTTGCGGCATCTGCGTAGAAGATTCTCTAGGTTACGGTCGTGATCCTGGTCGGCCAGTTGGTCGTTGTCTCCTTGTCCCGTTATCAAGATGTCGTCTGCGATCTTGAAGACTCCGCTGAGACCCTCGAGGTTCTGATCTAATTTCATCTGGAAGATCTCTGGAGCTGGGGCGATGCCGAAAGGCATTCGGTGCCATCTGTAGCGGCCCCATGGTGTTTGGAATGTTGTGAGGATGCTTGATTCCTCGTCTAACTCGACCTGTAGAAATCCTTCTTTGAGATCAGCTTTACTGAAGACTTTAGCTTTACTTAGTTCCGGCAGCAACTCTTCGATAGTCGGCAGAGGATAATGGCTTCTCTTGAGTGCGCAGTTCAAATTTTTAGGATCAATACATAAACGCATAGTTCCGTTAGGTTTCAACACAGATATCATGCTCGATACCCAATCTGTCGGTTCTTCTACTGGGCTTATCACTTCTCTTTTGGTCAGACGGTCTATTTCAGTTTTCAGCTTGTCCTTAATGGCGAGAGGCACACGTCGTGGGGGGTTGACTGTTGGAACGACGCTCGGGTCCGTTTCCAGGTGGACTTTTCCCTCCATTCGGCCTAGATCATCTCCAAAGACATCAGCATATTCCTCTAGTACGCTCTCCTTCGTGAGGGGTGTAGTTTCCACTGGTACTTGGTCTGCTACTTGGAGGATATTCTCGGTGCGTACTTTCAGTAGCTTCATTGTTATTGCTGTTTGGAGTCCTAGCAGCGGCGTGTAATCTCCTTGTACTACGATGAAGTCGACATTATAGCTTTCGGCGTTCTTTGGGTTCGTTATCTTTATGGTTGTCTTGCCAACTGCGTTCATGGTGGACTTGGAATACATGCTGAGTGTTTTATCTGTCCTCTTGATCAGTGTTCCTTTGGGTAGAACTTTCATGGGAATGACATTGCACGAGGCGCCTGAATCTACTAACACCTTGATTCTCTGTCCTCCTTGAAGCATCATGGTTGCGAAGATTTTCTTGCTTTTTCTTTTGTCGCCCAGGACATTTACTTCTTCTAGAGAGACTGTTAACACGCTGGCGTCGCTTTCCTCGTCACTAGAGTACTCATCGGTTACAGTGTTTACCGGGCGCTTCTTGAATTTCTGTTTTGGCGGCTTTCTTTGCTCTTTCGGATATTTTGCTTGGCACTTGATTGCGAAGTGGTTTTCCTTTTTGCATTTCTTGCAAATCTTTCCTTGAGCTGGGCATTTTTCCCTCTTTTTCTCGTGTGTTTGTCCACAAAAACGACAATCATTTATCAGATCTTGAGCTGCATGTCGCGCTGTTGTTGTTTGTCTGGCTGTTGTAGATTTCACGTAGTTGACTTCTTGAGGTGAGTGTGCGTTGTTATTTGACATCGCTTTCAATTGTGATGTTGTGGTTTCAGCTGAACGGCAAATGTTCATACACTTATCTAGCGTAAGCTCTGGAATTTGCAAGAGTTTCTTTCGTATTTCATTATCACTAAGACCACACACTATTCGATCTCTGATTAACTCTTCTTTTAGCGGGCCGAAGTTGCACGTGTTTGCTAGCGATCGCAGCGCTGAGGCATATGCTTCGATGGATTCATTTTCCTTTTGATCTCGGGCATTAAACATGTAACGTTCATAAGTAATATTGGTCCTACCTAGACAGTAGCTGTCCCATAGTTCGATGATCTTGTCCATGTTCTTTTTCTCGTCTTCACTGGTGAATGGCAGTCCGTTGTGTATTGCTAAGGCGTCTTGTCCGATGCATGTAATGAATGTAGCGACTCGATATTCATCGCTTTGATCCTTGAGCTTCGTAACGAGCTCGTAGGCGTTCCATATCTGTTTCCATTGCTTCCAATTCGAAGCTAAATTGCCTTTGAGTTGAATTTTCGGCGGTATTGGTACGTTACTCGTGAAGAGAGGCGGTGAAGCAGCAGCTTGAACGGGTGCGTCGTCGGGCATTTCGACTGAATGTTGTATGAATCTGAGCTTTTCTTGTCCTTCCAAGGCTTGAAAATTTATACATCAATGTCCTTAGATAGATTCTGACACCATGTAACGTCTTGGGGACCCGGGGAATATATTTCTTAGGATAACTACTCTAGTTTGATTCCTGCTCCGTGCCTTTATTAGCGGACTGTCGAGCACATGTATTTATTGACATATTATTGGTCCGTGAGATCACGTGACAGTGGCGTGGGAATAAAGATTTTGTTCAACACTAGTTTGCCAACGAATTCACCAATAGCTCAGCTGGTATAACGAGGGACTTCAACTCCAAGGGTCGCAGGTTCGATACTCGGTAACGTCGGGAAAAAAAAAAAAAAAAAAAAAAAAATAGGTAGTTTGATAGTAGACAGAAAGATAGAGGAAAGCATAGGGAGAATACAGAGGGAAGTTGGTAACTAAAGGTTAGTAAGGGGATAATTGTTTTGAGATTTCCCACCACTAAGTAGGTTTAGAAATATTTTCATCACTAGTGATTAAAATATTTTAAACACCGGCCAACCTAGAATCGTGTTTCATTGGGGTTTCAAACCCATGCACGTGGTACGAATGGTGCGCTCACATTGATTGATTAGCTCATGAATTATTAATGAGTTTGAGAAATATATATCTTTACTGTAAGGCACAAACTCTAAATATCATTTTTACCTTTTTTCAGTATCAAAAGCGAGCTATGCAGCGAGTGATATTATTGCTGATGCACATTTGCATTATTCACGGATGTGACAAGTTCAGCTTTATCAAACAACAAGATGTAGAATTCAAAGACCACGTGATAACAACCATGACCACACCCTATGTCGAGACATGCTGGGATAAATGTGTATGGATAATGAATTGCTTCTCCATCAATGCTCGCAACACCAGTTTTGGAACGGTTGAATGTGATCTGAACAACTCCAGCAAGAAAGCGAGTCCAGGGAGCCTGGTACCAACACAGGGATCCCAGTACTATCAGATGGGGGTGAGTTCAACAAACTGTTTTCAGTCTCCAGGCTGGAGAAAGAGAGTGCGTTTTTGTACTTATTATTGTCATTACATTATTAACACTATTTCTGTTAGGACACGAAAGAATGTGACAGAATTGGATGTACAGTTATCAAGGAAGGTAAGCGACACCAGTCTCTAATATCTGTACCTGATTATTACTGGGCTGCCGATTTCTTGGAGGTTTTTCGATCTACATTCGGGCATCTGAAATAGCGGAACATTGTAGTCTTGTCTCCAAAGTTTCTATAGCCCAAACTGCCCTTCGTCGAGAAAGGCCTTGAATCGATTCTAGGGTTGATTAGGTTTAGGGTAAGGTTTAGGGTTAGATTCCAGTCCTCTCTCAATCAGTTTGGGCTATGGAAACAAGCCTGACCTACCCTTCTAAACGAATTGTCAGTGTCCTTATTGCGCATGCGTTTCAAGAAATGCTTTATTTTTCTGTCCTAAATGACTAAGAACAACAGCAGTGATTAACTACTAGTGATTAACCACACTAGCTTACCGCTAGTTATCATCTTTTAGTGATTAACTATGATTACCACTGGGTTACTGAGCGTCTTTTAGTAAATGCTTAAAAAATATATCAGGCATTTTTCTCTTCGTATCAAAAGCATAACAAAACCTTTGTTCACTATCAAAAACTCTTTACTTTGTTGTAAGATAGTTCCACGGTTTTACGTCAATTTCAGCGAAAGATTTTCAAGTTTGAAGTTTTGAATCTCCCTACCCCCACCAAAACATTTTTTTATAATCCATACTCGGAAAGCATTTATGTAGAACCAGTGAACATGAAAATTCAAATTTCCCGCGGCATGTTAATCGTTCATAGCAATATAAGGTCAGGCTTGTTAAACGTACAATAGCCCTTTTGTTACGTAATATTTCAACAACGAGTACGAGTGTTTCATTAGGGTTTCTAAACACGAGAAAACATTTGAAAGCACGAGGCCGCAGGCCGAGTGCTTTTATTGTTTTCGAGTGTTTGGAAACCCTAATGAAACACGCAGCACGCGTTTTTGGAATGACTTCTCAATCGAGAAAATAATTCATTATGCAGGAATGGAGATTCTTCTTCATACTATTGTACGTCATTCATTATGTTGCCTGGGATTATGAGAGTTCTTTTGAATTCCTCTCGTGCGGAATTTAGTTGATTTCGAAATACTGTAGGGCTTATAAGAAGGGTTACGGAGTGGTCACTGGAGTGAAGCAGTTGTATTCTCTTAAGTGTAATTTCTGATCAACATATGCAGAGTATTTGGTAGCGTGGGAATAAAAATTTTGTTCAACACTAGTTGTCCAACGAATTCACCAATAGCTCTGCTGGTATAACGAGGGACTTCAACTCCAAGGGTCGCAGGTTCGATACTCGGTAACGTCGGGAAAAAATAAGTAAAAAAAATGTGAATTAGGTAGTTTAATAGTAGACAGAAAGATAGAGGAAAGCATAGTGGAAATACAGAGGGAGGTTGGTAACTAGAATGGTAAGGGAATAATTGTTTTGAGATTTCCCACCACTATGTAGGTTTAGAAACATTTTCATCACTAGTGATTAAAATATTTCAAACACCGGCCAACCTATAATCGTGTTTCATTGGGGTTTCAAACCCATGCTCGTGGTACGAAGGGTGCGCTCACATTAGTTGATTAGCTCATGAATTATTAATGAGTTTGACAATGAAGCTTCAATACGTGTTTCTTGATACGCATGCGTAATAACTTAGTGACGTAGTGACGTATGACATTGTTTTTATGAATTCAGATTTGGGTGGCGGATGGTATCGTATTAATGATGCTGCTGTGAAGATGATCCATGAAAAAAAAACCTGGATCGATGCACGAACCCACTGTCAGTCCCAAGGAGCTGATCTGGCTCCTATAAAAACGAATTATGAAAATCTATTCATTATAGATTTGTTTTGGAAAAGTATGACGTCAAAAGGCAATAGGACAGGTATGTGGATTTTTGTAAACTTACCAGGCAACCAACCGACTGATTACTCCATCAATCGTTCGAGCGAACTTTACTTCCAAAATTAAGGTACTAATAGTACTATCCAACCAAAAAACCCCTCGAATTCACCCATCAAACTAACTTGCAAACTGGCCAAACATCCATTAACTAACTTGGTGACTATGACGTCTATGTAGTAATGAATCGTAAATTGTTAAAATTGAAGACGATTTTGTTTTTGCTGCACTAGGAGTAAAAGATTTACCAGGCTTATTGAAGTACTGGGCCCTTGAACAAACAGATGGAGACGTCGAGTAAGTATCTAAGGCATTTAAGTTCTGATTGATAATGAATATCTTGTGCTACCAAATGAATTTACATTTTGTTAGACCGTAAACTAAACCTTTTTTGTTGTTCCATAGGCTGAAGGGAACTCCTAATCCAAGGTACGAAGTGGTCGACGGAGAAAAAGCACTTTACTTACCTGGATTCAGAGGCTACGCAGAAGTCCCGGCAGTCGTGATGAATCCCGAGGGATACACGTTCATGTTGTGGATCAAGCCTGCCAACCAGAGTATAGTAAATTCAGCACATTATGTTTATAGTGATTGGAGTGACCTACAGAGGTTTTCCTTAACACTAGTTAGGATCTATAAAGCTGTATTTCTAAGAACAAAGAAACAGGACGGGAGTATAAATGATGCCTATTACGCAAAGTAAGTGAATATGTGTTATTTTTGCCTCGGCACGAAGGAACCAAACTCGATCCCCTACAATAAGGAATTGGTAGATATATGAAAACCCTAAAACCCCTGATTATGATTTATATAGCGCCCTTTCTATGTGAATATAATCAAAGGCGCTTTACAATCGTAAAACATCGTTGACATTTTTCTATGGATTCCTGTAGTAAGTTTTTTCTTCTTAAAAACGGATAAAGATAATGGTATATCCAAATTTTGAAATATAATAGGAATATACATGTATGATAAAGTAAGCGGTGAAAAGCAAATGAGGCTGTATTCAACTAATCAGGTTGGCAAGTACGATCCCTGTACGATTCATTCCTTGCCTCTAGAAAAAGTAAGCTGATATGAACAAAGACTACCAACCTTAGTTTAGACTGACTTAATAGCTACGAGTACCACGAGTCTACAGTCAACATTAGTTTCAGAATTTTGGCCATAAACAACATGCTAAATCTCATGTATGGTGCCTGTACCATCGGAACTTCAAATTTTTGTGATTTTCCAAAGTTAAGTGGCAGTTTTTAGCTAAGAAATCTTCTAAGACTGGCCTAGAAATGTACCTTCAGTCCTTCCAGTTGTGTTTCAAGAAAAACCATCGAATTGCTTGTCATTCAATTGACCAATAGAAAACTTTTATTTTGACACCTGTCACTTTTTAGCCAATGAACTGAATAGTTATAGATTCTGGGATGACGTGTTTTGTCTGTCATGGATGTCATGGAAAGTAAAACAACGTCGAAAAATACATGTTAGCCACATATTTGTGGTAAAGAACAAATTGAAGTCACTTTTCTATGGTCTGTACTCTTTAAGCAGTTTATGTGAATGCAAATGTAACTCAAACTTTCCAATAGACCCCTTGCAGCACGTGGGAATGCAGCTCAATTTGGAGGACAAAACAATAGATTCCAGTTCTCAGGAGATTAAAATTCTTTTGTTTTGCCCTCCAAATTGAGCTGCATTCCGACGTGCTGCAAGGGGTCTATTGAACACCTGCTTAGCCTTATTACTCTGATGAAGGTTGCCGAGTGATAACCCAAAATTCAGTTTAACATTTCATTAGGTCAATCTCAAAATCTTTTTTATTCAACATGTCTACTGATCGCCCAAAAAGCATTCTTCTAGTATTTTGTTGGTTTCCTCAGTTGCCGTTATGTTGGGAAGACGTTTTGAGCTAGCTTCTAATATAACTACTCTCATGATGTGTGTGTATATATCTAAGTTTATAACCCAACGATGAATTTTCGCGCGCTGTCATTGGTTCAAATGGGTCACGTGCAGGACGGGTATCAGGCGATATTCCCCGTCCGAAGTGATATTCGTCCAGCAGAAGATAAAAACGTTAAAAAAGAAAAGAAAAAACAAGCTTCGCTTCTCGGTCAAATGTTCTTTTTTCGGACCATTTCTCATCCTCGGACATTATCAGCCGATACCCCAGCCGCCAGGAGGGGTTTATTTACTAATCAGCTGTCCTGTTTGTAATTGATTGTTTAGAATTGACATGAACGGTTGGAACCACATCGCTGTCACTTGGAACAAGACTGTAGGAAAGGTCAGGATTACGGTGAACGGGACAAAGAAGGTCGAGAAGGATTATGTGCCTATCCTACCGACAACCAACACAATCTACCACCTTGGTGTTGTTGGGAAGGAGACGCCAAGCGTCTCTAATAACAATTCATTCCATGGTCACATGAGACAACTGATGGTCTTCAATAAGAGTATGACTGATCAGGAGATACAGGCAGCCATGAGTAAGTGTTTGTCTTTGATTGGGCTTGAATGTCGTGCATGCTTTTGACGTGAGCGGTTCGGGGTGAGGGGTTCCCATTTGCAAAGAGAAGAATTAAGACGGATCGGCAAACAGACAAACAGGAAGTTGGGTTTTCAAAACCTGAAGTCAATATATTCCCCTTACAAAGTAACTCCTTGCTGTTTGCAGGGTGATCTTTTTTTATGAAAAAAAATAAATGATTTTACCTTTTGTAGTAAATGTATACTGAAAAAAAAATATCTAAGCACGAGTAACAGAAGATAAGCAAACCTGTATGTTCAGACATGGCCGGCATGGCACGGCAGGGTATGGCACGGTACGGCACGGTACGGCTAGTCTGTGCTGAATCGTGTTTTACCAGTCACACGACTTCCCCCATTATTTTTGTTTCACAGATCATAGACAACCAGGATTTTGGATTGGTCTCAATGCCCTCAATGATACCAGCACCTTCAAGTGGAGTGATGGAACGAACACTAAATCCATGGTACCACCTGATCAGTTTAAAGATAGTCCTACCTCTTATTGGCCAAGATGTGCCGCAGTAGCAAGGGACGGCAAGTGGATGGTCAAAATCTGTAACGATTTGAGTTACTTTGTTTGTAGCAAACCATTCCCCTAAGGTCACTGTCTACCAAAAGCAGATCTCAAAGTCACACTCCATTGCCTTCAAACAATTATTTCAAGTCCAGACATTTTGGTCTAACAATACATTATGGGGGGTGGACTGTAACTCTGATATCTGCTATTTATGAATCAGTAGCTAAAGTGGCACCAAAGTTTTATTAGGTCCTTTCCATGTTACTGCGACCTCCATAACGTCTAGTAGACGTCGGAGAGTTTGGCTTCTTTCAGTTACAAAATATTATCAATTTGATGGACGGAATCCAAACACCAGAAAACGTGCATGTTGTCGGTGTGCATAGAGTTGACTGGGTCACAGAAACATGGAAAGAAACCACACTATTAACAAGCTAAATTTAAATTATAAATCTCTTTTGCAACAAGTTTGCGACGAAACAGTAAGATATAAATGCTCGATATCGATTTACATTTTATTTGAAGCGACTCGATCCACGAAAACACCTGCCTTCCTTTGATGGTGAATCGGTTCTGAAATCAGGCATAAATTTAAGCAATAGAAACTAAGTTCTATGACTCTACCGGTGAAAAAGAGCACGCGAGATGTTGGGAGAAACGTGCTCTATTTAACCGGTAGAGTCATAAGAACTTCATTTCTATTGCTTTTATGATATATTAGAAAATATTTTAAGATTATAAAAACGTTTTATTTTCTGATCAAAATTGAGATTCTCCAAAGTATGGCAAATAAGCGAATCACATTCGTCGTACTTTTTTTCATTCACAAAGAAGCAGATTCCAATGTAACATGTGGGTTAACTGTGGCGTTGGAACACAGTATTAAGAGGCAATGATTCCTACCCTTCCCTCCTACGTTAGCCTTGCAATTCACGCACTATTCTTTATAATTAAACATCCCAATAACCCAAGAAATGTAAGTCTTCGTGATGAATACCTTAATAAACACTTTGATATCACCATCATTTTTGTACAGAATTATGTACATGTGTCCAAATCGTGTCCTAAAGGATCTCTTGATCAGGTATGAATGATATATGCATGTATCTATTATAGAAGGTTAAATATTCAGACCCGATGATTGTAGATGTTTTATTGCATTTATTGTAAAGACAATTAAGATATTCTTCATATCTTCAACAAAGAATCCTATTCCAAAAATGGGACAAGAGGTTCCTTACAAATTCTAACTTAAAAATTGCTGCTGTGGTCGTGTAGTTTGATCATCATGTTTGAATGTTTATGATTGCTTGTTGATACGTTGTCCCCCCTGCTACTAGAGTGTTCTCTTAGTTTTCTGATAACTATTCTTTCGATCCTTCTCTAAATCCCAATTTCAATTCGATCTTTAGGCTCTCAACTGGACTAGAAGCTTCCACTGTTGTGGTTGTCCTACGCTGTGATATGACAGTCAAACTAAATTAGATTTTAACTATTAGACTTCAACTATTCAAGCTTCAACCTTCTATCTTCGTCAGTTGTATTCATCACGCCCCCACAGATCACTACTGCTGGGTTACCAGAAGATGTTTTTATTAACACACCTGATAACGGTAACCAAGGACTTTCACTCATACTAGAAAAACAACTCACTTCATCGTGCTTAGGTAATGGAAATAAATAAGATAAGTCGCAATGAACGAGAAAAGTTTTCTCCATGAGTCTAAGGGATCTTTTAAAAAGTAACTAAGTTACAGAAAAAGGTAAAGTTGTATTGGAATCCATATCACTAGATTTCTATTTTCATTTTATAATATATTCATTAAATTTGATTTTTTTTTTTTTTTTCTTTTCTTTTCGTCTCTTGTGTGTACTCTACTCACATATGATGGCGGGTACAAGAATGTTAATCCTTTCGAAAGGCGAAGTATGGTTTTACCACTGGGTCAGTCTATGAAGAGAGATGGGGTTTAATGTTAAGGGTTATGGACCCAATGTTTTTACTCTCTAAAAGTTAATATTAAGTGTTATGTAAAATATTACAGTTTTTAATGTTACGAAATTTTACTGTTTTGCTGTGAAATGGCCTAAAAAAATACTGTTATGTAATGTAGACCTCCCATCCATACCATACATAAAGGATGGAAAGAGAGCCTGGAAGAAGCATTACATTATAAGACTATCGTATATTGTTTTATGAACAATAGTCGTTGTTTTTCACAGTCATGTAACTTGGCAAACAGACCAATGTAATAACGACTCACCGGGACTGACTATAGTGATGATGTCAAACTCTCAAAATCTCATTACTTGAGCATTAAAAATGGATGAAGTTTGCTTATATTCTTCAAAACTGAAGGTGACCTGAAGGTGATCGACTTTACCTTTACAATAGTTACCACTGTTTTTTCAAGAATCTTCAAGTCCAGCTTTTACTGACAGGTAAAAATCTTTGACTTTGGTTTGTTTGTTTTCAGCCTGGAAAAAATCGTACTAGTCAGTTTTAAACCAGTTTTTTAATCAAAAAGAAAAGAAGTAACTCTTTATTCAATCTATCAGTGCAAAACTTTCATAACTTCGCCATATTGAAATGATTCTTCAGTCGGTAGCAGTTGTGCAATTATAATTCCTTTGATATTTTTTTGTGCGGTTGTAATTTTTTTTAAGACCACTATCTGCACAATTAAACAGTGTTACTCATGAATGTAGCATTAGAACTCAGTTAAGATGATTGGGATCTTAGAATCTTAGTGCCCTGTGTTTTTCTCCGTGTTCTCCAGTTCTTCTTCCTCCGCCAATTCCAATTTAATCTGTGAGTTAGCCGTGCCCTGATTTAAATCAGCCCAGACTGAGGTTCTTTGTATAGGTAATAGCATGTTTTGGAGTGATATTTGGCATAAATACCCGACGAGTGATATTTCAAAACTGTCGTAATTTCACGAGCCGTCCTCGAAGAGTGAAATTATAACAATTTTGAAATATCATGAGTGGTATTTATGCCAAATATCACGAACAAACCATGCTATTATTTGTTTATCATATGACCTAGGAAATTTACTGGAAGATCTCCAAGTTTGAATGTTCATCGTGTGAGCGGCCGCTTCAACACCCAGCAAGATTTAAAAAAATAAAAAGAATAGGAACCAAAAGAAGTATGACTTATAGCCTTTCTCAAAAATATATAAAAAGCTTAAGCTGTGCTAAAACAGCATATTCTAGCTATTCTAATGAAGTTCAAGTCGATAATTTACAGCTCTGACTTATCTGCTGGTCTTGACTTGAGACTCGTTGTGAGATTCAGTTTTCAAAGTTTGTCTTTCACTTCCAGTCAAAAAAAATCGTCGTTTTGAGCTACCTGATATTGAATTGGAAAAACAAAGTCGTCCAGGAATAAACTGTCATCTGATATGCTTATCTTCATCAGGAGAACTTCAACAGAAGCATGTTTTTGTGTGTTTTTACTTCACGCGTTTTCTTCTTTCGCCGAAGAATTCTCTACACGATTCAGTCAAGTTAAAGTTTCTGACAGAAGAAATCCTTCTTTTTCGCGATTCCATTGATAAAAGCCAATTCTTGAAACGTTCTGTCTTCCAAAGAGTCTTTTTCTTTTACTGTTCATGTTTTTACTTTTATATTTTTTCTTGTAGACTGAAATAATTAGCTTCTTTTGAAAATCTTTCCACCATTTTTCAAACATGTTTTGGCGGTTGCCATGGTAATTTTGAAATTACATCCCCGAGAACTTGAAATCACATTGTTACGTTGAAATCACACTCCTCTCAGCCAATCAGATTGCAAGATTCTCTTAGGTCTTATGATAACAGGGTTTAATCTGTGAGTTAGCCATGCCCTGACTTAGATCAGCCTAGAGGTTGTTTCAGGGTTCTATCTGTGAGTTAGCCATGCCCTGACTTAGATCAGCCTAGAGGTTGTTTCAGGGTTTGATCTGTGAGTTAGCCGTGCCCTGACATAGATCTGCCTAGAGGTTGTTTCAGGGTTTGATCTGTGAGTTAGCCATGCTCTGACTTAGATCAGCCCAGAGGTTGTTTCAGGGTTTGATCTGTGAGTTAGCCGTGCCCAGACTTAGCCCAGTGGTTGTTTCCGAGTTGGATAAAATTTATATATTTTTTAATTAGAAGGCTGCTAACTTCAGCGCGGTAAATAAATCTTTATTCAAAGCTGTAACGTATTTACGTGGCTTAAGCCGTAAAACCGCATTCTGCCAAAATCAAGAGTATCTCTTGTGAGATGGTTTAGATTTCTGTGTAAATTGTGCAAATTCAATAACGCGTAATTTTTGATCAATTAGATTCTCTGTTGAACTTTATTCTTAGCGTCAAGAAGTCTTCAGAAGGTTCTGGGTGTTATCCACGCTGGGAATTAATAAACTCACCCAACTCTCAGCTCTCAATAAATGTCAATTATTTTTTTAGTTCGGAATTATGTTATGGGTGAGGGGGGAGGGGACAGCAGTGTCATAGTAATTTTATTTTATTTTGATTTTCAAAGTAAAAATCAAATCAAGTAATAAACTCTAAGTTGTTTAACATTTATTATATTCATATCTTTTGTTAAAATTTTTCCTTTATATACCTTCCCTATTTCTCTACATTTTGACTTGATAATGACGTTCAAGCAACGTCGAAACGACGTCGATTTTAAGTTTTATAACTGATTTTATCGCAGAATTTTATGATCAAATGTTTTACGGCTTTTTTAACATTTTCCATAGAAAAAGGGATAAATAATTTTTTAGGCACCATCCAATCACAACAAAGGGCATAATTTATGTGATTTAGCAGTTCATAATTTTTTTTCATCCAATTATTTCCAAATCGGGCAGCATGTATTTATTACTTTTATCAGAAAAACAAACGCGAAGAGATTACTACGTAATACGACTCATCAATAATAATAGTAATGATGATAATAATAAAAAGAATTTATAATAATGATAATAATTTATCATATTAGTAGTAATAATAATAATAATTTATACTAATATTTTTTTTAAATAAAAAAACTTTATTTCATAATAATAATGACAAGAATGACAATAGTAAAAAAGACACGCAAATATTAACAGTGATTTTGAAGAATAATAAAGATACTAATGATTTATAGAATCTAAAAAAAAGAATTAATACTAAAAAATATCTATTTACATGTAATATTAAAAGGAAATATATAAATCATGAGGATATATCCTAAGACTATAACATAAATCATAGAAAATGTATAAAAATCTTATATATATATAAGGGAAAAAAAACTAATATAAAAAGTTCCAGGACTTAAATTTTAGCACGAAATCTATCTAAATCAAAGTCTGTTTCTTGGATATTTGTAGTTCTCCTAATTGTTCTAGATCCTCTAAGGCAGAGTAGAGCTGATCGTAGTATCGCAAATGAGACTTTGGATCTTATCCAAGACATTGTTGTAGCATAGTTCTCTCCTTTCTTTGTTGCGATTAGTTCTGCCAGTCTACTGTGGAATCTTTTACACTTTTCACCCATTCCTCCAGTAGTTGTAAAGACTAATGGGGTGAAAGTTTCGTGTTCTACATCCATGACTCTTTTGGCGTATGCCCTCTTCTTCTCATTTTCATGTTGACGATATATCCGCTGGGGGGTTTGTTCCTTGTAGGAATCTGCGTTGGCGTGGCATACCCTTACGTCAAAGAACGCAGATCTCTGCTTTTCCCAGAATCCCCGGGCGTGTATGTCAAGGCGAGCATCAGGCGCTTTGTTAGCTCCGTTTGGTAGCCTCTTGCCAGTAAGTTCTTGAAGGACGGGTTCTATCTCGACATCCTTGCAGACCATCGTTAGCATGTCTGCTTCGAGATCCCGAAGCTCATTGTGTCGCTGTATTATGAACCCACCTCGCCTGCAGATCATGGCGTGGTCGATATTGAAGGTGTCACCACACACGCATACTGAAGGCTTGTCAGCGATTTCCCAGTCGTATCTGAGTTTTAGAGCGTCCCAGAATTCACCTTTGTTCAGATCAAAATCCATGTCCTTGATCGGGATGACCGTAAGCCAATTCGAAGCACCTCTTTCTGTAGCAAGATCTACAGCTCGCTGTGTCTTCTGGGGTAGAGAGTTCTTGACTTCATCAAGCTTAGTCTGGAGCGCTTCGTTTGTTTTTCTTCGTGCGCTCTGTTGCAGTGACTTTACAGAGGCATCATCTGGTGGTTCATGAACTTGTGCAACTATATTATTGACCAGTGGCTCTGTGGTCTTGATCGACGCTTCAAAATGCGACGCTACATCCTTCCTTGGATTTATAAGTCCGAGCCCCCCTAGTCGCACTGGAAGTGCGACAAGGTCCCTTTCGTTCTTGGTGCAGTAATGGTCTGTAATAATTTATAGTAATAATTTATCATAATAATAATAATAATTTATAGTAATAATAATTTCTCATAATAATAATAATAATTTATAGTAATAATAATTTCTCATAATAATAATAATAATTTATAGTAATAATAATTTATCATAATAATAATAATAATTTATAGTAATAATAATTTATAATAATAATATTAATAATAATAACTTATTATAATATCCCTGCAATTAGCTTTTAACATGATCTAAAAATGTTTATTTTCACTTTTCATTTCACTTTGAATTTTTTTTTATTATTTCTTCATCCATCCGTCCATGTTTGTTTCTTAATTATAATTTTTTTATCTGAAATAATATGTTTGAAAAATACTTTTTTTTAGCATCGACGACTCGTCATGCAGCGAGTGATATTATTGCTGATGCACATTTGCATTATTCACGGATGTGACAAGTTCAGCTTTATCAAACAACAAGATGTAGAATTCAAAGACCACGTGATAACAACCATGACCACACTCTATGTCGAGACATGCTGGGATAAATGTGTATGGATAATGAATTGCTTTTCCATCAATGCTCGCAACACCAGTTTTGGAACGGTTGAATGTGATCTGAACAACTCCAGCAAGAAAGCGAGTCCAGAGAGCCTGGTGCCAACACAGGGATCCCAGTACCACCAGATGGGGGTAAGTTAAACACACTGTTTTCAGTCTCCAGGCTGGAGAAGGAGAGTGAGTTTTTGTACTTATTATTGTTATCATATTATTAACACTATTTCTGTTAGGACACGAAAGAATGTGACAGAATTGGATGTACAGTTATCAAGGAAGGTAAGTGACACCAGTCTCTAATATCTGTACCTGATTATTACTGGGCTGCCGATTTCTTGGAGGTTTTTCGATCTACATTCGGGCATCTGAAATAGCGGAACATTGTAGTCTTGTCTCCAAAGTTTCCATAGCCCAAACTGCCCTTCGTCGAGAAAGGCCTTGAATCGATTCTAGGGTTGATTAGGTTTAGGGTAAGGTTTAGGGTTAGATTCCAGTCCTCTCTCAATCAGTTTGGGCTATGGAAACAAGCCTGATCTACCCTTCTAAACGAATTGTCAGTGTCCTTATTGCGCATGCGTTTCAAGAAATGCTTTATTGTTCTGTCCTAAATGACTAAGTACAATGGCAGTGATTTTAAAGTATGATTACCATGATAAGTCACTCTTGACTTCGCTAGCATGAGTGAAATATGGAACACAATTGGAAATGTTTGGTAAAGCTTTCGTAAAGAGACAAAACTCACTACATTACCCCCACTGGATTACTGAGCGTCTTTCATTAAATGCTTAAAAAAAACACCTGCATTTCTTCTCTTCGTATCAAAAGCATAACAAAATCTTTGTTCACTATCGAAAACTCTTTACTTTGTTGTAAGATAGTTGCATAGTTTTACGTCAATTTCAGCGAAAGATTTTCAAGTTTGAAGTTTTGACTCTCCCTACCCCCACCTAAACATTTTTGTTTCATAATCCATACTCGGAAAGCATTCGTGTAGAACCAGTGAACATGAAAATTCAAATTTCGCGGCATGTTAATCGTTCATAGCAATATAAGATCAGGGTCGTTAAACGTACAATAGCCCTTTTGTTACTGAAACTTCAATACGTATTTCTTGATACGCATGCGTAGTAACTTAGTGACGTAGTGACTTATGACATTGTTTTTGTGCCTTCAGATTTGGGTGGCGGATGGTATCGTATTAATGATGCTGTAGTGAAGATGATCCATGAAAACAAAACCTGGATCGATGCACGAACCCACTGTCAGTCCCAAGGAGCTGATCTGGCTCCTATAAAAACAAATTATGAAAATCTATTCATTATAGATTTGTTTTTGAAAAGTATGACGTCAAAAAGCAATAGGACAGGTATGTGGATTTTTGTAAACTTACCAGGCAACCAACCGACTGATTACTCCATCAACCGTTCGAGCGAACTTTACTTCCAAAATTAAAGTACTAACAGAACTATCCAACCAACAAACCCCTCCACTTCACCCATCAAACTAACTTGCAAACTGGCCAAACATCCATTAACTAACTTGGTGACTATGACGTCTATGCAGTCATGAATTGTAAATTTTTAACATTGAAGACGATTTTGTTTTTGCAGCACTAGGAGTAAAAGATTTACCAGGCTTATTGAAGTACTGGGCACTTGAAGAAACAGATGGAGACGTCGAGTAAGTATCTAAGGCATTTAAGTTCTGATTGATAATGAATATCTTGTGCTACCAAATGAATTTACATTTTGTTAGACCGTAAACTAAACCTTTTTTGTTGTTCCATAGGCTAAAGGGAACTCCCACTCCAAGGTACGAAGTGGTCGACGGAGAAAAAGCACTTTACTTACCTGGATTCAGAGGCTACGCAGAAGTCCCGGCAGTCGTGATGAATCCCGAGGGATACACGTTCATGTTGTGGATCAAGCCTGCCAACGACAGTACAGAAAAAGAGGATTTTGTTTACAGTGATTGGAGTGACCTACAGAGGTTTTCCTTAACACTAGTTAGGATCTTTAAAGCTGTATTTTTAAGAGCAAAGGAACAGGACGGGAGTGTAAATGATGCCTATTACGCAAAGTAAGTGAATATATGCTATTTTTGACTCGACACGAAGGAACCAAACTCGATCCCCTACAATAAGGAATTGGTAGATATATGAAAACCCTAAAACCCCTGATTATGATTTATATAGTGCCCTTTCTATGTGAATATAATCAAAGGCGCTTTACAATCGTAAGACATCGTTGACATTTTTCTATGGAATCTTGTAGTAAGTTTTTTCTTCTTAAAAACGGATAAAGATAACTGTATATCCAAATTTTGAAATAAAATAGGAACATAAATCTATGATAAAGTAAGCCGTGAAAAGCAAATGAGGCTGTATTTAACTAATCAGGTTAGCAAGTACGATTCCTGTACGATTCATTCCTTGCCTCTAGAAAAAGTAAGCTGATATGAACAAAGAATCGACCAACCTTAGTTTAGACTGACTCAATAGCTACGAGTACCACGAGTCTACAGTCAACATTAGTTTTAGAATTTTGGCTATAAACAACATGCTAAATCTCATGTACCATCGGAACTGCAAATTTTTGTGACTTTCCAAAGTCAAGTGGCAGTTTTTAACTAAAAAACCTTGCAAAGACTGGCCAAGAAATGTACCTTCAGTCCTTCCAGTTGTGTTTCAAGAAAAACCATCGAATTGTTTGTCATTCAATTGACCAATAGAAAGCTGTTATTTTGACACCTGTCACTTTTTAGCCAATGAACTGAATAGTTATAGATTCTGGGATGACGTGTTTGTCTGTCATGGATTTCAGTCACGTCACGCTTTCGTATTTGAAAGTAAAAAACGTCGAAAAATACATGTTAGGCACATATTTGTGGTAAAGAACAAATTGAAGTCACTTTTCTATGCCTCTGTACTCTTTAAGCAGTTTATGTGAATGCAAATGTGACTTAAACTTTCCAATAGACCCCTTGCAGCACGTGGGAATGCAGCTCAATTTGAAGGACAAAACAATAGGTTCCAATTCTCAGGAGATTAAAATTCTTTTGTTTTGCCCTCCAAATTGAGCTGCATTCCGACGTGCTGCAAGGGGTCTATTCAACACCTGCTTAGCCTTTTTACTCTGATGAAGGTTGCCGAGTGATAACCCAAAATTCAGTTTAACATTTTATTAGGTCAATCTCAAAATCTTTTTTATTCAACATGTCTACTGATCGCCCCAAAAGCATTCTTCTAGTATTTTGTTGGTTTCCTCTGTTGCCATTATGTTGGGAAGACGTTTTGAGCTAGCTTCTAATATAACTACTCTCATGATGTGTGTGTATATGTCTAAGTAAATACTATTTTATAAATCGTATTACTAATCAGCTGTCCTGCTTGTAATTGATTGTTTAGTATTGACATGAACGGTTGGAACCACATCGCTGTCACTTGGAACAAGACTGTAGGAAAGGTCAGGATTACGGTGAACGGGACAGAGAAGGTCGAGAAGGATTATGTGCCTATCCTACCTACAACCAACACAATCTACCACCTTGGTGTTGTTGGGGACCAGACGCAAAACGTCTCTAATAACAATGCATTCCATGGTCACATGAGACATCTAATGGTCTTCAATAACAGTATGACTGATCAGGAGATACAGGCAGCCATGAGTAAGTGTTTGTCTTTGATTGGGCTTGAATGCCGTGCATGCTTTTGACGTGAGGGGTTCGGCGTGAGGGGTTCGGGGTGAGGGGTTCCCATTTGCAAAGAGAAGAATTAAGACGGATCGGCAAACAGACAAACAGGAAGTTGGGTTTTCAAAACCTGCAGTCAATATATTACCCTTACAAAGTAACTCCTTGCTGTTTGTTGGGTGATCTATTTTATGAAAAAATAAATAAATGATTTTACCTTTTATAGTAAATGTACTGAAAGAAAATATATCCAAGCACGAGTAACAGAAGATAAAGCACCCTGTATGCTCAGACATGACCGGCACGGCACGGCACGGCACGGCACGGCACGGCACGGCACGGCACGGCTAGTCAGTGCTGAATCGTGTTCGACCAGTCACACGACTTCCCCCATTATTTTTGTTTCACAGATCATAGACAACCAGGATTTTGGATTGGTCTCAATGCCCTCAATGATACCAGCACCTTCAAGTGGAGTGATGGAACGAACACTAAAACCATGGTACCACCTGATCAGTTTAAAGATAGTCCTACCTCTTATTGGCCAAGATGTGCCGCAGTAGCAAGGGACGGCAAGTGGATGGTCAAAATCTGTAACGATTTGAGTTACTTTGTTTGTAGCAAACCATTCCCCTAAGGTCACTGTCTACCAAAAGCAGATCTCAAAGTCACACTCCATTGCCTTCAAACAATTATTTCAAGTCCAGACATTTTGGTCTAACAATACATTATGGGGGTGGACTGTAACTCTGATATCTGCTATTTATGAATCAGTAGCTGAAGTGGCACCAAAGTTTTATTAGATCCTTTCCATGTTACTGCGACCTCCATAACGTCTAGTAGACGTCGGAGAATTTGGCTTCTTTCAGTTACAAAATATTATCAATTTGATGGACGGAATCCAAACACCAGAAAACGTGCATGTTGTCGGTGTGCATAAAGTTGACTGGGTCACAGAAACATGGAAAGAAACCACACAATTAAAAAGCTAAATTTAAATTATAAATCTCTTTTGCAACAATTTTGCGACGAAACAGTTAAAAATAAATACTCGATATAGATTTACATTTTATTTGAAGCGACTCGATCCACGAAAACCCCCGCCTTCCTTTGATGGTGAATCGGTAAATTATTGCGGCAATAGAAACTAAGTTCTATGACTCTATCGGTGAAATAGAGCACGCGGGATGTTGGGAGAAATGTGCTCTATTTCACCGGTAGAGTCATAAGAACTTAGTTTCTATTGCTTTTATGATATATCAAAAAAAATTTAAGATTATAAAAACGTTTTATTTTCTGATCAAAATTGAGATTCTCCAAAGTATGGCAAATAAGCGAATCACATTCGTCGTACTTTTTTTCATTCACAAAGAAGCAGATTCCAATGTAACATGTGAGTTAACTGTGCCGTTGGAACACAGTATTAAGAGGCAATGATTCCTACCCTTCCCTCCTACGTTAGCCTTGCAATTCACGCACTATTCTTTATAATTAAACATCCTAATTACCCAAGAAATGTAAGTCTTCGTGATGAATACCTTAATAAACACTTTGATATCACCATCACTTTTGTACAGAATTATGTACATGTGTCCAAATCGTGTCCTGAAGTGTGTCTTGATCAGGTATGAATGATATATGCATGCATCTATTATAGAAGGTTAAATATTCATACCGGTCCCGATGATTGTAGATGTCTTATTG
Source organism: Anthopleura sola (assembly GCA_023349425.1). Taxonomy (NCBI): domain Eukaryota; kingdom Metazoa; phylum Cnidaria; class Anthozoa; order Actiniaria; family Actiniidae; genus Anthopleura; species Anthopleura sola. The sequence goes on along the minus strand of JALHLI010000008.1, from coordinate 422,366 downwards.
CATTTATTGCAAAGACAATTAAAATATTCTTCACATCTTCAACAAAGAATCTTATTCCAAAAATGGGACAAGGTGTTCCTAACAAAGTCTAACTTAAAAATTGCTACTGCGGTCGTGTAGTTTGATCATCATGTTTGAATGTTTATGATTGCTTGTTGATACGTTGTCCCCCCTGCTACTAGAGTTTTCTTCTAGTTTTCTGATATCTATTCTTTCATTGACTTCTCTAAATCCTAATTTCAATTCGATCTTTAGGTTCTCAACTAGACTAGAAGCTTCCACTGCTGTGGTTGTCCCACGCTGTGATATGACAGTCAAACTAAATTAGATTTTAACTATTAGACTTCAACTATTCAAGCTTCAACCTTCTATCTTCGTCAGTTGTGTTGTATTCATCACACCCCCCAGAGATCACTACTGCTGGGTTACCAGGGGATGTTTTTATTAACACACTTGATAACGGTAACCAAGGACTTTCACTCATACTAGAAAAACAACTCACTTTATCGTGCTTAGGTAATGGAAATAAATAAGATAAGTCGCAATGAACGAGAAAAGTTTTCTCCGTGAGTCTAAGGGATCTTTTAAAAAGTAACTAAGTTACAGAAAAAGGTAAAGTTGTATTGGAATCCATATCACTAGATTTCTATTTTCATTTTATAATATATTCATTAAATTTGATTTTTTTTTTCTTTTCGTCTCTTGTGTGTACTCTACTCACATATGATGGCGGGTACAAGCATGTTAATCCTTTCGAAAGGCGAATATGCTAAGTATGGTTTTACCACTGGGTCAGTCTATGAAGAGAGATGGGGTTTAATGTTAAGTGTTATGGACCAATTGTTTTTACTCTCTAAAAGTTAATATTAAGTGTTATGTAAAATATTACAGTTTTTAATGTTACCACATTTTACTGTTTTGCTGTGAAATGGCCTAAAAAAATACTGTTATGTAATGTAGACCTCCCATCCATACCATACATAAAGGATGGAAAGAGAGCCTGGAAGAAGCATTACATTATAAGACTATCGTATATTGTTTTATGAACAATAGTCGTTGTTTTTCACAGTCATGTAACTTGGCAAACAGACCAATGTAATAACGACTCACCGGGACTGACTATAGTGATGATGTCAAACTCTCAAAATCTCATTACTTGATCATTAAAAATGGATGAAGTTTGCTTATATCAAAGCTATCGATGTTTTTGTTTTTGCCATTCTTCTAAACCGGCTGAAGGTGACCTGAAGGTGATCGGCTTTACCTTTACAATAACCACCACTGTTTTTTTCAAGAACCTTCAAGTCCAGCTTTTACTGAAAGGTAAAAATCTTTTACTTTGGTTTGTTTGTTTTAAGCCTGGAAAAAAATGTAATTCGGTTTTAAACCAGTTTTTTTAATCAAAAAGAAAAGAAGTAACTCTTTATTCAATCTGTCAGTGCAAAACTTTCAAAACTTCGCCAAATTGAATTGATTCTTCAGTCGGTAGCAGTTCTACAATCATAAAGAATCCACACAATTAACAAGCTAAATTTAAGTTATAAATCTCTTTTGCAACAATTTTGCGGGGAAACAGTTAGAAATAAATACTCGATATCGATTTACATTTTATTTGAAGCGACTCGATCCACGAAAACACCTGCCTTCCTTTGATGGTGAATCGGTTCTGAAATCAGGTATATATTTAAGCAATAGAAACTAAGTTCTATGACTCTACCGGTGAAATAGAGCACGCGAACTTCATTTCTATTGCTTTTATGATATATCAAAAAAAATTTAAGATTATAAAAACGTTTTATTTTCTGATCAAAATTGAGATTCTCCAAAGTATGGCAAATAAGCGAATCACATTCGTCGTACTTTTTTTCATTCACAAAGAAGCAGATTCCAATGTAACATGTGAGTTAACTGTGCCGTTGGAACACAGTATTAAGAGGCAATGATTTCTACCCTTCCCTCCTACGTTAGCCTTGCAATTCACGCACTATTCTTTATAATTAAACATCCCAATAACCCAAGAAATGTAAGTCTTCGTGATGAATACCTTAATAAACACTTTGATATCACCATCACTTTTGTACAGAATTATGTACATGTGTCCAAATCGTGTCCTAAAGTGTCTCTTGCTCAGGTATGAATGATATATGCATGCATCTATTATAGAAGGTTAAATATTCATACCGGTCCCGATGATTGTAGATGTCTTATTGCATTTATTGCAAAGACAATTAAAATATTCTTCATATCTTCAACAAAGAATCTTATTCCAAAAATGGGACAAGGTGTTCCTTACAAAGTCTAACTTAAAAATTGCTACTGCGGTCGTGTAGTTTGATCATCATGTTTGAATGTTCATGATTGCTTGTTGATACATTGTCCCCCCTGCTACTAGAGTTTTCTTCTAGTTTTCTGATATCTATTCTTTCGATCGTTCTCTAAATCCCAATTTCAATTCGATCTTTAGGCTCTCAACTGGACTAGAAGCTTACACTGTTGTGGTTGTCCTACGCTGTGATATGACAGTCAAACTAAATTAGATTTTAACTATTAGACTTCAACTATTCAAGCTTCAACCTTCTATCTTCGTCAGTTGTGTTGTATTCATCACGCCCCCACAGATCACCACTGCTGGGTTACCAGGGGATGTTTTTATTAACACACTTGATAACGGTAACCAAGGACTTTCACTCATACTAGAAAAACAACTCACTTCATCGTGCTTAGGTAATGGAAATAAATAAGATAAGTCGCAATGAACGAGAAAAGTTTTCTCCATGAGTCTAAGGGATCTTTTAAAAAGTAACTAAGTTACAGAAAAAGATAAAGTTGTATTGGAATCCATATCACTAGATTTCTATTCTCATTTTATAATATATTCATGAAATTTGTTTGTTTTTTTTTGTTTGTTTTTTTTGTTTTCGTCTCTTGTGTGTACTCTACTCACATATGATGGCGGGTACAAGAATGTTAATCCTTTCGAAAGCTGAATATGCTAAGTATGGTTTTACCACTGGGTCAGTCTATGAAGAGAGATGGGGTTTAATGGGTTATGGACCCAATGTTTTTACTCTCTAAAAGTTAATATTAAGTGTTATGTAAAATATTACAGTTTTTAATGTTACGAAATTTTACTGTTTTGCTGTGAAATGGCCTAAAAAAATACTGTTATGTAATGTAGACCTCCCATCCATACCATACATAAAGGATGGAAAGAGAGCCTGGAAGAAGCATTACATTATAAGACTATCGTATATTGTTTTATGAACAATAGTCGTTGTTTTTCACAGTCATGTAACTTGGCAAACAAACCAATGTAATAACGACTCACCGGGACTGACTATAGTGATGATGTCAAACTCTCAACATCTCATTACTTGATCATTAAAAATGGATGAAGTTTGCTTATATCAAAGCTATCGATGTTTTTGTTTTTGCCATTCTTCTAAACTGAACGTGACCTGAAGGTGATCGGCTTTACCTTTACAATAACTACCACTGTTTTTTCAAGAATCTTCAAGTCCAGCTTTTACTGACAGGTAAAAATCTTTGACTTTGGTTTGTTTGTTTTAAGCCTGGAAAAAATTGTAATCAGTTTTAAACCAGTTTTTTTAATCAAAAAGAAAAGAAGTAACTCTTTATTCAATCTGTCAGTGCAAAACTTTCAAAACTTCGCCATATTGAAATGATTCTTCAGTCGGTAGCAGTTCTGAAATTATAATTCCTTTGATATTTTTTGTGCGGTTGTAATTCGTTTTAAATTTTTTTTAAGACCACTATCTGCACAATTAAACAGTGTTACTCATGAATGTAGCATTAGAACTCAGTTAAGATGATTGGGATCTTAGAATCTAAAGCCCTGTGTTTTTCTCCGTGTTCTCCAGTTTTTCTTCCTCCGCCAATTCCAATTTAATCTGTGAGTTAGCCGTGCCCTAATTTAGATCAGCCCAGACTGAGGTTCTTTCAGGGTTTGACCTGTGAGTTAGCCGTGCCCTGACTTAGATCAGCCCAGACTGAGGTTCTTTCAGGGTTTAATCTGTGAGTTAGCCGTGCCCTGACTTAGATCAGCCCAGAGGTTGTTTCAGGATTCAATCTGTGAGTTAGCCGTGCCCTGACTTAGATCAGCCCAGAGGTTGTTTCAGGCCGTGATTCAATCTGTGAGTTAGCCATGCCCTGACTTAGATCAGCCCAGAGGTTGTTTCAGGGTTCAATCTGTGAGTTAGCCGTGCCCTGATTTAGATCAGCCCAGACTGAGGTTCTTTCAGGGTTTGACCTGTGAGTTAGCCGTGCCCTGACTTAGATCAGCCCAGACTGAGGTTCTTTCAGGGTTTAATCTGTGAGTTAGCCGTGCCCTGACTTAGATCAGCCCAGAGGTTGTTTCAGGATTCAATCTGTGAGTTAGCCGTGCCCTGACTTAGATCAGCCCAGAGGTTGTTTCAGGCCGTGATTCAATCTGTGAGTTAGCCATGCCCTGACTTAGATCAGCCCAGAGGTTGTTTCAGGGTTCAATCTGTGAGTTAGCCGTGCCCTGATTTAGATCAACCCAGAGGTTCTTTCAGGGTTCGATCTGTGAGTTAGCCGTGACCTGATTTAGATCAGCCCAGAGGTTGTTTCAGGGTTCAATCTGTGAGTTAGCCGTGCCCTGATTTAGATCAACCCAGAGGTTGTTTCAGAGTTGGATAAAATTTATATTTTTTTAATTAGAAGGCGTAAACTCGATAAAAAAAAGCGAAATAAATCTTCAAAGCTTTAACGTATTTACGTGGCTTAAGCCGTAGAAATGGATTCTGCCAAAATCAAGAGTATCTCTTGTGAGATTGTATGGTTTAGGTTTCTGTGTAAATTGTGCAAATTCAATAACGCGTAATTTTTGATGAATTAGATTCTCTGTTGAACTTCATTCTTAAGGTTCTGGGGGTTAACCACGCTGGGACTTAATAAACACATCCAACTCTCAGTGTGATATTTTTGGAAGCAAACAAAAGAAATGTCAATTATTTTTTTAGTTCGGAATTATGTTATGGGGGGAGGGGGGAGGGGGGAGGGGGGAGGGGACAGCAGTGTCATAGTAATTTTATTTTGTTTTGATTTTCAAAGTAAAAATCAAATCAAGTAATAACCTCCTGAAGTTGTTTAACATTTATTATATTCATATCTTTTGTTAAAATTTTCCTTTATATACCTTCCCTATTTCTCTACATTTTGACTTGATAATGACGTTCAACCAACGTCGAAACGACGTCGGTTTTAAGTTTTATAACTGATTTTATCGCAGAATTTTATAATCAAATGTTTTACGGTTTTTTAAACATTTTTTCATAACTATCCAATCAGTGCTCTCCATAGAAAAAGGGATGAAACATTTTTTAGGCACCATCCAATCACAACAAAGGGCATAATTTATGTGATTTAGCAGTTCATTAGTTCACACGAGAAAGTTAAAAATAAACTTCTGAAGATTTTCGGTTGTTTGTTGTGATTAAATGGCGCCTAAAAAATGTCGAAATGTTCATGGTCGAGTGTCCGCACGGTAATAAGTCTTTACTTATTTGCAAATAATAAAATATTGCAATGATGGTAAAATAATAATAATAATGATAATAATAATAATAAAAATGATTATTATTATCATTATTATTATTATTATTATTATTATTATTATTATTATTATTACTATATTTTTCTTGAGAAAACTGAGGCTGTCCAATTACTAGTAATGGTTTTTCTCAGCCAATCCAAACTCGAGTAAAATGATCTAAAAATGCTTATTTTCATTTCACTCTGGATTTCTTTCTTTTTTTCTTTATTTCTTCATCCATCCGTCCATGTTTGTTTCTTCACTATAAATTTTTTTATCTGAAAAAATATGTTTGAAAAATACTTTTTTCTAAATTTTTTTAGCATCGAAGGCTCGTCATGTGGCGAGTGATATTATTGCTGATGCACATTTGCATTATTCACGGATGTGACAAGTTCAGCTTTATCAAACAACAAGATGTAGAATTCAAAGACCACGTGATAACAACCATGACCACACCCTATGTCGAGACATGCTGGGATAAATGTGTATGGATAATGAATTGCTTCTCCATCAATGCTCGCAACACCAGTTTTGGAACGGTTGAATGTGATCTGAACAACTCCAGCAAGAAAGCGAGTCCAGGGAGCCTGGTGCCAACACAGGGATCCCAGTACTATCAGATGGGGGTGAGTTCAACAAACTGTTTTCAGTCTCCAGGCTGGAGAAAGAGAGTGAGTTTTTGTACTTATTATTGTTATTATTATTATTAACACTACTTCTGTTAGGACACGAAAGAATGTGACAGAATTGGATGTACAGTTATCAAGGAAGGTAAGTGATAATTCCTAATATCTCCAAATATAATTTAACAAAATAACGAAATTTAATAACAGTAATGGACAAAGTTTCGAAGTTATCGTGACGCCATTGTCAAATGAATTAGGGTTAGATTCCAGTCCTCTCTCAATCAGTTTGGGCTATGGAAACAAGCCTGATCTACCCTTCTAAACGAATTTTCAGTGTCCTTATAGCGCATGCGTTTCAAGAAATGCTTTATTGTTCTGCCCTAAATGACTAAGAACAATAGCAGTGATTAACTATGATAACCATGATAACTCACTCGTGACTTGGCTAGCATGAGTGAAATATGGAACACAATCGGAAATGTTTTGTAGAGCTTTCGTAAAGAGACAAAACTCACTACACTACCCCCACTGGGTTACTGAGCGTCTTTCAGTAAATGCTTAAAAAATATCTGCATTTTTTCTCTTCGTACCAAAAGCATAACAAAACCTTTGTTCACTATCAAAAGCCCTTTAGTACTTTGTTGTAAGATAGTTCCATGGTTTTACGTCAATTTCAGCGAAAGATTTTCAAGTTTGAAGTTTTGACTCTCCCTACCCCCACCTAAACATTTTTGTTTCATAATCCATACTCGGAAAGCATTTATGTAGAACCAGTGAACATGAAAATTCAAATTTCGCGGCATGTTAATCGTTATATAAGGGAGCATTCATTTTTTAGGAGGGGGGGGGCGGAGGAATTAGGGGGGTTATTAAAAAAATACTAGGTAAAAAGGGGGGGTCACGTTGAACCAGGGGGGGTCATTAATATATATATATTTATTTTTAGTCGATTTCTGGTGGGGGTGCTAGAAAATTTTTATATTTGGAAGTGGGGGGGGGGGGGGGGGTTATCGAAATATTCAATTCCTTACCAGGGGGCTAGCATTTTTTTTTTCTATTTGATTCCTCTAATTCCTCCGCCCCCCCCCCCCCCCCCCCCCCTCCTAAAAAATGAATGCTCCCTAAGAGCAGGGTCGTTAAACGTACAATAGCCCTTTTGTTACTGAAACTTCAATACGTATTTCTTGATACGCATGCGTAGTGACGTAGTGACGTAGTGACGTAGTGACGTAGTGACGTAGTGACGTAGTGACGTAGTGACGTAGTGACGTAGTGACGTAGTGACGTAGTGACGTAGTGACGTAGTGACGTAGTGACGTAGTGACGTAGTGACGTAGTGACGTAGTGACGTAGTGACGTAGTGACGTAGTGACGTAGTGACGTAGTGACGTAGTGACGTAGTGACGTAGTGACGTAGTGACGTAGTGACGTAGTGACGTAGTGACGTAGTGACGTAGTGACGTAGTGACGTAGTGACGTAGTGACGTAGTGACGTAGTGACGTAGTGACGTAGTGACGTAGTGACGTAGTGACGTAGTGACGTAGTGACGTAGTGACGTAGTGACGTAGTGACGTAGTGACGTAGTGACGTAGTGACGTAGTGACAGTGTTTTTGTGCCTTCAGATTTGGGTGGCGGATGGTATCGTATCAATGATGCTGTAGTGAAGATGATCCATGAAAAAAAAACCTGGATTGATGCACGAACCCACTGTCAGTCCCAAGGAGCTGATCTAGCTTCTATGAAAACAAATTATGAAAATCTATTCATTATAGATTTGTTTTGGAAAAGTATGACGTCAAAAGGCAATAGGACAGGTATGTGGATTTTTGTAAACTTACCAGGCAACCAACCGACTGATTACTCCATCAATCGTTCGAGCGAACTTTACTTCTAAAATTAAGGTACTAAAAGTACTATCCAACCAACAAACCCCTCGACTTCACCCATCAAACTAACTTGCAAACTGGCATAATATCCTTTAACTATCTTGGTGACTATGACGTCTATGCAGTCATGAATTGTAAATTGTTAACATTGAAGACGATTTTGTTTTTGCAGCACTAGGAGTAATAGATTTACCAGGCTTATTGAAGTACTGGGCACTTGAAGAAACAGATGGAGACGTCGAGTAAGTAGTTGAGTGAAAAAGAAAATCTAAAATGACCTAGAAAATTTTTTTTGGGAGACACGTGCGCGCCCCCTCCCTATGCCAATGGCATTGACATCATTCATCAAACAAAAAAAAGGTTCAAAATCAAGCGTAAGAAAGAGCCGTTGGTTTTCCACTTGGACAACAAAATGTGACCGCTATAACAGGCTGTAAACTAAGACATATTTTTATTGTTCCATAGGCTGAAGGGAACTCCTACTCCAAGGTACGAAGTGGTCGACGGAGTAAAAGCACTTTACTTACCTGGATTCAGAGGCTACGCAGAAGTCCCAGCAGTCGTGATGAATCCCGAGGGATACACGTTCATGTTGTGGATCAAGCCTGCCAACCAGAGTATAGTAACAAAGGAATATGTTTACAGTGATTGGAGTGCTCTACGGAGGTTTTACTTAAGATTAGATAATACCAAACAAGGTGTATATCTAAAAACAAAGGAACAGGACGGGAGTTTAAAAAATGCCTTTCACGCAAAGTAAGTGAATATGTGTTATTTTCGCCTCGGCACGAAGGAACCAAACTCGATCCCCTACAATAAGGAATTGGTAGATATATGAAAACCCTAAAACCCCTGATTATGATTTATATAGTGCCCTTTCTATGTGAACATAATCAAAGGCGCTTTACAATCGTAAGACATCATTGACATTTTTCTATGGATCCTCATAATAAGTTTTTTCTTCTTAAAAACGGATAGATAATGGTATATCCAAATTTTGAAATAAAATAGGAATATACATGTATGATAAAGTAAGCCGTGAAAAGCAAATGAGGCTGTATTTAACTAATCAGGTTGGCAAGTACGATACTTGTACGATTCATTCCTTGCCTCTAGAAAAAGTAAGCTGATATGAACAAAGAATACCAACCTTAGTTTAGACTGACTCAATAGCTACGAGTACCACGAGTCTACAGTCAACATTAGTTTTAGAATTTTGGCCATAAACAACATGCTAAATCTCGTGTAAGGTGCCTGTACCATAGGAACTGCAAATTTTTGTGATTTTCCAAAGTCAATGGCAGTTTTTAACTAAAAAACCTTGCAAAGACTGGCCAAGAAATGTACCTTCAGTCCTTCCAATTGTGTTTCAAGAAAAACTATCGAATTGTTTGTCATTCAATTGACCAATAGAAAGCTTTTATTTTGACACCTGTCACTTTTTAGCCAATGAACTGAATAGTTATAGATTCTGGGATGACGTGTTTGTCTGCCATGGATTTCAGTCACGCTTTCGTATTTGAAAGTAAAAAAACGTCGAAAAATACATGTTAGCCACATATTTGTGGTAAAGAACAAATTGAAGTCACTTTTCTATGGTGTGTACTCTTTAAGCAGTTTATGTGAATGCAAATGTGACTTAAACTTTCCAATAGACCCCTTGCAGCACGTGGGAATGCAGCTCAATTTGGAGGGCAAAACAATAGATTCCAATTCTCAGGAGATTAAAATTCTTTTGTTTTGCCCTCCAAATTCAGCTGCATTCCGACGTGCTGCAAGGGGTCTATTCAACACCTGCTTAGCCTTATTACTCTGATGAAGGTTGCCGAGTGATAACCCAAAATTCAGTTTAACATTTTATTAGGTCAATCTCAAAATCTTTTTTATTCAACATGTCTACTGATCGCCCCAAAAGCATTCTTCTAGTATTTTGTTGGTTTCCTCTGTTGTCGTTATGTTGGGAAGACGTTTTGAGCCAGCTTCTAATATAACTACTCTCATGATGTGTGTGTGTATATCTAAGTATATACTATTTTATAAATCGTATTACTAATCAGCTGTTCTGTTTATAATTGATTGTTTAGAATTGACATGAACGGTTGGAACCACATCGCTGTCACTTGGAACGAGACTGTGGGAAAGGTCAGGATTACGGTGAACGGGACAGAGAAGATCGAGAAGGATTATGTGCCTATACTACCTACAACCAACACAATCTACCACCTTGGTGTTCTTGGGGACCAGACGCCAAGCGTCTCTAATAACGATGCATTCCATGGTCACATGAGACAACTGATGGTCTTCAATAACAGTATGACTGATCTGGAGATACAGGCAGCCATGAGTAAGTGTTTGTCTTTGATTGGGCTTGAATGCCGTGCATACTTTTGACGTGAGGGGTGAGGGGTGAGGGGTTCCCATTTGCAAAGAGAAGAATTAAGACGGATCGGCAAACAGACAAACTGGAAGTTGGGTTTTCAAAACCTGAAGTCAATATATTCCCCCTACAAAGTAACTCCTTGCTGTTTGCAGGGTGATCTTTTTATGAAAAAAAAATGATTTTACCTTTTGTAGTAAATGTACTGAAAGAAAATATATCCAAGCACGAGTAACAGAAGATAAAGCACCCTGTATTTTCAGACATGACCGGCACGGCACGGTACGGCACGGCACGGCACGGCTAGTCTGTGCTGAATCGTGTTCGACCAGTCACACGACTTCCCCCATTATTTTTGTTTCACAGATCATAGACAACCAGGATTTTGGATTGGTCTCAATGCCCTCAATGATACCAGCACCTTCAAGTGGAGTGATGGAACGAACACTAAAACCATGGTACCACCTGATCAGTTTAAAGATAGTCCTACCTCTTATTGGCCAAGATGTGCCGCAGTAGCAAGGGACGGCAAGTGGATGGTCAAAATCTGTAACGATTTGTGTTACTTTGTTTGTAGCAAACCATTCCCCTAAGGTCACTGTCTACCAAAAGCAGATCTCAAAGTCACACTCCATTGCCTTCAAACAATTATTTCAAGTCGAGGCATTTTGGTCTAACAATACATTATGGGGGGTGGACTGTAACTCTGATATCTGCTATTTATGAATCAGTAGCTAAAGTGGCACCAAAGTTTTATTAGATCCTTTCCATGTTACTGCGACCTCCATAGCGTCTAGTAGACGTCGGAGAATTTGGCTTCTTTCAGTTACAAAATATTATCAATTTGATGGACGGAATCCAAACACCAGAAAACGTGCATGTTGTCGGTGTGCATAGAGTTGACTTGGTCACAGAAACATGGAAAGAATCCACACACTTAACAAGCTGAATCTAAGTTATAAATCTCTTTTGCAACAATTTTGCGACGAAACAGTTAGAAATAAATACTCGATATCGATTTACATTTTATTTGAAGCGACTCGATCCACGAAAACACCTGCCTTCCTTTGATGGTGAATCGGTTCTGAAATCAGGTATCTATAGAGATATATGCGTTTTTGGTATGTGTCAGAATTTTGACTTGCTTGACAGAAAACCATCAAACATTTTTTTTACCATAACTGTGAACTTTCTTGCACGCTGATTGGCCAAAATCGTGGTAAATGAGAGGACATACCGATAAATGACGAGTCGCTCGCGCAAGGAGCAAGCGCGCGCTTCAAACGGTTTTTTCTTTCAAACTTTTTCTTCGTTTTTGGATCTTCTATTTGACTTTGTTGTGGTAAAAAAAAAAAAAAATTTTGTTTTGCGTGGTATGTCCTCTAATTTACCACCATATAACGTCAAAAGTTGGTCAAAATTACATAACATTTTGACCAACGTTTGACGTCATATCGTGGTTAATAAGAGGACATACCACTCTAAACCATCGGAAATTTGTTAAATTTTATGTTATCCCCGTATCGTAGGATATGGTTTCTTTAGCTTTTCCTAAAAACAAATTCGACAAAGCATGGAAGAACACAGTGTCGTTTTAATCCAGTGCATGCTATCTCTACTCAGGGTATCTTCGATGCGCAGCTTAGCAACTAAGTTTCGTGCAGTTCATCATGTTCTTCACGGTCTTACTGAGACTCATATACATAATTAATTGCATGTACTCTTTACCAGGGTCTCGTTTAAATATTGTAAACTGTACTCGTATATTAGTGTGTTTCTATCTTTTGTAGTACAAAAATACTAAATAACAGATTGGAACAGCACTGAAGTACAATTAAGCTACAAGTAAGTTGATTCATAATCTTTTTAACACTTTTTAAAAGTCCAGGATACGGATTTTGTTGTTTTGAAAACAACTTCACTTGAAATTTGCCACGAACTTTCAATGACTATAACCTTGCATTTTTTTTTTCAAATAAAGAAATAGAAATTTCTGTATTGGTTCTCGTTTACTTGCACTGTATGTATTTATCAATTTTAGCAGAATTTAATAGCCTTTTCTAAATATATTTTAAAAAAAGGTGAGGCCCATCTGGAACGGAAAATAGGTCATTATATCCAAATATTTTCCTAACAGCTTAACAGCCTAACAACTTAACAGCTCTATAATCATGCATGATGCGTAATTCTTACACTCTCATTATTTGGTCATTAAAAATGAATGAAGTTTGCTTATATCAAAGCTATCGATGTTTTTAAACCATTCTTATCACGTGAGTTATGGACTCCTGCAGTTAGGGTTTACGTCTTTCTTCTGAACCTTAGCTTTGATTGCGAGTTTACAGACAGGACTTGATCGTGGGCCGCCATTAACATTCCTTCTGTTTCTTTCTTTAAATCTCCAAATTGTAAACATTGCCATGTTTCTTTCAGATCTGCTGCACTCTCAATTTCCCTTGCAAACTGTCCATGTAGTGGTTTTTCTTTCCATTCCTTGATCTTCTCTTCGTGTCTCTGTGTTTTGTAGTTGTTTTTGTCGGATGAAGCTAAGGTGTTTTCTTCAACCACAGCTTAGCTTGCAAGATTGCATTTTTATCATCATCATCATCATCATCATCATCATCATCATCATCATCATGATCATCATGATCATGATCATCATCATAATCATCATCATGATCATCATCATCATCATCATCATGATCATCATCATCATCATCATGATCATCATCATCATCATCATGATCATCATCATCATCATGATCATGATCATCATCATAATCATCATCATCATCATCATCATGATCATCATCATTTTCATATATACATATATATAGTTTCATTAATGATATTGATACCAAAATCACTACAAATGATTCAAAATATACATTTTATTAAATTAAGATAAAATACAGCTATATATGCGTATAAAATCAAATATCCATAAAATATACTTTAAAATATTACAATGTATTTTAAGTAGTAAGTAGTTATAAAAACTAGAAACCGGAAAAAAAATGATATAAAAGCAATACTTAGAAACCTCATGAAAACCTCAACAACATATGTACTGAACCTCAGCAACATTAGCATTCAGACTAAAGGCCTCTAGAAAATCATTGTTCTTACGAAAAGGAGTTCTCGACCCTCTACGGATGCACATACGTACTGATCTAAGAATTTCGAAAGATAAACGAGTTTTTATCCACGAGATAATGGTGGCATGTGTCTCTCCAGTTTTCTTCTACCCTGGTTAGCGCGGATCGAGAAATTTGTAAGGGGGGGGGGGGGTGGTGTTCGAAATGAAAAAGTGACGTTATAGTGACGTCATCAATAATCATGATCTGACTTATTTAAGGTAAAAGGGGACCTTCGCAACCGATCTGTGTGCAAGTATATGTTTTCTTGATGCCGATTAAACACAGATTTCTACCTTGATGATAATTTTTTGATCAAACTCATCAGTTCTTTCAAAGTGCGAGTTTTATCATTTTCATCTATTAAAAAGATAACTTAATAAAAATATGAAATGACATGAATTTTTTCTAGATTATCGCGCTGGCAACAACTACACTAACCACGTGGTTACCAATCAGATGCGAGTTTAAATTCCGAATTGTTAGTTTGCTTTTTTTTCTCCTTTTAATTATATATCTTTTCCCCCCTCTCCCCCCCCCCCCCCCCCCCCCCCTCTCTCTCTCTCTCTCTCTCCCCTCTCTCTCTCTCTCTCTCTCTCTCTCTCTCTCTCTCTCTCTCTCTCTCTCTCTCTCTCATACACAGTCCCTAAGTGCCTATTTTTGTACAATCCAGAAACATAAACGTTTATCTTTTTTTTGTTACGATCGTATTACATGCCGGTTGAGCCAAGCCTTGAAAGCTGCCAACAAAATCACCCACCACTCCTCCAAAACGTCACACAGCTGCTGAACTTCCTTGATTTATACGAGGATTTCCGATCCCCACAACAGTAATAAATTAAATTACTAATACACATGTCGCGAGAAGTGTCCGTCTATTGGCCACATCCAGCTATGAATCATCATCACCCGTTGAGGAGTGGCTTGTCTGTCTTGAATATTCAATTATCTTTGACTTGCCCGTTACTGGCGCAAGATCAAATCCAACCGCTCTAAAACACACCTAAAATGATTGCTCTCCCTCATTTCCTACGAAAATAAATTGGCACTTTTATTTCTGGCACCGCAGTAGATAGCTGGGATTAACATAATTATCCTCGGAGGTGACATTCGAATCCTGTATCTTGTATTCAAATCCAAACGAAATCTAATCCTTTTACGTGACCAAGATAAAAACCAGAGAGTGAATCAATTTATTATTGTTTTTAATGGAAATGGTTGAGTGTTTTCAATTTATGAACAGTGTAATGTAACTACAACCACAATATACTGATATTTTTAAATGAACAGTGTATTCCTAATCGAATATGGGTGTTCTAGAAAACCCACGGTCGATTCTGCTGTTACCGGCAAAGTGACATTAAAAGCCATTAGTGTTTGGCCTTTGCTCCAGAATCACTCATTGGTAGCCTAGAAATTTATTCAGCTTGGATGGAATTTATTTTCTAACCAACAGTATTATTGTCTGATTTTTCTCTCGCCTTTTTAGATGCGTTATTTTCTCGAATTGTGCCTATTTTTCACGATATAATTTTTTATCGCTTGAACATTTAACGAGGTCACATCACACTGTCTTTCCCAATGCGTTATTTTTACAGAAAACAAAGAATTTTAAGTATCGTTTAGGGAATACCAATCCTGATCTAATATGATCCATAAAGCAACATACTTATCGTCTTACGCGTATTTATGGTAAGTCCCGCGGGATTCCTGTTAGTCACACATGACTAACCTCGTTTGACCCGCGTCTTGTAAATATAATACCGCTTGAAAATATATTTGGACCAAAGCGTGAGCGTGGAAATTAAAGAGGAGAAATATCTGTGTTTTGTTCTTGGAAGTACAAGTACAGGTAGGCCATTCGATATCAAACCGTACCCGTTGAGGTTTGATTTAAATTATTCATATCTTAGCAGGGTTGGCATTGTTGATATTATATTCATACAAATACTCGGTAAATTTGCATCTCGGTAGAATAATTACAACACATAGACATGTTTGGCGATTTGAAGCTGTGTTTGCTCGCTTAAAACACTCTCCTTCGACTAGTCCTGACTTCAGTTCTCAATTTGGCCTGTTTTTCTACTCGTGGATTCAGTGATTTCTTCAAAACCGATAGTTCAAGCCTCGCGATGCAAGATAACGTTGATTTTGCAGTGTGTTGTGCTGGGAGTATACACCAACATTCGCTTGCATAAATTTGGAACTAGTAAGCAAGGGTGAGCTGTCTTGTTGATGAGGTCATGTGCTCGGTATCTACCGTATGGTTTACTTGAAGCGTGTCAGTATTTGAACACAGAAGAACGATCAGTCAACGTGTAAACTCGTGTGGTTTTTAAAGCACTTAGCGAAGCCAAACCAACCTGAAACATATGTCTATCGGGCGTCGTTGAGAAAAGCCCAACCATGAAAAATACTGCACTTCTAATTTAAACGAAGACGGCAACCCTATAGACAGTCAATTGAGGACAATAACATAGAATATCTGCTCGTGTATTCAACATTCGAGGCTTGGAGAATAGAAGTATTGTATGCTGTGATAGCACTACAGCAAAGAGCATCAAAAACCTATTAAATTTACATCGAAGATTAGGATATTTGGTTTACATACCTACAACGATCGAGGACTATATTATTTGGAATTTTTACTTCAATATTCGAAAGAATCGTTACAGTTTTCTTCTAAACCAAAGGTACGAACATCAATATTATTTTACTAGAATAATTATAATCGTCAAACACTACCCTAATCAGAATTTCCATGCTTTTAACGTGAATCGGTGCTGACTTCCGGTGAGTATTTTTCGTCTACCATTTCGTGTACCATTTCATTGATTGATTGAAATCAGTGATCTAGAAATCTGCTTTTCGTTACAATGCTTTATCAGGAGCAACACAATCCACATTTTCTACAGACAGAAAGAAGATTATTTGATTATTATTCATGTGTCGCGACTGGGTGTATTGCAAAACGCTTTCTTCGGGAAATAATCTTTTAAATCCTCATAGTTTTGTGTGATAATCTTCTACTTTTATAGCCTGCTTCTTGACTTTTAACTCGAGGCTATCTGTATGTATTTTTAAGGTCGAGGTATTTCTACACAGCAATTGTTATTATATATAAATATTTCTTAGTGTTTTATTCTTTTTTTCCAGTGTTTTTATACACGAGAAAATTAACTCAGCTTGATGTCTTCCGATGAAACCTGCTGATCACTACCACCGTGGGCTCAGCTTAGGATGCAGTTTTCCCAGACTAAACCACAAAACCTAATCTGGTTCATTAATTTATATTACGGAGTGCGTTATTTTTAATAATATTGTCAAGCATGGCTGAGGAATTATCTATAGAGTTAAACAATGGGGTTTTTACACCAATATTGGATGAAAGCGAAAAAGTGTCGTATCATTTTTCGCCAGACGTTGATTCAAAATGTTTGTCATCTAGAAATGACGCAAGGGATTCTGGGGTAACATCTGATCTGGATCGAGCTGTGGCAGCATTAGAAGCTCGTAGTAGCAATATTCTAGAACATTCAGAAACGACATGCTTATCTTCTGAACGAGAATTAAAATGTCGGGCTGTTGAACAAGATACATTAGCTCAAGGACGGATTGTTTCTGCCCAACAGCAAGACGACGAAGAGACGAAGCCGCGTGGGTTTAGTGAACTGAGAGCAATGTTCTCCCAAACAGACACTAGTCAGAACATGTTATCGCCAAGAAAAGGTAAATTGCATGATTTTAACTCTCCTAAAATACGACCCTTAGAATCAGGTAGCATAGAACATGAAAAGCTAAGTATAAGGGATGTGACCAATGAAATGCAAAGTGAAGGGGATTCAATGGTGGCACGAATGAAAAGAAGCTTTGAAACGACAACTAGTTCCATCGACACAGGTATCGAAAAGAGTCCACGAATTTACAAGAAACCTGTTTCCTTTGAGGTCGGTCTAGGTGATTACGTCACGCGCGACTCTAGTAGTATTGACATTACCCATGATCCTTCACAGGCTCAGCAAACTAAGAAAGAAGTGGAAAGTATATTAAGTGAAAATATTATCAGACCTGAATCGCCTAACACCTCTGTAGTTACTTCTCCGTGTGTTGAGAACTTAGAACAAAATAATGAACAAATTAAAAACAAAGAAACCTTGACTGGCACAGGAATCCCGTCAGACAGCCCTAAGAGCCTTTCATTTGATATATGTTTCGACGACAAACCATCTAAGCGTGTCCCACCTAAAACAATGCCAAAACTGCCTAAACGAAAACTGGTCGATAGTAAAACTGCTGAAGTACCTTGCAGCGAGAGTGAAACGCTGATCAAACTTGTCGACGAACAAAAGCAAACTTTAGAATCCCAAGGAGAACGAAAAGATTTCTCGACAAGTGAAACTAGTATTATCAATAGAAGTTGTTCATTTGAAGTAAGTTTTGAGGATGACTCGCCAAGGAAAACGAAATCTCATGATAGACTAAATAAACTACTTGTTAAGAAGCCTTGTAGAACGACTGATCGACCACCTGGGGAGGATTTAACTGTGCGTTGCTTAGCGACGTGTGAAAATGAGCAGAATGGTCATGTACATGATAAAACAAACGGCACTGATAATGAACTGCAGGTGTTGTCACCAAAAGAACAATTATCGACAAAGTCAGAAAGATCTGCATCAGGTGGATTTGACATTGATTTAACCCTAACTCCTGAAACCACTAGAGAACTTGTTTTGTCTACCGAGAATAGGAAAACAAATGAAAGGAATGAGATGAAAAAGACAGCTCAAGCGATTTCATTCGATATTTGTTTTGATGAAGATTCAGTTGAAAAACCTAAACTAAACCGAAAACCAAAGTTAACACCTAAACATATCCGCTTAAAAAAGACAAAAGAACAACAACAGCAGCAACAACAACAACCACAGCAGGAGCAGCAACAAAAACAACAACAACAAAACACCCAAAACAAGATTGAAACTGATGAAGTAAATAACGCAACGTCGAGTTTTCCTCTTAGTGTTTTGCCAAAAACAAGTAGACCAGACCTTAAAGAACCTAATGAGCGAAATACGTACACACTAGATGAAGTTTCAAGCAGTTTACAATCGGCTTGTGAGAGAGGACTGACTCTTGAAGATGCGTTGGATCATTTAGCAAAACAACAGGAAACAACAGAGCAGCCAGGAAATACTGACGTGACTTCGGAATCTGATGACGTGACCTCCACAAAACGAGGGACTTATTCTCTAGATGAGGTCGCAACGTGCTTAGTTTCGGCTGCAGACAAAGGTCTTACTGTAGCTGAAGCTCTTGATAACTTGGCGAAATCAGAGGAAAAGGAAAAACAAATAACACAAAGCTACCAACAAGACGAACAGAACCAAAGTTCCATAACAAACACGAGTGTAAAACGAGGTACGTACGATTTGGACGAAGTTTCAAAAAAGATCGCTGTTGAGAAAGATAAGGGAAACTCCCTTGAAGAAGCTCTTATTCAGTTACTAGACGAGGTGGAAACTGTTGTCAAGGAGACGCAGAAAACATCCAGTAGAGGAACTTATGATTTGAAAGACGTTTCTGAAGCTGTAGAACAGGCAAGTGAGCAAGGCATACCTGTAGAAGAAACACTAGAGAAAATAGCTACAATTGATGATACTAAAACCACTAATAGGGCTCAGCTAACAGCCGCTGTACATGAAAAACAAACAGTTCTCAAAGATGAAGAAGAAAGCAGAGAACTGAATTCTCGTACAGAAATTGTTGCTGGAAAGCGAGGAACTTACAGTTTAGACGACGTAGAAAAACAGTTAGAACAAGCTGCTGATAAGGGAAGTTCTGTCGTGGGTACATTAAGTGAGATTTCTAAAGGAAAAGTTCCAGAGACTAGTAGTTCACTGAAAATAAATGGAAAAGAATCTGCTAAAATAGAAGAAACTGTTTCTCCGACACGAAATACGTATACTTTAGACGAAGTTGCGCAGTCCTTAGAGCTTGCTAAAAGTAAAGGTATCCCTATAGTCGAAGCTTTAAGCAACATATCTACAGAAAGGATTGACAAGGAGCCCGCCAAACCTGGAAGTAGAGAAACCTACACCTTGGATAAAGTAGCTCAGTCCCTCGAGACAGCAAGAGAGAAAGGATTGCCGATTGTCATGGCATTGGAGAATTTGGTCCTTAATGGCGGTGGAAGCCTAAGAGGGCCTGCTGAAGTTGCTGTTCACAGAAGACAAGGTAAACTGACTAACAGAAAAACATATGCACTAGCTAGCCCACTGGAGACTATTGGAGAAGAAAAACAACTGAGATTATTTGACGGCACTACAAGGAAGCTACTGCCGGCTACCAAAGATTACTTAAAAGGTCCACAACCCCAATTGTATGATGATCCTGAGAATACACAACCTTCAGGACAGAATGTTGTCCAGACTTTGGACCTTTTAACGTCCGCTTGTGAAGCTTTGTTGAAGACAACAGGGAAGAAAAAAGACCCAGATGAAATAGAAAAAGAACAGACCAGCAAAGACGTGGTTCTCTCTGTAGAAAGCCGCCAATTAAGAGAGCAGTTCAAAGCAGAATCTAGAGATTCTGGAATAAGTTTCCCAGGTGGTCCGTCAGAACGTGGTACGTATTCATTGGATGAAGTATCTGAGACTCTAGAAGGTGCTTCGAAGAAAGGAATTCCAGTCATCGACGCCCTTGGATCGCTTACCGCGAAGGAACCAGTGAAAAAATACAGAATTCCAAGAGCATTGAGAAAAGCGGGCTCAAAGTCCGAATCAAGCCTCAATAGGAACACAACAGCAAAACAAGAAAGCTCAAGACAAACATATTCTCTGGATAATGTGTCGAACTCGATGGAAGATGCAAAAGCTAAAGGAATCCCAGTGATTGCTGCTTTAGACGAACTGACCAATTCACTTGCGAGATTCTCCGCTACTCGGCCAACACCTGGAAAACCTATCAGAAAACCAGAAAGACCTTCGATAACCCGCAAGAGAGAAGCTGCACGACAAGAAAGAGCCAATGTAAGGTCAGAGGTCGGTAGAGAGGCACAAAAACCTACGGGTTCGTCCTTCCCTATTTCATACCCTCCAGCCATGAGGAACTCGTATTCTCTGGATGATGTTGCATCTGCTTTCGAGAAGGCGTACCAAACCGGAATCCCTTTTCAGGATGTTCTAGAAGGTATCCACTCTGAATCTGATGGCAACGTCCAACCAAGTGAAGATACAGATATTACGAGGAGTACCGGATCGTTAAAAATGGGAAAAGATTATCTCCAATCAACGACAGTGTCTGGAGACTACTCTAGGAAAACTCAATCTGCTTCATCCTTAACAAAGGTAAATGAGTTTTCTACTCCTGCAGAGAGCAATTCTTCATTAGACGGGAAAAGTTCGTCTCCGCCAAGAAAGAGTTCAACGTCTTCAGAAGGAAGTCTCACTTGTTCCTCAAGCTACGGATCTGATGTTTCCGTAAACAGAGATTCATCTTCAACGGAAGAGTTACCACATGTATCTAAAGTGAGTTCTGTTCGAAGGCAAAGAAAACGATCGAACGGACCTTTCCAGTTAAAGAAGGGTGGTCGCAGAAATTCGCCTGCAAACTTGAGACAACTCAACACGTCTCCGTCATCACTTCAAGGAAATTCTTTAGAATCCTTAGCGAGTCGTGACTCAGAACAATCTGACTCTTCTCAGACGAAGCGTGGAACTTACGATCTAAAGAAAATAGGTGAAGAACTGGACAGGTTCAAGGTTGAAGGGATTCCTGTTGTCCAAGGTCTTGATAAACTGGTCACTGACGTGGGTACTGTTGGTAAAGCTAAGAGCGAAGAGACAATAAACATTCAGGTCACTCCGAAACGTGGGACGTATAGTTTAGATGATATTAGTCAGCAATTGGACAGCGAGAAACACAAGGGAGATTCAGTTATACGTGCCCTAAATACGCTCTCAAGTAAACCTGCAGAAAGTCAAAGCGATTCTCAACCAAGTGCATCAGAGAACAAAACACGTAATACTTTCACACTTGACCATGTTGATGTTTCTATCGCCGATGCAGCGAGACGTGGTGTTCCAGTTGTTGAAGCACTCGATAAGCTCTCACACGAGGAAATATCTGGCGAACTTCAAAAGACAGAAACTAGCAAACGGAACCGTGACCCCTTTGCTAAAACAGGTGATAATAGTTTCTTTGTTGAGTACTTTCCATCCAAAACAGAAGAAGAAGCGCAAAAAAATGGAGCGCCTGTTTATGTAAGAGAAGGTCCGGTATGGGAACATCGGGACTTAGATAGCTATCCAACAAGGGATGGTAGCGCAAAACAGAAGGGAGATGAGATTGTGTCTAACACTATAGATGTAAGACAAGGTGTAGGAACTGACAAGACACAGGTTAAAGAACGGACACAATTGATTTCACCTCCTATAACCACTAGTGATGTACCAGAACTTCACAAGTCAGTACTAATATCCTCGGAATGTGATTCACAAATTTTGGGCCATTCACGTGTAGCTGAACAATCATCATTGGAAATAGAAAGTAAACGAGAAGATCCCGCCAGTCAAACACAGGTGTCTCCAGAACAAAAGTCAAATGAAGATGAAGTGCTAGTTGCAGGTAGTACACGAACGCGTCCAAGATGGCAGCGAAGTGGCAGTTACGTGGAAGCTTTGGAATCGTTCGAAGAATTGCTGGCTTCAGACCAGGATTTATCGTCACCAGAAGCCCTAGACAGCATTCCAGTTAAAGAATCTGACTATGTTAACGGTAATTATGACACGATGTATCCAGAGACAGCGAGTAGTGAGACGTCCAATACCTCCCCTAGGGGGCGGTCCACCTGGAGGCCAAGTGGTAGTGTCTTGGACGAGATCTTGAGTCTCATGGATGAGCATGAAGAACAAGGATTATCTATCGCAGATGCACTTGAAAAGGCTGCTGAACTCTCTGAACAGCAAGGTTTGTTTCTATAATATAAATAATAATAAATATCTCTAAAAGACCGAGTGGGAGACTGGTGATGATTTCATGAAAACGAGACCAGTTCTTTTTGAGAATATGAATAAATGAGATCTAGATATTAACTGTAGAATGGGAAGGATTGGATTCTTAGTCTCGTTTTAATGCTTTTCATTACCAGTCCCCACCCATCTTCTTGGGATATGAATATGATGGTTATTACTGACTGTGCGACTAACGAAAAACCGTGGGCACTTGGGAGACTGTTTATTGCGTATCAACCAATCAGAAACAAGGTTCAACAAGCTTCTTTTTTAAGTTTTAAAAAAAGAATTAATATGATTTCTAATAAATTCAAAGAACCTTAAAAGAATCGCTCTTTATTTTAGTGCAGCTCGCGCATATCTTGTTTGATTTTTTTTAATGTTCTTTTGTCACGCGGCCATTTCTACTTCAGCGATTGAAGCATGCCATATTTTCTCAAGTGTTCACGGTTATTCGGGGTCACACTGTAATGAATACATTTAAACCCAAGCAAAGCCGGGAGAATTACTTTTTATTGCAATACTCCCCATATAAAAGATAACTCTTATTATTAATATTGTCCCACGTAGTGCAGTATAGTAAGATGTGTATTTCTGCCCCTTGCGCAGCAATAGACCTTTCCCCAATTCACTTGAGTGTCCAGGAATGTACAAACACATCAAGTCCAACCTTGACTTGGAGCTATAAGTTGTTTCGTGCTCACTCAAGCGAATTCAGCAAAGGTCTATTTCCAGATCTTTTCAAACCAGAAAACAAAACAATGAATTTCAATCCTCGTGAGAGTAAAAAATTATTGTTTTGTCCTCTGCATTGAGCTACTAGGAAATATCCTGTAAGGGGTCTGTCAAATATCCCTCTCTCTTTTTGTTGAGTTTTCTGCTAATTTTCTCTTGAAAACTGACTAAATAATTAATCATTTTAATGCTTTTAGTCATTACTTTACAGTAAATTCTTTACATTGTTAAAGTAAGTCACGCTATCTGCATAGTAATACTATGTACACTCGGTTGTGTATCATCCAGTATTGCGGAAAACCTTATGGTACACTTCATTCCATTTAGTGTAATGACTTCCCAATACAGCCCATATGTCATTCTCTTGAGAATAAGATTGATTTAATAGTAGAGTTGTATCCATATTCATGTGCCTTCTCATGTGTAACCGCTAAACAAATATATCTAGGGAATGACACGTGGTCTGAAATGGGAAAACATTACACCCAAGCTAAAGAGGTTTTTCGATCATAAAACTGGTCCGAACGCATTAACCAATAGTTTTCTTACATAATACTACATCTTGACATACAAATCCTTTCAATTTTACCAATTAATACCCTGAAACAATCTCTGGGCTGATCATACACTGAAACCTTTGCTAGCTTATATACAGGTAGCGTGGATGACACTGGTTCTAGGGACAAATCTTTTGTTTTATCCA
Organism: Anthopleura sola; assembly: GCA_023349425.1. NCBI lineage: Eukaryota > Metazoa > Cnidaria > Anthozoa > Actiniaria > Actiniidae > Anthopleura > Anthopleura sola. The sequence goes on along the minus strand of JALHLI010000008.1, from coordinate 398,314 downwards.
TATAGATATAGGGCAATCCTATTTTAAGACGGGGACGGGCTGTAACGGAAATAAGAGGGTAAAAATAATCGTTAAATGACGTGGTAAACTAAGATGTAAACTGAATAAATGGATAAATAAATAAATAAAGTTGAAAGTTAAATACTAACAAGCGAGTCGTTTGATTTGAATCAGAGATGAATGACTTTTAATAACCAATCGTAAGCATGTGTGAACGTAACCATTTAAACATGTAAACCTCTGCTTTTAGCTCAACCGTAGGAAAAGTTCAATTTGTTTTGTTGCCATTGTTTTATTGTTGATGTTATTGTATGGTTGTTGCTGTTGTTTTATTGTTGATGTTATTGTATGGTTGTTGCCATTGTTTTATTGTTGGTGTTATTGTATGGTTGTTGCTGTTGTTTTATTGTTGATGTTATTGTATGGTTGTTGCCATTGTTTTATTGTTGATGTTATTGTATGGTTGTTGCCATTGTTTTATTGTTGATGTTATTGTATGGTTGTTGCTGTTGTTTTATTGTTGATGTTATTGTATGGTTGTTGCCATTGTTTTATTGTTGATGTTATTGTATGGTTGTTGCCATTGTTTTATTGTTGATGTTATTGTATGGTTGTTGCTGTTGTTTTATTGTTGGTGTTATTGTATGGTTGTTGCCATTGTTTTATTGTTGAGTTATTGTATGGTTGTTGCCATTGTTTTATTGTTGATGTTATTGTATGGTTGTTGCTGTTGTTTTATTGTTGATGTTATTGTATGGTTGTTGCTGTTGTTTTATTGTTGATGTTATAGTATGGTTGTTGCCATTGTTTTATTGTTGATGTTATTGTATGGTTGTTGCCATTGTTTTATTGTTGGTGTTATTGTATGGTTGTTGCCATTGTTTTATTGTTGATGTTATTGTATGGTTGTTGCCATTGTTTTATTGTTGATGTTATTGTATGGTTGTTGCCATTGTTTTATTGTTGATGTTATTGTATGGTTGTTGCTGTTGTTTTATTGTTGATGTTATTGTATGGTTGTTGCTGTTGTTTTATTGTTGATGTTATAGTATGGTTGTTGCCATTGTTTTATTGTTGATGTTATTGTATGGTTGTTGCCATTGTTTTATTGTTGGTGTTATTGTATGGTTGTTGCCATTGTTTTATTGTTGATGTTATTGTATGGTTGTTGCCATTGTTTTATTGTTGATGTTATTGTATGGTTGTTGCCATTGTTTTATTGTTGATGTTATTGTATGGTTGTTGCTGTTGTTTTATTGTTGATGTTATTGTATGGTTGTTGCCATTGTTTTATTGTTGATGTTATTGTATGGTTGTTGCTGTTGTTTTATTGTTGATGTTATTGTATGGTTGTTGCCATTGTTTTATTGTTGATGTTATTGTATGGTTGTTGCCATTGTTTTATTGTTGGTGTTATTGTATGGTTGTTGCCATTGTTTTATTGTTGATGTTATTGTATGGTTGTTGCCATTGTTTTATTGTTGGTGTTATTGTATGGTTGTTGCTGTTGTTATTTTTATTGCTGTGTTGTTGTGTGGATGGTTTATGATTGTTGTCGTTGTGTGGATATTGTTGCTTTATGTATTCCTTGATTTATCCTTAAAACCCAGTCGTCTGCTTGTTTTCCAACACATCCAACCCGATGTACCTCCCGCCCTTCCAACATATAAACCACATATTAAAGCGTTGTAGGTTTACTTTATACCTCCTCCCCATCCTTCTTCGGTATATGTTTATTATTTACTTTTTTCACTCCCAAAGTCAACTGTAACCCCCCCCCCCCCCCCCCCCAGCTTTTTTCGCACAAATTGCCCCTGACCCACTGCCCTCCATTCCGTACTCCCGCATACAGTATTTTGGTCCACAAAAGCATAGCGTCCAAATTTTTGGTATAATATGCGGAGTCCACTAGCATTTCTTGTCGTACCAGCTCTTGGGTTTTTGGAAAATGTGTTGAAATACACGCATGCCCAAACGTGTATCTCTGGTATCTGTTTCTCCTGGCTTATCCTATCCCCTCAGTCTTATTTTTCCCTCAGCCTTCTTGGGTAAATGTGAATGTACTGTAATTACAGGCTCATTTATTCAGGGTTAGCCTAATATTCACCCATAACAACAGTGAACTAAGGAATGCAACAAAAGTAACTTTAAAAAACTTGCAGTTGGTATTTGTGAATATTTTGACACTGAAATAAGTCTGTAATCGAGAAACACAGCGATATCACACGGATTGAGTGCTAATGATGCTTTGAAGCTTGATTTAGGCAATTGCTTGCACAACTGCAATATTTGCAAGAGAAGAAACAATGAAATCTAAAGTGAGCAGCAAACCGCAATCGGCTAATGAATATATTTCACATGTTGCGGTCGTCTTCAACTAGAGCTAAGCTATCAGACACAAAACAAGTGCTCGTTAAACGTTGAAGGAGCAGAAATTGTAGCTTTCCCATTTTAGAGCACGTGTCATTCTTTTGCGTAATATTTTTTGTCGATCACTAACTATCAAGACGACACAATAATATAGAGGCCTGCATTTAAATCAAAGAAATCAATTAATTCATAAGAGATGAGAGTTAAAGCACTAGGCCATGTGGCTCAGAGATAATAATATGCGTAATGGATAAGTTGCAAGCCTTAATATGAGGCTTTTAAGACTTGCAACTTATCCATTACGCATATAATTCATAAGAGTATTAGAAATGCATATGGTTTATAGAAAGACATTAAAGCTAAATAAATGAATTCCATAATCTCCTTTAAATTTTACCAATACCCAATACCTCTGGGCTGATCATACACTGAAACCTTAACTAGATTTCCATAATGTTCGGTTAATTGATTACAACTTGATTAATTCTTACTTGTATATTCTGGGTGCCCCACTCAATTCCTGGGTCCCCCACGCGTCCCTGGTTTATAATAAAGGGGAAACAAGTGATTTGTATCACTCTATTTTGTAGGTGAGTCTGTTGACTCTAAAATCATCGATGGTAAAGACGATGGCGCGCACAGAGGCAGGTTTGAGGAAGCGACAGTTGACGTTGATCTGAACAGAGACCAAGGAAACAAAGACGTGGTAAAGGAGGTAAGTCTGAGACACCTGGAGGAGAATAGCAGTGAATGGGATTTGATTTTACCCACCAAATATGAATCGATGCAGTAAGACTGGCTCACTGAAAATGTAACTTTTTCGAATTCGCCTAATGACTTGATTACATATTCATTTACTCAAGGTTAGCCTCATTCAGCTTCATAATATTTACAAATACCCGCTGACAGAAAAGCAAAGAATGCGCACGACTTGAGCAATACAAATCACACATGAATATTATACACAAAATCGAGTGGGCTATTCCAAAGTACCGCAGTATGAACGCGTTGAATTAGTTCAAAATATACTATCATATGATAATTTTATTTCTATCGATTCTAGCTCCCTCACAACAACGGAACACTGTCTTCAGTTGACTACAGTTACCATGGAAATCAGTTGCATGGTTACCAAGCTGAATCAAGTCATCATCTTATTACGACCCAGCAAGATAATGTCCCTTTACAACGGGACCTTGCAAATAATGTCCCAAGACATTGCTGGGAGGTCGAAAAACCAACAGTATCCCCATCAGTAGTTGATACTGCTCCGTATAAGAGTCACGTGCCACAGGCTGACGTCACGATCCATGAAGATGAAGATCCTTCATCCAAGAAAGTGTTCTCTGTGTTCATAAGTGATGAACCTGTCCTAACCAATGAGGTACAGATACACTAGACTATAGACCTAGTTAGCTTGGGTGTACCTATTCGTATCTGCCATTATATATGGGTAGAGTTGATTGTTGCTGTCCTAACCAATGAGGTACAGATACACTAGACTATAGACCTAGTTAGCATAATACATTTATCATGTCGAGTTCACACGATATCAAGGATTGGCTGAGGACTATGTTAAGATTCTATTATTCATCGTGCTTAGGGTTAAACGAAAATTATACCGTTGCTAGACCATTAAGCGATCTAACAGGTGCTTAACTAGAATTTAGTCTTTAAACGAAAGTTAACGAAATTGGCTAGCTCCAAAGTTGGGATATCAGACATTAGCTGACAGCGCCCAGCTATGAATATTTCAACAGAATTCGAGCTAGCCCTAAACTCTCATTTACGATTACAGGATAATATTATCTACAAAATGTCATCTCAGCAACATTTCTAATTAAGACTTGTTGTTTTGCATCTGCCGATCTGTCAATCATTCCTTTGCCGCAATTAATTTCATTAGCACTGACATCTCGATCCCGCAAACATGAGCAGTTTCTGAACAGCCGGCTTTTTTACCTGTCATGTTTTCTTCTGCTCTCTATCTTGGAATCAAAATATCAGTGTCTCTTTTCAGACTTTATGGCACTGTGGCGAACAACTGTTTCCCTTAATTAGATATAATTATTTTTCTGTTACCGTATTTTCTTATTCATGTCACGTCCCTTAGGAAAAATCTCTCCTTACACTAGTTAGCTTGGATGTACCTATTCGTATCTGCCATTATATGTGTGTAGAGTTGATTGCTGCTGTCCTGTGTTTCGATGGTTTTTCTCCAGGCTATGATGTTATGCCTCGAAATCATAAGCTAATTTTTTTTTCTTTATAAGTCTGCATCGTTGTCAGTTTTTGTTGTGGTTGCTGCTGCTGCTAGCGCTGTTGTCATTGTAGTTGTTGTTGCTGCTGTTGTCATTGTTGTTGCCATCGTTGTTGTTGTCATCGTTGCATTGTTGCTGTTGTTTTTGTTGATTATGTTGTTCTTGTGTCCACAGGGACTGACTCCAGAGCAACAGAAGAAGAGAGACAGGTTCTTAAGAAATCGACAAAAGAAAATGGAGGAAGAAAAAGCTCGAAGGGAATCAGAACTCGAGAAGAAAAGACAGTAAGTAATATACACCTATTTAAAAAATAAAGGTTAGTGAGGGTTTCGTTGCATGTTGCATGTTGCATGTTGCATGTTGCATGTTGCATGTTGCATGTTGCATGTTGCATACCAAGACCAAAATGGGCTATGCAAATGCATTCAGCCAATGGTCACAACAATATTTTTGAATCCAGCACATTTTACATTAAAATTCGTATGCACAGCATATGGTATGCAGCATCCAACAAAATTTTCAGCAACCTTTTTTGAAATAGCTGTATACTAATATTCATCTGCAAAAGAACTGGTTCTCGAGAACAGTTCACACAAAGAGGTACATTTGTTTCAATTACCAAATATTACAATAAAGAAATAATACTCAAGGGAATCAAATGAGCTCTGAAATGGGAAAATTATTACAAACAAATGATAAAAATTAATATAAAAACCTAACAATTGTTTCTTGTGATTCAAAACAGACGTGAAATAAAACAAGAGATCGAAGCACCGAAGCGAGGCAGACATTTCCACCAACCTGAAGAACATCCGCGCTTTGCTGACCACACAAGTAAGTTATCACATTATTAGTGTTGTGTTTCTGTTAAGCTAAGAAAACCCTAAGAAATAATAGCATATACTTCGAGATTAATAACCCTAATAAAGATTGATTGATTGATTGATTGATTGATTGATTGATTGATTGATTGATTGATTGATTGATCGATCGAGAACTGAGTTCGAGATAAAACTACAAAACCACAGACTCAGTAGCTTGTATGGGGAGTTTGGGATGGACAATTACGGTGTCTATTATAAGGGTAGGGTAATACGGTGGGTTATCGGGAGATGTGGTTTTGCGGGTGGGGTACAAGGGTTGGAGTTGGGTATGAGGTCAAGTGGATACTTGGTACCCATCATTTGTTGACACTTGTAATGCTTGTAATACAAACTTACGTCATCATGATTTGATTGACAGGTCCACCAAGAATCATCAAATCTAGTGGTAAATCAAATCGTAAAATGATCAGTAATGCTTTATCACATGCTTGTCTGTCTGGAGCAGTGAACAACGAAAACAGAGAACGATGTTTACAGGTAATCTGTTAGACTTTCGCAAAGTCAATCGTCTTCGTATTAGTTCACGCCCGTTGAATAAACCACAGGTAGCCCAACAAGGATCACGCGCGTTGGAACTTTGTGCTGGACGAAGGACTTTTGACCTCTTGCGACTTTGATGTTCGCTTCTCTTTTTTTTTTTTTTCTTTTTTTTTTTTTTTACTTGCTCTGCGCTCGTGACTCTGTCAGAGTCTCAGATCAGAGAGGTCGGCATGGAGCAAGTCTAGTAATTTTCAAGATACCCAATACTGGACAAGTATTTGTGTAACTAACGCTTGGATGACCCAATAATCCCCGTGCACAAATTAATATTCTCATTTAGAGCTTATTACAATAATCAATAAACAGTCACGTGATGCTGTCTTAATAATTTAATTGACCTTTTCACATTAGGCATAATGTTTTCACATTTCAGACCACGTGTTATTCTCTAGAGTATCATTTCTTTGTTTAACGGTTGTGCATGAAACAAGAGAATGACACGTGATCTGTAATGGGAAAACATGCCCAAGCTGAAAGGGTCCATTGACCTAACGATGCTTGACAAAGCGATGCAAATAATGTGTGGTTATATAAGACCTATAATTTATTAAATGTGAAAGTTATAGTCCCTGCGTCTATCAACATCCATTCTTGCACAGGATGAGGTCGCTTGTTCGATATTCGTTATCACCAACACACACACACACCTCTTTCCACTTCTCTCTCATCCGTGTAGCTTTAGCTTAAAACCACCCCTTAAACAGCTCACTTGGTAAACGTAACGTGGCTAACTGTATTTCTTTAAAGCATCCTTGCTGAATAGGGCTATCGATATATATATATAATATGGCTGTGAAGTCCTTGAATTCACTTTACTTAAACTTTCTCTTTTGATTGGCAGGCGATGTCTGACTCACAGGGATCCAATTTCATTATATTGTTGAAAGATGGTCTACGATTTCGTGGTCTGTTCGTGTACAGCACAGAAAATGAACAGGTTTGTATTGTGTAGAGGTACAAGATTATTGTCACAACAGATAATCCTCGACATTGAGGGGGAGGGGAGGTTGGAAATTGGTAAACGTAAAAGTATGGTGTTGATAGCCACAATATTCACACCCATTTATGCGTAATGTTTTCCCATTTCAAACCACGAAATTTAGATTTCTTTTTATCTATGTTTTTCTTCTTCCATCCATTTTCCACTCTCACTTTTCTTGGACATAGTTACCCCCCTATCCCCGCTGTTGTCACGCCCCAGGAGCTTTTTATTATCTTGTTGTCATGCAATCACAAGTTACCAGCGTGGTTTCTAATTTCCAGGCATATAGGATATACGGTACTGGACCAAAGATCATTTCATCCAATATGGTGGACTGCGTCTACAAGTGAGTTACATACAGTTTAAGTCACTTACATCTATGCTGAGCCTCAGTGATGACGCCGATGTGGTCACACAGACCTTGAAAATAACTTTGAATCTTTTTTTCATTTCAAGAATTTAATACTAATTAATGAAAGGCTAAGAAAATTCATTGACAGGAGTTGCAATACATATATAGACTTTCCTTTTGTTTTGTGTTGTAGATATAACAGTGGAAGCAAAGAATTCATCAAGATTCCGTCCAGAACTTTGTCAATATCTGTAGATGGTGTGGCCATAAACAAGGTCTACTGGCAGACCAACAAACCTAATGTTGCTTCAAAGACACAGTCAAATCTAAAGCGACCTTCCAGACCTCCACAGCGGTAACACCTTATACATATTTACCAATATAGGAGACTGACTTGTGTAGCGGCTTGGTTACATAGTGAAATTTAAAACGGTCTCCCAGATCCCCTCATGTGTGGTGGCTTGGTTACACAATCAATTCTGAAGCGAACTCCCAGACCCCCTCGGTTGCAGTTTCTCACCTCTGATTGGCTGAGAACATACAGCCAGTCATAACATGTAAATTTGACATAATATATTATGTGGATCTGCTGGAAAAAGTATAGAAAATAAGTTTATGTCAAGTTTACTCAAGCAGAAAATATTCTATTGAATACTAAGTGACATTACAGCCATCCTCAGTTCACACGCAGACCCTTAACGTCAATCAAAGCCAAGGGCTTTGAATTATTAACATCAAGCAGAACTCGAAACGTCTTATAGGTCGCTGTGGGCAAGGATCTAGGAGGGCTATATATTGACTACAGGCTATAAATAATAAAGAAAAAGAGAATATATATATATATGATATATAAATGATATATTATGCAGAAACAAGGGTATTAGTACCAGAATGATCCAAGGCTATCCCATGTACCTTTGCGTGTTGAGTTTTATTTCTAATGACATTTGAGTATATTTTTTTGCTCAATGCTTCAAGAAATAGTCTTTATTTTTTATAGATAACATTTTAAAATATATGAGCAAATACAAAGAGGCCATTCCAAAGTGGTACATTATTCAGTTCAAAATTATCGTGTAATTTTTTATTCAATTCTGCATAAATTCAATGCATAAATTTGCAGTATATAAGCTTAAGATTATTTTATTATGCGTCAATGTATGATCCCCGCTATGCATGATGGGATAGCCTGGGTGTTCCTGTGCCTGGATATATACGAGTATAACTACAGCTGTGCTGTGTATAGCACATAGTGATTTAAAGATGTATATTCGATGGTTTGAATGCAAAGAGTTTATTTATTTTTGTTTCTATAGAATGTAAAAATAGAGTAGAGTATTACAATGTATTTAACTAATAAACAAGCTATACGATAATAATACGATAAAGAGTAATAAAGCTATCAATCAAGAGTATCATACATGCATGTTTCAAAGGATAATTCTTCTCACGTGACAGGGCTTTAGGGGAATTAGTGCATTGATAGCAGACGTAAGTACACGTAACTTGTCACGCTATAAGAAAAACAAATGAAAGTCCTAGGTAACAATGCTCTGATTTCTACCACCTAAATTACAAATACCTATAAATCCTAGGTAATATAAGAAGAAAAGGAAATCAGTTTTCGACCACACTGATCATCCAGTACCATAATCTTTGCTTCCTGTTAATTCCCAAACCTGACCAGTGGGTTCGAGACACTCAGCTCCTGATTCGCCTTGGTTTTCTCTGTCTGCGAGCTTTCTAGGATGTCTCCCATACCTCCAATCAAACTTATTATAGACTGCAAGTTATTGTCAACCAACCACTTCAGGATGTCACGTGATGTAAGGCTGTCACGTGATGTAAGGCTGTCACGTGATGTTAGGATGTCAACCTGGTTATTGTAAATGCATCCGAGAGGAAAATCTTCTTTGGTATGAACGATTTGGAGGCCTAACTCAAGACATGCACCGAAGTGCACCACACCATATGATACTGCATGTAATCTCAGGCAGACTTCAACGGACTTAACTTGTGGAAATTTAAAACAGAAGGGTGGAGGATCGTTGACTGAAATGAAGAGAATAAAAGAAAAACACCTTTATTTCTCTCTAAATTTCCTAGAAAACAGATCTGATTAACAATTCAAGGATATCTTTTAATGGGGGAAAAAGTGAAATTTGAAAAAAAGCAAGATTTTAAGGGGGCTCGCGCCCTAACAACTTCCCACATCTTTTATGACCCAAATATAGGAATAAACAACAAGCCATTTGCACTAACAAGTCATGTAACCCAGGATCGGATCCAGGGGGTGTCCATTGTTACACCGGATACCCCCCAAAATAAATGTAAGTAGGAAAAAAGTCACTTTTTTCATTTCGGACACCCCCCCCCCCCCTTTTTGAAATAGCTGTATTCACTCTATCACATGTATGGAGTAATATTCTGGTGACACTCTGTTAATCGTGAAGGGTAGGGACAATTTACCGGGTATTGTTTATCGTGAGGGGTAGGGTAGGGACAATTTACCGGGTATTGTTAATCGTGAAGGGTAGGGACAATTTACCAGGTATTGTTAATCGTGAAGGGTAGGGACAATTTACCGGGTATTGTTAATCGTGAAGGATAGGGACAATTTACCGGGTATTGTTAATCGTGAGGGGTAGGGACAATTTACCGGGTATTGTTAATCGTGAAGGGTAGGGACAATTTACCGGGTATTGTTAATCGTGAAGGGTAGGGACAATTTACCGGGTATTGTTAATCGTGAAGGGTAGGGACAATTTACCGGGTATTGTTTATCGTGAGGGGTAGGGTAGGGACAATTTACCGGGTATTGTTTATCGTGAGGGGTAGGGTAGGGACAATTTACCGGGTATTGTTTATCGTGAGGGGTAGGGTAGGGACAATTTACCGGGTATTGTTTATCGTGAGGGGTAGGGTAGGGACAATTTACCAGGTATTGTTTATCGTGAGGGGTAGGGTAGGGACAATTTACCGGGTATTGTTTATCGTGAGGGGTAGGGTAGGGACAATTTATCGGGTATTGTTTATCGTGAGGGGTAGGGTAGGGACAATTTATCGGGTATTGTTTATCGTGAGAGGTAGGGTAGGGACAATTTATCGGGTATTGTTTATCGTGAGGGGTAGGGTAAGGACAATTTATCGGGTTTTGTTTATCGTGAGGGGTATGGTAGGGACAATTTATCGGGTATTGTTTATCGTGAGGGGTAGGGTAAGGACAATTTATCGGGTATTGTTTATCGTGAGGGGTAGGGTAGGGACAATTTATCGGGTATTGTTTATCGTGAGGGGTAGGGTAAGGACAATTTATCGGGTTTTGTTTATCGTGAGGGGTATGGTAGGGACAATTTATCGGGTATTGTTTATCATGAGGGGTAGGGTAGGGACAATTTACCGGGTATTGTTTATCGTGAGGGGTAGGGTAGGGACAATTTATCGGGTATTGTTTATCATAAGGGGTAGGGTAGGGACAATTTACCGAGTATATTGTTTATCGTAAGATTTTCCTACCGGATAACTCACCGGGTATTGTTTTCTTGAAGATAACTTTGTTATCCCAGGCAAAGGTTAGGGACAGTCCGAACTCTGTTACCAGCCAGGTGAGGTTTACACATGCTGAAATCATAAATCTTCGTCATTTAGTGTCATAAAAGTGTCAGTTTTATTGGTTGATGAAAGGAAATAACTAGAAGGATTTTTGACGTGAGATTTTTGCTATAATGGTACCAGCCGTCAATGCTTTATCAAAGTTTTGAAAAAAAGAACCAACACCAATGGAACGATACTAGCTATCAGGCATATACTTTCTCCTTAAGAAATCTAACCAAACTACACGCCAAAAGTTAGAGTATAGATTACTGCTAGCAAGTAATACTTTTAAGCGGACTGATCAACAACTGAAACTAGGACCTCAGTATTAATTGAATGCTTGGCAATAACTATCCCCGTTAAAATTATCTCGCGTTTCAAACGCCAATTGAGTTATTTTAATTATTTTAAATTTTTCACTCTCTCGCTTTCATACTTTGACTAACTGCACTGAATGTTTTCTTTGGTGGTAAAATGTTTTAATTATTTTCAGTCTGTCATACGGTAAAAGCTAGCAAACGTTGAAGGCCATTGTAGTGTATACCCGTTACTCGGATGATGGCTGGAAACTAATCAGAAAGCGAAAATCTTTACAATCACGCTTTACACACACAAAAAACATATATCAGTTTTAGAATAAATATATTAATTTTGAAGGTTTTCAATTTGAGATCTGTTAGATGTATCGATCATTAGCGAACTTCAGATTCGACTACGAGTACGAGAACGTTACGAGTTTTAAACTCTCCAAGGTTGGCACTAGAATTTCGTAGTCATGGTGGAATACGTAGAATGAAACTTTAGATTGTTAAAAATAGGAAATTGAATACGATTCAGTGTTAATTAAGCACAAGCACAGGGCCAATTTCAGAACTCGTACTCGTTCTCGTAACGGTAGTCGAATCTGAAGGTCGCTACTGTCATTAAAATTGCACCTTGGCAAAATGACTATTCAGTTTAGTATTCTCTTTCTTGAAAGCGTTAAAAAGTGAATGTGGAAATGTACATTCGTTTCACGATTTTTTTATAATAATTTGGGTGGGAAGACGACTGAATTGGAAGAGAGAACTATGAGATAGGCATCGCTGATACTCCTAGTTAGCTTACGTACCAGTGCCATTGATCTTAACTTGAGAAACATGCACATGACTACAACATCCACAATTTACAGTTTTCTTGTCACAAGAGCAACCATTGGGCTTGGTAGGAAGACTATCTGTTTAGAAAAATAATGAGAATTACAGCTCAAGCTCATATTGTTATAACACAAATGAAATTAATAGAATGAAGATTAGCAGCTTAAAAAGTGACGATAAAGACTAGCAGCGAAACGTCGCGATCCTTTACAAATGACTCTCAATCGTGAAACAAACGAATAGAGTGCTTACACTATGTCCATGAAATAAAATCTAAATAGTTACTACCTAATAGTTTTTATTTAGTGACTATTAGTCACTATCACTCAACTGGAACAGCTTTAGTAACAATACACAAGGGAAATCAAATACTCAAGACAATAGAAAGATAATACTTTATTTAATAGAGGCACACTTTATTGTTACTGAAGCTGTTCCTGTTGAGTGATAGTGACTAATAGTCACTAAATAAAAACTATTAGGTAGTAACTATTTAGATTTTATTTCATGGACATAGTGTAAGCACTCTAAGTATCATTTCATTACAAATAAAAAAAATTTAATATCGAACTGAAATATTTTCAGCTGTCATCACATTGTGTGCTACAAGACAGTTTAGCAACTATCATATCACACCAGCATATCACATGGATGGCTGATGACGTTTAAATGAGGAACTAACTTGACGATGCTACCTGACCCTAACTATAAAACTGGAATCAATGAATATAATGTATTTCAAACCAGGATTTCGTATTGCTGGAGAAGTCACAAATAGTTATAATCAATAGTGATATTATGAAAGTATGACTGACTCGGTTTTTGGCATCAGTAAAATGTTCATATTGGCAGAACTGCCAAAGATACATCACAGACATTTTATTAAAAATATATTCTAACCATAAATAGTTAATTACTAATTATCTAATTATAGAATTATCTATATATTACATATTTGTATATAAATTAGGTCCTCAGGTTGCGTTTAAAAATGTCTTGAAAGAAGTTGCACCTAGTCTAAGTGAAGTGCACTCCACCTATTAGTAAAAAGCTAATGTTTGAAATGGTTGGAATCCAATTAAGATCTCCTCTCTTACGGAAAGCAATCTGAATAACTTACTTTGTAGTCGTGACGGACGGCCTTCAGCCATTATCACACACCCAACCAACACCAAGAGAGTAAGAGAAAAGAACACACGAACATCCATAGTGAGATGATGGAAAGAGAAACCTGCAGTTTGTTGGTACAGTGTCGAAAGCTTTCCTTAAGATAGCTACGTTAGGACTGAAGACGTATGGACACAGTAAGCAATTTTTATCCACTGAAGCACGAGCCTGCTGTGACGGTCACGTGCTAAATAATTTGAAACTGGTGTGGCTGAAGACGGTGCGTGAAGCATCACGGTAAATTAACCAGCCAATCTGAGTTCAAGAAAGGGTTTCCGAGAGAAATAATAAAAAGTGTACGTAAATTAAACGATTCGCGGATACTAATATTGTATTAGTATAATAAATGAAAAAAGAATTTTTATCAGTAAACTATTATGAATATGGCTGTTTATAAAAAAAGACTCCGAAACGTAAAGTGTGAAAAATGATTACAGTTGGTTTAAAAATGTCATGACAGATTGAGATGGCTTTATCATTACTGCTTATTAAGAACTACAAGTGTTACAAGTAACAAGTTCTTCCCTAGAGATCGTACAGGGAGAAGACAGTACTAGTTAGAGAGCTAGAATATTGATTCAGACACGTACGTACTGAGGACTCTTGTGCCCGTTTTTTTACTGACAAGATCTAGACAAGTTTAGATTTTTTTTATATAGTGATGTAATTGTGTTTCTACAACAACATTTCCCTCGAGAAAAAAATCCAGGCTCCTGGCGGGATTGGAAGCCACGACCTTCGGGTTACTAGCTTGAGATTTGTTTGATTCAAAAACAAAAGCCAATCACTTAATGATTGGTGTTCAGTTTGGATTCCAAACATTTATGCTGTTTTTCTTTATCTGCGAGCGGTCTAGACCATCTTGTACATCCTCTCTAAGTTCACCGAAAAAGCTTCGTACAGTCTTCAGTTTGTCTTCTCCAAATATCCACAGCAGGATGTCACGTGGTGTGAAGATGTCACGTGGTGTGCCCTTGCTTTGGTCTTCCAGCTGGTTCTCGTAGATGCATCCCAGATCAACATCTTTTTTAAAGTAAAAGTAATCCAGCTCTAACGAAATACATCCACCAAAGTGTTCTTCGGCATACGATATGTTGTAAAGTCTTATACAGACTTTAAGCAATTCCACGTGTGGGACCTCAAAACAGAACGGTGGAGGATTAGTGGCTGAAATGAAGACAGGAAATGACGATTATCACTCTGCAATTTTCCAGTAAAATAGACCTGAATAACAACCGCGCGTACACATCTTTTGGCGGGAAAATATATTAAAAAGAGAAGATACTGTGAGGGGTAGTGAAGTGAGTACGTACCAGACACCGTTTCATTGAAAAATATTGCCCCATCCAAGGCAAAAGTCAGCGACAATGCATTCTGTCTCGGCAGGTACGTGATGTTCACACACGCTGAAATCCAACATTAAACATGTTATACTAAACACAAGTAAACAGCAAGAACGACAAGAACCAATCACTGTTGCAGCAGTTTTTTTCAAGTGGAATTAAAACAACTACACAGCATCTGTTCTTAAGAGTACTGCAAGAATTGTCAGGCAATTTTATTTTATTTTCACTGGACAGTTTTTACACTCTGAGATATTCTATCTAATATGTTGAGCTTGTGGGACATAGCAACGTAACTAAGAGTAGTCGGAACCATGAATGGCTGGACTCTCTTACAAAACAGTTTGTTTTCACGTAAAGGGATATCGGGAGACATTTGAGTCCAGTTTGCTCGCGGGCGCAACACGTTAACAATTACAATTTACGCCAAGAAAGCAAAACAGTTTTTGTTATTTGCTTCTCAAATGCTCTAGTTTACTTGCAACTTTGCAAAATCTTATAAAAGATAAGCCTGTGTTTCAATTAAGCCAGTAAATGCAGTCAAGCTATTGGTACAGAGTTACCCACCATCCTCATAGAAGATATCAACACAGCATCCACAGTCAGCTTGTTTCTCACAGGAACAGCCATTAGGCTGGACAGACAGACGACCTGTAAAGAAAAACACACAGGTAACCCAACTGCATGATAAACAACCAATAGGCTGGACAGACAGGCGACCTGTAAGGAAAAACAGACAGGTAACCCAACTACATGATAAACAACCAATAGGCTGGACAGACAGGCGACCTGTAAGGAAAAACAGACAGGTAACCCAACTACATGATAAACAACCAATAGGCTGGACAGACAGGCGACCTGTAAGGAAAAACAGACAGGTAACCCAACTACATGATAAACAACCAATAGGCTGGACAGACAGGCGACCTGTAAAGAAAAACAGACAGGTAACCCACTACATGATATACAAGAACAGCCATTAAGCTGGACAGACAGACGATCTACTTGTATCGAAGAGAAAAAATTTACATTCGATTTCACGATAGTTTTCCCTGCGGTTTGCGCTGTATTAATCCCCCCCCCCCCCCCCTATTCGTGTAGTGGAGATTTAGACTCTTAGACTCTAAGTAGTGGACCACTCTCAACATGAATCGACTTGTTTACGGAAGTATTTTTCAGCAGTTTCGTTCCATCATGCTACAAACAAGATAATTAAACTCCATACACTTTTTTTGGTAAATAATACAATCAATCAGTAAAATAAGACAACACCAAGATATTTTTTTTATTTTTTCTATTTATTTATTAAACTTCGCCTATCAAAATATAGGCTGGTGCTCCACAACAGCATCACCGATTACTGTGAGCCCAAAATAAATCAAAATATAGTTTTGGTTTAACAAAGTAGACAGGCGACCCGAGATTTGGGCCATACTCAACTAAAAGATCGACCCCTTCACAGTTCCCTGCGCCATCTTGAAAGATCAGCCGGGCCTTTACATCGAAGCGAGACAAAGGGTGAGCTTGGAATGATAGAGACATGTGAATAATTGTCCAAGGTGTTAAAAAAGGTCCCTGTCAGGTCCCTATCAAGCTCACAGCTGTCTCGCTTCGATGCAAAGACACGGCTACCTTTCAAGATGCATGGGGTAGGGAACTGTGAAGGGGGGGGGGGTATCTTAAACAACACGAGAAAATTGACGTACAAATTACAACATAAATCAACTATATCACATGAATTAATCTGTTACATAAAGCTAATCGATTTTGAGATATTTGAAATATTGAGTATAATCATGACAAAGGAATGCAATCTGAACAACTTACTTTGTAGTCTTGACGGACGACCTTCAGCCATCATCACACACCCAACCAACACTAAGAGAGTAAGAGAAAAGAACACACGAACATCCATAGTAAGGTGATGGAAAGTAACCTGCACTTGTTGTACAGTGTAGAAAGCTTTCCTTAAGATAGTTAGGTTAGGACTGAAGAAGTATGGACACAGTGAGCGGTTTTATCGACTAAAGCACGAGCCTGCTGTGACGGTCATGTGACAAATAATTTGAAACTGGTGTGGCTGAAGACGGTGCGCGAAGCATCACGGTAAATTAGTCAGCCAACCTGAGTCCGAGAAAGGTTTTCCGATAGAAATAATCAAAAGTGTCTGTCAATTAAACGACTCGCGGATACTAAAGCATGTTAGTGCTGCAAGACAAGGATACTAGCGAAAGCTAAGGCTAATATTGTTTTAATATAACTAATGGAGAACGAATAGAAAAGGAATTGTTATATTGAAATATTATGAATATGGAAAAAAATACGTTTGGTTAAAATGATTTTCATGACGGATTGAGATGGCTTTGTCATTACTGCTAAAAACTACAAGTGTTACAAGTTACAAAAACAAAAACCAATCACTTAATGATTGGTGTTCAGTTTGGATTCCAAACATTCATGCTGTTTTTCTTTATCTGTGAGCGGTCTAGAACATCTTGTACATCCTCTCTCAGTTCACCGTTCAAAAAACTTCGTACAGTCTTCATCTTGTCTTCTCCAAATATCCACAGCAGGATGTCACGTGGTGTGAGGATGTCACGTGGTGTGAAGATGTCACGTGGTGTGCCCTTGCTTTGGTCTTCCAGCTGGTTCTTGTAGATGCATCCCAGAGGAAACTCTTTTTTGATGTGAAGAACTTCCAGCTCTAAAGAAATACATCCACCGAAGTGTTCTTTGTCATACGATATGTTGTAAAGTCTTATACAGACTTCAAGCAACTTCACGTGTGGGACACCAAAACAGAACGGTGGAGGATTAGTGGCTGAAATGAAAACAGGAAATGACGATTATCACGCGCCAATTTTCCAGTAAAATAGACCGGAATAACACCAACGCATATACATGTTTTGGCGGGAAAACGTATTAGAAAGAGAAGATGCTGGGGGGGGGATAGTGAGGGGAGTACGTACCAGACACCGTTTCATTGAAGATTATCTTCCCATTCCAGGCAAAAGTCAGCGACAGTCCGTACTGTTTTGGAAGGTACGTGATGTTCACACATGCTGAAATCCAACATTAAACATGTTATACTAAACTGCAAGTAAACTCCCAGTAAACAGCAAGAACGACAATGGCTGAAGTCTCTTGCTAAAAAGTTTGTTTTCACGTAAAGGCATATCGGTAGACATTTAAGTCCAGTTTGCTCGCGGGCAAACAATCACAATTTACGCCAAGAAAGCGAAACAGTTTTTGTTATTTGCTTCTCAAATGCTCTAGTTAACTTGCAACTTTGCAAAATCTTATAAAAGATAAGCCTGTTTTTCAATCAAGACAATAAATACAGTCAAGCTATTCGTATAGAGTTACCCACCATCATCATCCACTTTAACATGCAGAACATCGAACTTGATGTGAGCACAGCATCCACATTCCTCAGTTTCTTTGTCACACGAACAGCCATTAGGCTGGACAGACAGACGACCTGTAACGAAGAACACACAGGTAACCCAACTACATGATAAACAACCAATAAGTTGGACAGACAGACAACCTGTAAGGGAGAACACACAGGTAACCCAACTACATGATAGAAAGAAGAACAACCATTAGACTGGACAGACAGACGATCTGTAAGGAAGAACACACAGGTATCCCAACTACATGATATACAAGAACAACCATTAGGCTGGACAGACAGACGACCTGTAAGGAGGAACACACAGGTAACCCAACTACATGATATACAAGAACAACCATTAGACTGGACAGACAGACTATCTACTTGTATCGAAGAGTAATTATCCTGTATTTATCCCCCCCCCCCCCCTCCCTCCTTCGTGGCATGGATAGGTAACTGTTGGATAAATATGGTCATAAATAGTAGACCAATCTCAACATGAATCGACTTGTTTACGGAAATATATTCAGCAGTTTCGTTTCATCATGCTACAAACAAGATAATTATACTCAATGCACTATTTCTAAATTATACAATTAAACATTTTAGAATAAATATCAATTAATATCAAGACACCAAGAAATAGTTTGGGCTTAACAGAATAGACCGACCCGAGATTTGGTATCCGATATGACCGGGATATCGGTATGCTGGGCCATGATTAACTAATTGTAAACAACACGAGAACGTACACTGAACATCAATCAACCATATATATTACATGAATTATTATATTAAATGAATTATTATATTATATGAAACTAATCGATTTTGAAATATTAGAATTAATCATATTGAATTTAATTATGGCAAGGGAATGCAATCTGAATAACTTACTTTGTAGTCGTGACAGACGGCCTTCAGCCATCATCACACACCCAACCAACACCAAGAGAGTAAGAGAGAAGAACACACGAACATCCATAGTAAGGCGATGGAGAGAGTAACCTCTGTTAATGGTATATCTAGGTATATGGCTCTTCCTTCAATCCTAATCAATCCTGGTCTTAGATAAGAGCAATAAGATTTATAATATGATATAAGTACAGGGTTCAGTGCGCTCGTGCTGTGACGCGATCATATGACTTATGTTATGAACGAGCATATTCTACACAGGAAGCCCGGTCAAGTCTTTTTTTTTTTTTCTCAGCTTACTAACATGACTTTCAGTATTGCATTCCTAGACGTCATATCCTGTCTTGTATGGAATGTTCAATGAATCCTTAGTTTTGTATAGAATTCCTTAAGGCTGAAAGCACATGGTTTCAGGGTTGTACCTGCATCATCCCTCTAAAAATCTTTATCAATCAATCACTGTTTTACTATTATTTAAAAAAAAAAGCTCAACACATTTATTATTTTTTTTGTATTTTATTGCTATTACGTTACACTTGGTTGCAGCACTTTTGTACTTTACTTAAGCCTGACTAGCAGATATCAGAGTTACACTCCATTGCCTTCAAACAATTGCTTCAAGTCGAGGCATTTGGGTCAGTTTCTATACATTTACTGTATCGTTGACCCAGATGCCTCGACTTGAAACAATTGTTTGAAGACAATGGAGTGTGACTCTGATATCTGGTATTACAGTAGAATAATCACTGCGTCTTGTCATCTAACAAGTGAAATTAATGATTCAAAATTATCAATGTAAAAAGTATCATCATGAGTAATGAATGTGACCGATCCTGAGAGATTACTGCAAACTAACGACCTACATGAAAAACGAAAACAGCATTTACTAGACATGATGCAACATTGTATAATAGATCCTTTGCACGTGACGTCAAATCACCTCAATTTGGAGGACAAAACAAAAGAATTTCAATTTCCTAAAGAATTGGAGCCTATTGTTTTGACCTCTAAATTGAAGTACATTCCAACGTGCTGCAAGGGTTTAGATATCATGGTTATTATTTTTCGTTCTAAATTGTATTGTTTATTATCATTTTCCCCACTGTAGATTCATGACCATATTTTTTCATTCCTCCACCATTTAGGTGAAACCCTGAATTTTCTAACCCAAGTTTTTGAAATATATTTTACTTTAATAAACCATTTCACCATAATCGTAATGTTTTCCCATTTCAGACCACATGTCATTCTCTTTGGAATAAGACTCTTTGTTTGAGATATCCATATTCATGTGTCTTCTCATGCACAATAAATAATAATCATATTCTCTAATAACACTTATTGGCATGAGAAAACATTACCCCATGCTCTGTAGCTGGCTTCCCTGTAGATTAAAGTGTCATACAGCAAGTACTTACAGATTCCGCAAGACATTTGGCAACTTTTCCTGAGAAAACGTCTGGTTCGTGGACCACGTGACTCGACACACTGAAACCTGTGTCTTCTGCAGTAACTGCGATGAAAATCACGGCACCCTGTGTTAAAAAGAGATATTCATAAGCTTCCTGGACTCTTCCTGGTCATTTCTGGCGTTCATCTGGACCTGCCCTGCCCTCCCCTCCCCACTCATACAACTGAGGTATCGTCAGTCAATTTAAAGGTGTAGTTGTTTATACTTGGACAGTCTTTTCCTGGTCTCTTGTCTTGTCCTCTTGCAGGGGTATAATCCCAGCAGCATCCAAATTCACTGGACATGCAGCTCTTCGGGGCAGCGTGCTCTAGACGTTAAAAAGCAAAACAAAATATCCGGTTTTAGTGTCTCGTTCTAGATGCCGAGTGTGATGTAGGTATCTTATCACTTACTGCATCTTCTGCAGGTTTTAGCACAATCTCTCATCATCCTAGATGATGTGTTGTAGTCCGTGTCGCCATACCTTCCCTTCTTGCAGCTTCCCTTTCGTTTCTCGGCTCGACAGAAAGAGCTTGGCTTGATGTCAATACACAAAGCCACTAAAAAAACAATACGCATTTGATAAGGCCCAGTATACTGCTCACGCTGCAAGCAGCATTTCAAAACAGGAAAGCACAGCTCTGCTTTTTGAATAGAATATAATAAATAAGTAGTTTATCTAAAAAAAATACCAATGTGAGGGTTTGAATCTTAAAAACATATAAAATATGAAAAGAAAAAAATACTAAAAAAAAACAAAAAAAATTCCATCTTCTGCTGGGATTCGAACCCACGTCTTCCAGAATTTAAATAAATCTTCCACGTCCCTAATTTATTCCAAAATAATCAATTCCCCACTTGCCATACCCCCGAGACATCCGCAGAGCTGAGGCATGGTATGGTCTTCGGACCTGACGGCAATTAAGTCCTTCTGTCCTTGTTTGTACGGATTACACAGGATGATGTTCTAGCCGAAGCATCAGGGGAGAGACTAGCCGGCCCCCAGACCATATCTACAGCTAATCCCTTGCACCAACCTACCACGCACCGAATCGATGGAAAATCTGATGTTAAAAAATCTAGTCTATATTGTGCATTGTTTTCACGGGTATTGTTGTGCTAATGTTTTGGAATCGTGGCCCAGTGGGAAAAACTTGGGCTTCAGAGATTGACAGAGTCAAGCCCGGTTAAGGGAGGTTAGTATATGGATGGGTGACCTGAATATTATACCTCTCAATCTTTTATTTCTGTTTAATTACCTTCTTTTTTATTTATTATTTTTTGGGCCGTTTTTCCCCTCATAGTGTAGAGCAGATATCGTGAAATTGTGAAAGGCTCAAGGCACAAACGTAACGCGGTCACTACAAACGTCAGCCAATGAAAAATCTAGAAAACATCACGGTCGCGGCAAGGCACGTACACGGCACTGAACTGAGCTCGATGATCCCGCGAGTTTTTTCTCTCTTGAGTCTGATTCGCTGCATGCGGTGCCCGAACAAACAGGCTAGAATACGTGTCCAGCGTCAGTACGAGGCCGGGTAGGAGAACTCAATCTCAACTCAGCGAATATCCGATCACTTTGACAGCACAGCATCACAAAGAACTAGGTCATTCAGGCGGATTACGGCGTGTTTATCAAGGGTTCAACTGCCGATGGATTCTTGATCTTATTAACCCTTACAAAAATAATGTCAATATCTCTTACTTTTTGCTTAACACCGAGAGACAACCATTCCAACTTGATACATATATATTTTGATCTATGAAGATCTAGAACGTAAACTGGAGACAAGCAGTAGATGAAGTCACCTACCTCCACATCCCTCCATTGCTCGTCCCAACGCTTCTGTCTTTCCATCAGGACAACATTTGTATATACTCTTCTTGCAATCTGCTAGGACTGAAAAGATATGTGGAGCCTTGAAAATCAATGAACTGAGTTGCGAGGAGGAGGAAGACGAAGAACAAGAACAAGAACAAGGTACCCCATGAACCCATCCACCTCTTTCCCACACACACTAGCTTGTAGTCTAGTCCACTTCAATCTCAAACCTAAACCCTACCCACTTGGCCCATTTCGAGGGTACTCGGTTCTCCTTGGATCGAAGACACATACTGGTACAGTAGTTCCCACAAACTCGCTCAACACTCACAAACAAATAACATTTTACATGTTTATCAATTCTTCAAGCTAGCTTGTAATGAAATGCTAATCCCTGTATGATATTGATGAATGACCAAACAGATGACCTTTTCGCTAAGCTGCTTTTGTTTGGTCGCATTATACTATAGACACCGCAAAGGTCAGTTCAAATCGGAAAGTTCAGTTAATTGGTGTTAATTGAGCAATGCGATTGAT
Source organism: Anthopleura sola (assembly GCA_023349425.1). Lineage (NCBI taxonomy): Eukaryota > Metazoa > Cnidaria > Anthozoa > Actiniaria > Actiniidae > Anthopleura > Anthopleura sola. The sequence continues at coordinate 375,564 of JALHLI010000008.1, read as the reverse complement.
ATTCGTGCTCAAACTGAATCTTCAACAGTCTGTAAATAGCGCGTTTTTTCCCCTGCTAACGGTTTGCTATGATATAGACACCTTTCAAAATTATCTTTGATGCAAGGATAAAAGAAAAATAGCAAAAGAAATCAAACTTTTTCTTGAAGGAATCTGTGTCTTTTAATTCAGTCGTATTTTCCAGTTAGCCTCACACCCAAGACAACTTCGAAAGAGTCTATACTTTTCCCGCCATTGTTTTACGATCCAATACTTGAAGGCCCTTCTAGCTTAGATGTGGGGGAGGCTTCTAGGGGTAGTGGACGACTTTTGCCAATAAATGTTTTTATCCTTCATTTTATAGTATAAAGTTAATTACTTCTTGAGACATTGATTTTGGAGCTTCATTTTTACTCTTTGTTATTCTAACTCGGCCTGACAACAAAAGAAGTGGAAAATTGCGCGCCAAAAATTGATTCGTGGAATCGGGGGGAAATAAAACGTTTGTTTTTCAATTCAAAAACTTTCATTGTTTATGAGTTAAGCTATTGTAAAATGAATTGAAAATGAATGTGGCTTGTTCAGGTTTTAATAGCACACTACAATCAAGAGTAAAGACATACTGAAGTACAAAGAAACGATTATACAAAAAGAAATTGGCATTTGAATGCTAAAAAAAATAATAAGTATAATTGAAAGAGGTACTCACATTCATTGTTTGCGGATGAAACAGAAATGACAAAAGTAACAACGAAAGCAAGTTTCGCCAACATGGTGAAGCCAGAACTTCTTTGAATTCCGCTTGACTTCAGCGTTCAGTGTTTAGCTAAGTACTGACCTTCGCAGTTTACTTATCATTATTTAAACAGTCATACGGCGACTGCAATTTTTTCAGCGGTTTTTTGGGTTTGGCTAACAAGTTTAGCCAATCAGGATCAAGTGCAGGTGGCATAGAGAAAGTTTCAGATATGGAATCAGCGCGCGCGCGCGCGTTTGGGCGCGAAAATTCCCGCCAAATCCATAGGAAACCCATAAATATAAGATATTCATCCATAGATCCATTTATTTAGTTATTTGCATAATAATGCACCTACTATACATATCAGTAATTATGTTAATATTCTCTAATACTACTATATGAAAGACTGGTCTATCGAAACGTGTCTTGTTTGAAACTAAAAGTTGTTTGACAATTCTAAAAAAAATCCATTTATTTATTCGCATAGTGATTTCATTTATCATGATATGAAATAAAAAGGAATTTCTTTCGCATATTTTCGCGCCAAAACTATAATAAAGAAAACCGTAATAAAGTAAACAGGAGTCTCGGTCGACAGATTCTGCTTGCACTGTGTTGGTAGACAAAACAGGAATAATATATAATATTGGACGAATGATATACCATGATCAATGATAACATCCTAAAGCTTCATTCTTGCGACATGTTTCCCTAAACCAGAACCGCTATACCACCCTTAATTCCCAAAATATAAAAATCATTTGACAAGCTCAGCGGGGGAAATTTTCATCTAATAACGTGAAAAACTCCTGAGAAGAACCTTGTGAGAACTCGTGAGAAACTTGGATTTACAGACCATGAAGATCATTGGTAGATACGTCGCCTTTCATCTCAATAACTGTTTACAGTGGTATCCTATTATCTTGTATTTCACAAATTTATTATTTTGATTGCAGTTCCCTCTGAAAAAAGCTCCCATAGCTTTTAGCTTTTCATATGGAGCCCAAGCTCGTTTCTTTTTTTTCTTTCTCGTGTCGGTATATTACAATATAATGTAAACATTGCTATTTCCGTTAGAAATGTTCCATTGCCATAAGATTTAGCTCTATAACTCATAACAGTCATAACAGGACATTAAAAAGATATGAATGAAAAAATCGCAAATTTTCCAAGATTCTTAATTAGTTTATCATATATGAACTAGATACCATTACAGTAATATACAGGGGAGTACCCAAACATCTTGGGCTTCCTGTACCTATTTGGACATAGTGTACGTTTTCCCATTTCAGACTACGTGTCATTCTCTTGAGAATAAGATTCTTTGTTTGAGTTGTATCCATATTCATGTGTTTTCTCGTGTACAACTGTCAAACAAAGAAATGATGCTCTAGGGAATAACACGTGGTCTGAAATGGGAAAATATTATGCCCAAGGTAAAGATCGAGGTCTATTATCTTAATGGTCGGCTCCTCTCAGATGTCTGTGTTTTGGGGCAGATTCTTCGACACTTATGTCTGGTAATGGACTGTGCAATAATTATCGAGATGATAATGTAAAGTTGTAGTGTATACAGGGTCGAGAGACTAAAGTTTTAAGTAATAAGATGGAGGGAATAATTTCTATTGCTGTCACGACTAGATGGCACTGATCTAGCAAGCAAAACTTTCAAATGGACATTGCATTTTGCCCTGGTCTTTATATAACCGCGATTACAGAACATGAACTTGCGTTACCAAAGTAACGGGCTTTATATGACTTATTGCCCCGGCTTTCGGTAATAACTCTTTCTTATTTCATACCTAACAAGAAATAATAAAGTATAACTAACTAACGATAGCCGTAGGTTTGATCAGTTATATAGTAAGGATCCAGCTTGCTGTTTTTCAATCTAAATTAGAAAATACGATACTGACAGTCTGCTGTAATCATCCAGCATCTCCAGGGAAGTAAGTATCGATCGAACTTTTCAATGCTTTAATATTGAATACTGATAAAAATTAATCATTATTAACAACACTATTATCAACTAAACACCAGTAAACATAATATACGAATATAATACATATATATGTATAAGTCCACATTGCTGAGCACTTTTAAGGATTTACTCTGGACTTTAACAGATTAAGGAATAGTATTACATATATGTGTAGAAAAATAACACTAATAAAGCTGATTAATCAATTAATAACATAACAGCAATATCTTTTATCACCATGACAACGATGATGATCATTACCATGGCAACCACAACATTACACTGATATATAATGATATGTATATAATACAATGTTACATACTAGTAAATACTAGCTAATACTTTAGTGATCTCTAATAATATCCTGATAATCTCATGTTATCTTCAAGGTCTAATGAGATCTTTATTATTATCCTGCTGATCTCTAATATTATCCACTACCTTTTTCGTTTCTATTTGATCTCTGACTGATATGATTTTAGTAAGGATCTCTATATCATCTTAATGATAACAAAAATTATTAAAGAATCCTAGTCACCTACAATGCACTGCGCGCCGAAAACAATGCAACTCGCCATTTTCTCTGCCAGGCAAAATGGCAGTTTTGTAGGTGAAGTTTGGGAATCCAGTTCCATCGATCTTGTTATTCAAGCTAGAAGTTTTAAAAACATCAAGATGTAATGATGTAATGATAAGTCGTTATTTTATCCTTTTCGTGAGATTTTATAAATTTTGGCAAAGACTCTAAGGTTTATTTCGTATGTAAACAATGATATAGGCGCGCAGTGCATTGTATAGTTGACTAGGATTCTTTAAGACGTCCGATACAATTCGATTAGTATCTCTATTGTTATTCTAACAATCTCAGGTATTATTAAGATGGTCTCTAATATTTCAATGACATTTAGTGATGTCTGAAAGAAATTTTAAAGCTACAGATGGTTAAATTCCATTTTCTTCTATTTCCTTTCTTTCCTTTCCCTCTTACATCTCTTTTCCCATTCTCACCCCGCTTTATTCCCCAACTACAGACTCATATGTACAGATTTATTCTTGCTCAAGAAAAATCGTCCACAAAAGTCAACTGTAACATAAAGAATGTGCAACTTGAACAATACCAAAATTTAGAAATCCAATGGACTTCTCATGGTTTCTATGAATAACTGACTTATAAACAAGACTACACCTAGCTGTATATATGTGTCTGTCAGTGGTCATCAAAAACAGTATTATCTTTGCTATGCATAATCTTTTTGAAACATTTTTTTCGACGCAGCTCTGTTCACTGTAAAGGTACTGGTTTGTACCCCTCTAAGTGAATTTATTACATTTAGAAAATTTCTTTAAAGGATATTTATTTTATGTGAATTTGGTAGAAAGAGTCTGCTAGTTAATTTATTTGAAAAGTATCCCAAATCAAGGGCTAAAGCGATTGTAAATCCTTACAGTAGAGTCTTAACTTGGATCAACAAACGATTCTTATCTCACTCTAGGTCAGCTGTCTTTAGATGTTGGTCATGCGCAGTGATGAGTAGATAGGATAGCTGGATCCTGCAGGAAAAAAGCATTATCTTGTATAAGCAACTTTGGTACATATTAGGTTTTTATCGAGTAATTTTGTTTTTAAGCATGCATAATTTTCGAGGGAAATTTCCGAGATTCTGAAGGAAACACTTTACTTTGTTTATCAGTCATTTGAGAAGATACACGAATATAGAGATTTGATCATTTCGTTATGTTCTTCGTGTGTTGTTGTTTTTGTTTGTTGGCCGTTTGGTTGGTTAGTTGGTTAGTCGATCTCGGTCAGTTAGTTGGTCGGTCGATTGGTTAGTTTTTCGGTCAGTTAGTTGGTCGGTCGATTGGTTAGTATTTCGGTCAGTTAGTTGGTCGGTCGATTGGTTAGTATTTCGGTCAGTTAGTTGGTCGGTCGATTGGTTAGTATTTCGGTCAGTTAGTTGGTCGGTCGATTGGTTAGTTTTTCGGTCAGTTAGTTGGTCGGTCGATTGGTTAGTTTTTCGGTCAGTTAGTTGGTCGGTAGGTCGGTCGATTGGTTAGTTTTTCGGTCAGTTAGTTGGTCGGTCGGTTGATCGATTGGTCGGTTGGTTGCTCAGTCAGTCGATCAGTCGATTGGTCGGTTGGTTGCTCAGTCAGTCGGTCAGTCGATTGGTCGGTTGGTTGCTCAGTCAGTCGGTCAGTCGATTGGTTGGTTGGTTGCTCAGTCAGTCGGTCAGTCGATTGGTCGGTTGACATCTTACCAGACTCTCCGTGCGCACTGAATCCAGGCGAGGTGGCGCATGCGCTCTCTGGTGTAGTAGCACAGCTTCCGGTTGACGTACTTCCAATATCACTATCAAAAGCCTGTGATAACTGGTCAACGATCTGGAAATGGTTAGGAAAAAGAAGCTGGTCAACCATCTGGAAATTGTTAAAAAGAAGAAGTCGTTGCTTAAAAAACTACAAAGAGTTGGAAGAAAAAAAAAGTAATAGACTTACTTCCACTATCTCGTGGTCACTGGGGACTGTTTGCTCCACTTCTATCAACAAGAAAACTCAATAAATAAGCCATTCACTTAATCGATACAATGATACAACCTCTGGGCTGATCTAAGTCAGGGCATGGCTAACTCACAGATCAAACCCTGAAACAACCTCTGGGCTGATCTGAGGGCCGTAAGTTAGATAACCAAATGTGTTAATACGTCACCCTCTCTAAATAAAGTTTATTGTATTGTATTGTATCTAAGTCAGGGCATGGCTAGCTCACAGATTGAACCCTGAAACAACCTCTGGGCTGATCTAAGTCAGGGCATGTCTAACTCACAGATCAAACCCTGAAACAACCTCTGGGCTGATCTAAGTCAGGGCATGGCTAGCTCACAGATCAAACCCTGAAACAACCTTTGAGCTGATCTAAGTCAGGGTATGGCTAACTCACAGATTGAACCCTGAAACAACCTCTGGGCTGATCTAAGTCAGGACACGGCTAACTCACAGATCAAACCCTGATACAACCTCTGGGCTGATCTAAGTCAGGGCATGGCTAACTCACAGATTGAACCCTGAAACAACCTCTTGACTGATCTAAGTCAGGGCATGGCTAACTCACAGATCGAATTTGAACTTAGCTTGTTAGATTTTATTGGGAAGGGAAACCTGTTGAAAAACCCTCGAATCAAGGGTTAGACCTAACAAACTCTATCACATGTGATGCCAAGTCCAGGAATCGAACACGAAACACCAGATCAGAGGTGAGAAGCGAATGCTACAATGACCACCCAAGTGATTATTGTATAATATCGTATAGACGAAGTAAACAAAGCTTAACTGACTAGTTAAAGTACTCACCTGGTACGGCTGAAGGGTTGAGGTAGGCGATATGGCTCTCATGATACGGATAACAGGAAGGTTGTTCATCACATGGTAGATATGCAGGAACAGCCTGACAATCAAAATATGAAATATATACATGATCTATTGTTACAATACTTTACAATATTATACACTTCTGTGCATTGCATGTTCACTATAGTGTCTGATATAGTTGGACTATATACTGTGTATCCTATACCTTACAATATTATACACTCATGTACATTGCATGTTCACTATAGTGTCTGATATAGTTGGACTATATACTGTGTATCCTATACCTTACAATATTATACACTCATGTACATTGCATGTTTACTATAGTGTCTGATATAGTTGAACTATATACTGTGTATCCTATACCTTGCATTCTCTTGGATTTAACCAGTACTCGCCATCGTACACTACGTTTCTTTCATCACTCATCTTCAGTCTGTTGAGTCTCTTAAAGATAAGCTCTTCATTGCCTTGAAAAAGAATCGACATATTTTAATAACTGTATATACAGACGAAATGACCAGAGAATGAAACGTTAAGAAGTCTTCTGTGACAGAAGGGGAAGAGAAACTGAAGAAAAATGGGAGAAGAAAAAAGAAATAGAAGCAGAGAAGAAGAAGAAGAAGAAGAAGAAGAAGAAGAAGAAGAAGAAGAAGAAGAAGAAGAAGAAGAAGAAGAAGAAGAAGAAGAAGAAGAAGAAGAAGAAGGATCAACACTCAAACAACAAACTCAATCACGATGTGAGGTTGGACTGAACTTACGAACAACAGCACTGAAGGCAAACCACTACTGTAGCGTAACATTCATAAACAGGTTCCTATGGTAACGAAAGTGGTATCTTATCCGATGTCTAATCATATTCTAGACTACTCACCTCTGAATCCAACAGCTCTCGGCATGGGTTTCATCTTGTACACTTTGAAAGCATTGTTACCCCGAGTACAGCTCTTTTCTGTGACTTCTTCGATGTCTGGCAACGCGTTCAGGGCACATCGAAAGTTGGTTTTCCATCTTCGAGGATTAGGTGCCATTTTTCGAGCATCATATCTGGTTAACAAAGCGACAATTGAATTAGAATTACAAATTTTAAGAAACATAATTCTCTATTACTACAACTGATACAAGCCGGCCAAGCAACAATAGACTAAAACAACTGTATCTATTGAGAAAGACAATGACATACCCGCAGGAAAACTGAACCAAACAATAGAACAAAATCATACAAGACACCAGTGAATTTATCTCACGAATTTATCTCAATACATCTTTTGACAAAGTTGAAATACCGTTTGAAAATCAGCCAAAATAACTGACTCCATTGTGTAGTGCACATGTTTATAATATATATATTTTTTCTATCCAGTTTCTGAAGATGATTATAGATCATATATCATAAGATCGAGGTAAAAAGGAAGTCCAAACTACCCACGAACTGTGTCATAAGAATAAGCTAGAAAAAAAAAATATTTCGAAAAGATGGTTGAAGGTCGATGGATGACATTCCGTATGTCCAAAAAGTTTTGCCTTAAATTTTTCAACTATAAAAAAAAAAAAAAAAAAAATCAAAAACGGCCACAAAATAGTAGCACGCTAAGAACACACTGGAATAATATACTGTCATACGTGGCTTTAACATTTTAGTAGGGTGGTTTGGACCAGAGATATAAATTTGCATTTGAAATAGCTGTTTAGATTATGTTATTATTATAGGTGTGTCTCGAAGCAAAAGCTTCCTCGTACAGATCGAGCTATCTTGTTCATCATATGTAACGGTAAAAAAGGCGGGGTAATCTAGCTATTTTGCAGAGAATTATCAGAAACAAATAAACCGCAAATAAGGAGATCGATTGCTACTGAAAAAATGTCTTTAAAATGTCAGTCTTTCGCTATCACATGATCGAACACAAAAACACTTTGACAGTGTGTTATACTGAATATTGATCAATATGCACAAAACAACCCGCCTGGTAAGAAAAAAAAAAAAAAAAAGACAGTCAATAAATGTCAGTAAAAAACACTCTGTTTTATAATCCGAGGATGTGTAGGGTCTGATAACTATAGAAGTAATCTTGCTTTACGAAAATTATTTTACATAAAAACCATTCCAGTGTCATGAAGAGGACAGACCGAGTACCGAGGACAAGCATAACTGCCTATATACCATCGAGACATTCCTTCAAATCTTTTGATAAAAAGAAAAAAAAACGTCTCCCTCATCCTATACCGAGGTCCTTAGGTGTTATCATTTATTTTTCTTGCTGTATTATTTAATTATTTCTTAGCAATTATATTTTATTTCACTGATTGAACAGCCCTTTTAGAAGCGATTCTTAACGCTTAACACGTGGAAACTCGTGTTGTACACAAAGGAAAAGTCCTTCAAAGTATTGAGATATAGTGTATAACTAATTACATGCTAGATTGATCATGAGGTGTTGATGCTGTTAAAACTAATAGTAAAAATGATTAATCTTCTAGACTTGAGAAAACAGTATACTTTGCAGAAATAAGGATGAAAAATGAAGAGGTATAATATGAGCAGTTTGTGTCAGAAATTGAACAGAGGTCAGGGATAAAATACAGGGGAAAAAATCTTGCATAAGCTTGTTGTATTTCTAAATAGAGGTCGAATAAGACTTTAATAATCACTAATTACTCAGTACAACTAGAAATAACATAATAATTAACACCAAAACTTGGATAAAAACATCAAAATTCAAAGAGCTACTATGTCATAACTGAACAGCCAGAAAAACATCAGAGCTAGACTATTTAGTCCACATTAGTTAGATTCCGAAAAGTTTCCTGGAGAATAAATTTCCAATTCAAGAGGAATATAACTATAAATAAATGCAATAAAATATATATTTAGGGAGGAAATATTCAATAAATTCATAAAAAAACCTAGCATGGTGTGAAAAATGTAGTTATGTATCGGGCTAGAATGGTTAAAGACACACTAGAACAACCAGGACAAAAACTGTATATTTTCTTTCGCAGCGAAGGAAAATAATCAAGACGTTTTCTAGCGAGTAATCTTAATCCATCAACAATGTATTCGAGTCAGTACCGTCGTCATCTTAATACGCAGTGACAGTCTGTTGGGTGATGTGTTCGAAGTGAAATCAAAACACTTGCATGCAGAATGTTTAAATATTAGAGAGATCTTTCACTTGTGTTTTTGATATCATGTAGCCATGACTATCACACTGTTTTGTAGAGCTGGCTGTTGAGTTCTAGTGTTATGAGTCAACATTTATCTTACCTTCCTGTGTAGATAGCCCACTCTCGAAACACTGCTGCATCGACCTCTTCTTTCCACGACTGTCGAGAGCCATGCTTCCATGGAACGCGAAATATTCTTCTATCTTTATCGAGCCATTCTAACCCAAGGAAGTTCCCACTTTCTATTTGGAGAACTAACCAATCCCTTAGACGCAGTCGTCTTTGCATTTTCGGGTTTGCTTCAGCGACTGAGTAACGTTACACGCGGCCAAAAGGGAATTCTTGTAAGAATGCTTTCCTCGACCTTCTTCTCTAGGGCGGGGTTTTTGATCGATTTTGTAGAATTTCACTCGAAAAAACTAGCGATCTTCAAAAGATTTGAACGTTTGATAAACTTTTCGTATTTGAGGTTCTAAATAATTCTTGTTACCTATAGAGGAAACATCTTGATTGATAGAAAGGTTGTGAAACTGCACGAAGTTGAAGCGAGCTGAAGCGATATCTCTGTTCACACGTGTATTTATATCACCCACCAAGGGGGGGAGTTTCCAACCTTGTCGCTCTGGCCAGCCTAATTTGAATATAGCCTTTCAGTTTAGTCCTTTCGCTTACAAGGACGTTTCGATCTTTGGTTTGTATTTCAACTTTCGGATCTATTGTTTTTCACACCACTCGTGAGACAGAATTCTTTTTATGTCCAGAATTCTTAGAAGTATGACTGCATATGTTGTTGTAGGACGCCCATTTGGAGATTCCTTATTGACAACCAGACCTAGCAGCGAGGTAAATAGCACAATAAAGAAACTAGGATTTTTTGTTTAAAATTGAATATAAATCACTTGTGAATACGAGATGAATAGATTAAACAATGTTGTGAAAAACGGTAAGGAAAGCAAGGAGGACCAGGATTAGTTTGTTTATTCACCAAACAGTCTTGTTAAGGGTGCGAATCTGGTAGTCTTGAGGAAGGGAGATGGTAATGGATCTCAAAGCACAATCCCGAGATAAGGATTAGGCATGTATGAAATGGCTTGGAAACTTGGACAGCTAGTTAGAAATCCAACCAAATAGGCTTATTTGTTTGTCGAAGCACGAGGTCGCGCTCACAAACACGTTTTTCGTACTTTCGCTAAGGCTATTTTTTTCAAAGTTGATTATCAAATTCTTGGAAAAATTGGTAAAACACATGGTCGAACACCTTGGGAAATGTTAAAAGAGAAATTAGAAAATGAGTCGAGTTGGTTTCTATATATAAACACTATCATTCCTTTTGTTTGCGAGGTCTATTTGCTTGATATTTAGAACTACCTCTGCCAAGTGCCACCCCAGTGCCTAGCCATGTATAAGCTACACTACTACATGTCACTGATGAATAGTAATACTCTAGCCATGCATGCATAACTTACCACCAAAATTATCTATACTATCCTTACGACAATATTACCCTATGATACTCAAATAATCCATTATAATTATCTCTGAAGGAATAAATAAATAAAAGAAAAAGAATACCTCAGATTTGCTTGCATATATTAATTGACTTGCTGCACATCAATTGCATTTATTTTGTGTATTAAATGTTTTAAATATTGTTATAAAAAAGAGTACGTGACGAACTAGATTAGTTTAGTTCCATAGAATGTAGTTTTGTTTTCGCAGGACCGGTCTTCCCGTATAGCTACAACTATTTATCAAGAACTAAAATACCACTTAGAATTCAGTATACAGTAATTATACAATGGTCCTCATGCTTCGTTTCTTGACAGCATGGTAAAAATGGGCCCAAAAATGGTGTATCTGATCTTAGCTCTCTTCATCCAGGCTAAACCTCGGCTCTACGACCCAAGATAACACACAACTGACGTATCTATCAAGGTAGTTAACTACTTTTTTTACTATTACTATCGTAGTTGTATTCTTGGTGACGTCATCTTCGTGCAGGTATTAAAGCAGAATTCGAAATTATATATATAAATGATGCTGTTGCTGATGCTTCAATTTCCTCATGATTCAAATACTAGAACAAAAATCCTAGCTTTCATTTTAGTAAAGTAATAAAAATTTGAGAGCTAAAGTGATAAAAGTAATCCTGCATTTTGGTATTGTTTAAAGGACAGTCGAGCAATAGCAGTCTATTTATAGTATTCTTTAAAGACCCGTTCTTGGTTTCGACCAGTCACTTTATCAAAGGTTCAAAACTGCATGTCCAGTTTTTGAACTGTAGAGTGATCAAATCAACACTGAGGGAGCTATTCACCCAGGAACTACAAAGCCATTCTTAGCTTGTAGCTATGTGAATCAGTTGAAAATTATCAGTTATCATAGATAATTACATGAATATGCATATCCAAGTTTACATTCAATGAATTTCGCGGAAAAGCGAGAAGAAAATAGATCAAAAATCAAGAAATCCTGCATTGCATATTCGTACTTTGTAGTTAAGCTTCAAACCAATAAAAAAAAGGTCTAGATAAGTGTTTTTCTTTTACTGATTGTTTATTCTGATCAATAAACCCCCATGTTTATCACAATTGTTCCATAGATTATACTTATATAAGCTACAGGAAATACATATTTTCATTTACAGTGATGATTATTCTAGGCCTTCTAGAAGGAAAACGCACAGCACAAAGAAACAACTTCAAATTTAATCTTTGTTAAAGTGTATTATAGTGATAAAAGGAATGCCGGTTTGATGTCGTCAGATATTATTTGTTAATTAATTAGTGGTGATGGTTTTATCTTCCTTAAAACAAAATGCATGAAGAGTAGAATTGTATTTGTAGGGCTAATGATGGTAGAGCTAAACAGGGATGGTGATGGTGCATGCATTAAACAGACTCAGTTTGTATCGGTGTGGTCTAAAATGCATGAGATGAGTCTGCTCGCGTACACTCAGGAAGCTAAAGGTCTGTACTATGAACTACTTCTTCAACCATTGTTTAATTTGACATGTTCCAAATCATGAACAGATATTCCGACATGATTGTTCGAGTTATGAGTGACGAGTAGGAAGTTCATAATATCCTCAAAGAGCTTCCTCCAGCTCTTTGTTTTCCAAATTGAATCGAATTCTGATAAACAAATGAAAATATTACCAGACTATACACTCAGTGCAATGAACACTGAGTTACAGTTGAATTGTAACCACAAGCATAGACGAGAAACATCATGAATCAGAGATAAAGAACTCAACTGAATAATTAGTCGATTTGTTTCGTAAGACGATTATTGCAGCTAATTAAATATTTATCGAGTACCAAGATCTGTCTAATAATAAACAATAGGTCAAGGATTTCTACAATACAATATCATAGATATATAGTAAAGTATACCAAACGAGCTCGGGTTCTATTTGTACGTGTCTTGCTGTTTGCGGGTCCTCAGCAAGGCAGGAAGCACACACAAATGTATGGGAACATCTAGTCTATGTACAAACTTTCCTGAAAAAAATGTCTTAAAAAAATACTGAATGGTGCATAGTACATGAATGGCAAATGCTATGCTCAAATTGAAGTTAAAATAAATTATAAATTGAAAAAAGAAAGTAAAAAAAAAAACATTATTCAGTAAAGAAAGGTATTTTATATTTTTACTTAAAGAGGCGTATTAACTCAGTACAGTTGGAAAAACATTTTGGTTTAGGCCTGGTTTCGGCTTCAGTCCAAAAGACTCTAGCTAATTTTCTCTAACCTTCTAATTTACCGCAATGAATCGTGCTGCAATTCACTATGCAGTATTCAGTATTCACAACACAACCTTTAGTAAAATAGCTGTGTGGATATGCAAGAAATGTGAATAGGTAATAATAGACACTGAAATAGGACAAAAATCCATAGAAGGATATCAGGGAATGGGTTTGGTGTTCAGAACCGGTTCCTTTTCAGTGAACGAAAATAGCCCATGTCGGATCGATGCTACCGACTTGCTGTTCCTTGTATATCAAACTCCATCTTCCTCGTCTATCAAATGTCGAAAAGCCATCAATATTGTTTGGTCTCTTATCTTCTTCCATCGACTGAACTCATTATTCTGATTGTTTAAGACATTTTTCCCCTGTTTTCACGTGTTGCACAGGAAACAGGAAGATGATGAGTGTACTTTGGTCCATTACATCCCAGCTAATGGACAAGCTGATACAAAACTTACTATTAACAATAGAATTGCGCTATTTATGCGCAGTCAGGTTCTTCCTCCGGCTCTAATCATAACCATTACAATACAGTTAATAGATTTGCTGAGACAAGATCGAGGAGGGGCAGTCGAGAGAGGACAGTGCATGGAGGGGGGATTCATAACAATGCTAAGTTTCAACATAAGTGACTGTGCTTGTGTGTGAGCCTCCCTAATTCCTTCTGTCCTGTATGAAAGCTTGGTATGCTATTGCTCAGAACGGCTGGTGTAACTTCTTCCCTTGAAGACGAGTTTTTAAAAGTTGCTGTCATCAAAACTGAGCCTTTTTGTATAACTTTCGAAAGTCTTAGATGCATTTAATGATTTAATGGGAAGCAGGGGTGGTATAGCCATGAGTCACCGGACTCAGTGTCGTAATGATGTGAGCCTGAATTGCTCGTAGGTTCTCTCCTGTTTTTCTAGGGTTTTTCTCCAGGTTCTCCGGTTTTCCTCCCTCCGCAAAAATCAACTTCAAAATTGTAATTCAATCTAGAAAGGCCTAGATCGGAATTACTGTTTGTAACTCTGACTAGTAACTCTAACAAATTGTGTGTTTTTTTTAATGTAATCTTAATCAAATAGTAGTAATGATTCAGCATTCGTAACTTGTCCTACTAAGCTTACAGGGAGCTAACACAACAGGATACATGCTACCACTGATAGTTACATTATCTTGTAGGCATAATGTAGCTGAGGTTGGCAAAAAACCAAGCCAACTCGTGCAGCAAGATTAATTCCACTCAGTATAAATATTACACTCCTTTTAAGGGCATGCATGCTACGCATGTGTGTTCCTTTACTGAGGAAGCAGAACAAATATAATCCTACTGCAACAAAACTGGTGCATACAACCGGAAGTAATACAAGAACCACTTCCTGTTTGACAACGGGCGGGTAATGGAATAGGATTCTGCTCTTTACATCAGCGAAATAGGGCGACCAAGTCTTATCATTTCATGCTCTCTTAAATGATTTGACGACGATGCTAACTCCCCAACCCTCCCCTCCCAGAGTGCCATCAGTCTTGTCCTATATCGTGACACAGACAGACTAGACGACCCGTAGGCAATACAAGACTGCTTTTCACTTTCAACACGTTGTAGTTGGTTTGTACCAGGATTATCGATTCTAAGAATTATTACGTCACAGGCATGAAACAATATTACGTAATTCACAACTTTCAATTCACCGGATCAATGTTCAAATACAAGCATTCAATCGAGGCTGCAAGGTACGAATTTTAATAATCCTTTGAAACTACCTTCCAGTCTCGATTGAATGCCTTTTCTGTGTTCAGTGAACTGATGTATAGAAAATGGTGCAGCATGCCATTGACAGAAACCAACGGGAGATTGGGCACTAATTTGTCACGGTGGGAGGGGGACTGATACCGAACCCTGCACGCGCATTTTGACTTCTGTCATGCAAAACTTATTTTTGAAAAATTAGACATAAACATGTGAATACTACACCAAGTCCAGCCCACGCGATAATTGCCCTCCTTAGTCTTCATATGTGTTGTAAAACTGTAACCACGGCTTTACAAGAGATGGGACACCTAGCTTGTTGACCACAAACCACAAGAATAATAACTTGAAACCGCACGTTTATTCCTTGAATATCATTTCCCTTTGTACCGGTAAACAGCAAAATTTTCCTTCAATTTACTCGACTCAGTTATACGATAAATGGAAAACATTGCCTGATGATTTAAAGGTTGGTGTTTTCCATGTCATGCGAGCAGCCCTTTTTCTTTTCAGCCCGCGTTACTAGGAAACAGATAAATATATCATCCAACTGGGAAAACAGCTGAAAGCCGAATATTTATTTTATTTTTTCATTTATCCAATCGTTTTTATATATATATATACTTTTCATTTTATTATAATTTGTAGTTGATTTGAACATTTGAGATATCATTGTTTTGTATCCATCTCAAACTTCCAGGTGAACTCCGAGATCTTCTAAACAAAACTCAGTGATCGTGGATATTAACATGCGTGTTAGGTAAACAAGCTGTTAATTAACCCACGCAAAAAGCAGTATTTGAATACAAGACAACATCGGCAAGTTCCATCGAGACACGTTTCAACTTTCCCGTCCGTTCTCTTAGACGTTAGGATTTCCTTGTATCAGCCCTCGCGGTGTAAACAATCTTCCACGCGTCGGAACATCATTACAAATCACTCTTTGTCACATATAATACAGATGTTTATTTTCTCGATAGAGTGAAGTTAATGAACCCATGGAATAAAAAATGTTTGTTAAGTGTTACAGTTAAATTTCCCAGGATTCGTGTACACGGAACAGTCGAATAGACACAAAAGAAAACAATGGAATTAGGGTCTACAAAAGTGTATCAGTCTAATATCTATTTTTCACGGGTTTAGTGATTTCATTGGCTTCTCTCGAATTGAATTTGCTCAGACTATCTTTTTTGGCTCATTAGAAGAAAATAAAATCAAAACTTGAAAAAACGGGAAAAAATGGAAGATAAAACGACAGAGCTTAACTACAGGTGGGGCAGCTTGTAGCGTTTGCATGATAATGATGCATTCATTCCTGTTAGAGATCGTGTTTGTTGGATTAGAACCTTCAGCTCAACTTTGTTAATCAACTGCTGGCAAATGAGCAGAAATCACGCTAGTAGCTTGGTCACTCATTCAACTCCACTCATTAGCAAAACAAAAGAAAACAATGGAAAAAGTGTCTACTGCTATTAGATTTTGTTTCACGGGATGAAATCATTTTATGTAGAACTAGACTTGTTAAACATGGTGAACTACCGACAGAATTACAGTGAGGACACTCGAACCATGAACACTTGATATTTTTATATTTTTTATTTTATGAACTTTCTACTGCTTCAAACCTTCTGAAAATGAAGCACTGAACTCAAATAATCTTATTGTTCAAAATAAATCATATTTCCAATCGATTCACACAAGGGATAAAGGAGAAAAAAGTATGAAAAAACCTCAAAGTATTCACGGTTCGAGTGAGAGAGAACACTTAGACAAGTTCTAGGTTCTAGAGTACTCATAACGCACGCCAAGGGATTTCCAGTTGAACGAACTAGAATATTGTAAGTTACAAGATCATAATTAGTGACCACAGACTGAAGCTGAACCAATCAGCATAGAGCATTGTGTATGCAATGTGGACTGTCGGTTTTCAGCTCCAACATACAAAACAACACAAAAACAATATGGCGTTATCTTGTATTTAATATCACATCATTTGTGCTGTCAGTATACAATATTCACTCATCCACTATACTTGTGAATGGGTGTCATTATTACATATATATCATATATAAGCTTATATATACCAGTATACATATCCACTTCTATGTACATCAGTTATTAGTGGAATTATCAAGGCATGTAAGCATGTCAGTTCGGCAGCTGCTTATGGGTTGCCTGTGGTGCAGCACAGCATGCCACAGGAAACCCAACTGAAAAAATGTGATTTGATTTATCTGCATGTTTTGCAAGGTAATTGAATACAAGGAAAAGAATGCTTTGCGAGTTTTCTTTCTTTTTCTTTTTTGTTATCATTTTTATTCTTTTTTTTGAGAATAAGATTCTTTGTTTGAGTTGTATCCATATTGATGTGTCTTGATTTGCACAACCGTTAAACAAAGAAATTATACTCTAGGAAATGACACGTGGTCTAATATGGGAAAACATTATCACCAAGACGAATAAAATGTCCGATAGACAGTGTGCAAAGCATTCTGGTCGCGGTAGTCAAGTAACAATAACACGTTAACAAACTTGTTTTTCTTCTACCACGAATATATATTATACTGTACGTACAACATGCTATATCAGTGTAGTGACAGGATCTGTACAGCAACACCCATCATCCAACATGTAACGCCATACGTACAACATGCTATATCAGTGTAGTGACAGGATCTGTACACCAACACCCATCATCCAACATGTAACGCCATACGTACAACATGCTATATCAGTGTAGTGACAGGATCTGTACACCAACACCCATCATCCAACATGTAACGCCATACGTACAACATGCCATATTAGTGTAGTGACAGGATCTGTACACCAACACCCATCATCCAACATGTAACGCCATACGTACAACATGCCATATTAGTGTAGTGACAGGGTCTGTACACCAACACCCATCATCCAACATGTAACGCCATACGTACAACATGCTATATCAGTGTAGTGACATGATCTATACACCAACACCCATCATCCAACATGTAACGCCATACGTACAACATGCCATATTAGTGTAGTGATAGGATCTGTACACCAACACCCATCATCCAACATGTAACGCCATACGTACAACATGCCATATTAGTGTAGTCACAGGATCTGTACACCAACATCCATCATCCAACATGTAACGCCATACGTACAACATGCCATATTAGTGTAGTCACAGGATCTGTACACCAACATCCATCATCCAACATGTAACGCCATACGTACAACATGCCATATCAGTGTAGTGACAGGATCTGTACACCAACACCCATCATGTAATGCCATACGTATAACATGCCATATCAGTGTAGTGACAGGATCTGTGTACACCAACATCCATCATCCAACATGTAACGCCATACGTACAACATGCTATATCAGTGTAGTGACAGGATCTGTACACCAACACCCATCATGTAATGCCATACGTATAACATGCCATATCAGTGTAGTGACAGGATCTGTGTACACCAACACCCATCATCCAACATGTAACGCCAGACGCTTAATCCTATTCAAATCTTTAGCTAGTTTTCTAAGATCAGGTTTGGTTGTGTCAAGCTGATCGTAGGTCTCTTGTGTTTGTTCCAAAACTGGAGAAGAAAAAAGTTCGGGGAAGACAAAGTTAGCATCCATGCTTCGTTAGCCCTTCTATGTTAATTCTAGATGGAACGATCACATAACTATGGCCCTTCCTCCCCCCCCCCCTCGCTAAAAATAGATCAACTCCTTTGAGAACTTATGGAAAGATGGCTACAGGCTTATATCAATGATTTGCTGTAACCAAAGCACCACCTCCCCATATTCGGGTCTTTCTTGGTGTTTCAGGAAGTATTATATTCAAGGTTAGGGTTCTTTGTATTGCAAGTTCTTTGTTCCTGGCTATTGTTTTATTGTGTTCATTCCTCAGGTGTCCTGCAACACCAAGAAAGAGCCGTTTTCCCTTTGAATATCTTGAAATATTGAAATACTTTGAATGTAATTTCAAATTAAAACTAAGAGCAATGTGAAGTTAACGAACCTTCAATTTGTCGTTCAATGACATCCATCCTGGATTCGAGTGATTCCTGCAGCTCTGCAACATCCTCTAGTAAATTACTCATAGCAACATCATCTTTGGTCTCGTTTGGATCCAACGTATCAAGGACATCCTTGTGTACAGTACTTTCTGAGCTCGTGTCAGAAGATGAGCTTGGTGTCTTGACTGGTTTATTCTTATCCTCGTCTGCTATCAGCACAGACACACCAGACTCTTTTGATAAAGATTCTTTTTGGTTTTCTACATTATTGTTCAGTCCTTTTTCGTCTATATTTTTAGAACTGAGTTCAGTTGTGTCGGGATTGTCTGGGGCTGTGCCACCGACAGGGACAAGAGGAGGAAGAGGACTAATTGCTTCTTCTTCTTCAGTTCCTTCTGTATTATTTACACTCGAATTAACAGTCAAGTTCAATGGTACTTGTTGTGAAGTCACCTCTCCATTCAGTAGTCCAGTGCCATTAGAGATACTAGTATTTTCAATACCATTCTGATTGTGGTCTGTCAGAGTGGTTTTAGGTTCTTCAAGTCCATTTGAAAGATCGTCTTTTTTGACCATCAGTAACGATGTTTGCATGGATGGTTTTATAGAGTCTAGATTACTGGGACTTTGGAGTGCTGAGTCTGATTCTTCGTTCTTGTTTGTTGGTTTGTACCACATTCCCAAGGCAGGATGGTTAGGTGATCTAGCAAACAAACAAAAATATAATGAATAACAAGAAAGATGGGATGGGTGGGATGAATGTAGATGGAAGGATGAATGGATATAAATCCAGTATACAGTGTATATACCTGAGTATATCTAGTTTAACACGTAAGCTCTTCAGAACACTATCAACACTGTTTACATCAGCCATCAGATCGTGTGTTGATAATATTATCTGACTTCTGTATCCTGGATACTCTTCTGTCTCTGACAGGAACGACAACGATGGAAGCGAACCTTTTCTAAACCAATCAAAGTCGTTCTGGAGAACAAATAACACGTCGTTAGACAAGAAATAACGATGTATCTCAGATGACTTTGAATAACAAATCTCCCCACCAACCCCCCTACATCAACTGAGGGGGGGGGGGGGGGGGGAGAGGGGTGCTCGCTATTGAATAACTTACCCGGTACTTGGCTCGTCTCCTTAGACCTGTGGATATAAACAAATATAGCATTAGAAAACGTCTTAGTATCCCAAGCACAAGAACGCCTACTTTATACTTTCACAAGCCTTAACGCGTTTAACCCAAGCCTTAATTCATTTCTTTAGAGGAGTTTTCATATGACAATGAAAAACTTACGGCACGCACCGCGCCTTGCCGTGACTTATTCGCTTGTCGTATTCGACACACCAATGCAGTCCACCCAACTATTAACTACTAGTCATTATCATGAACCACTAGTCTGCATCGAGCCTGATGGTAAAGAGGGAGGGAAACAAACCCTATGATATGTTAATGAATATGTATTGGATACCTTTAGGGTTACTGCAGACGTAGCATAGATACTTGGATGGTACAGTCTGTTCTGTTAAACCAACACACTCACTATGCTGCCATGTTAAACACTGTTCACACTGAAAACAACCAGACAAGACAATAGCATTAGCACAACTAAATAATAGATCCGAATACAATACCAGCGCTTGAATTTAAGATTGCAGAAAAAATTATGACCCCAAAAAAATACTCAAACCAAGCTTGAAAAACTTCAATTGTGTGCGACACATGATTCACAACGTTTTTCTGACATTGCACTACATAGAGCTGACTCAGCACAGTTGGTCAACTAACGTGCTCCCTTTTCAAAACCCAACACACTAATTTCCAATTCGAACTGTGAGTTAGCCATGCCCTGACTTTGGTCAGCCCAAAGAGTGTAATATAACATTAATGGTTAGACTTACCTGTATCATGAATCCACCTTCATCAGTCTCCTCACATCGACATCGTATAACATCGCCATTACTCACACTCTCTTCTTCCACTTCAATACTCTCTATTGAACCACAATACAAGGCATCTGCTTCAGTCCCTGGTTCAATCTCCAGCTCAGTCTCGTTTAAGGTAGATTTAGCTGGTGATTCTACCTTGACAGCCAGAGATTCCAGTACTGTAGGGGGATCTTGTTTGGATGTAGATGTAGATGGTGATATTTCAGGTAGTGATTCTGTAGACAGTTGTCCAGGAGCGGAAGATCGATGACAGCGACGCTTGGCTATATTAGGTCCAACAACGTCAGGAGAACTTTCAGGGGTGCCATCTGATCTCATGGACGCTGCAATTATGATACATAGATAAATAAATATCAGGGATGATAAAGATTTCATTGGTTGGATTCGGTTTATAATCTTATGGAAAAACTTATTTTGACAATAACTTATATCATCAGTATAGTCATCATTATCGTTATCATAACCATCACTATCTTCACCACAACATTATCTTCAGCACCCCCATCATCATCATCAAAATCATCATCATCACCATTATTATCACCATCACACCACCATCACCACCACCATCGTCATCATCACCATCATGATCATGATCATCATCACCATCATCACCACCATCATCATCTTCATCAAAACTTCATCACTGATCAATACCTGATGATCGTTTTCGTTTCACTTCCTTGCCAGTAGGCGAGTGATAATACTTGATATGATAATCCAAACCGCTCTCTTTACGGAAAGATTTATCACATCCAGCGATCGGACACTTAAATTTATTATGATCCATCTCGATAACGAGTTCCTTGGGTGCCGGACCAGCTGTAGGTAGTAAGCAAAAGAACAACATGTTAAGGTTAGACTTTATATTCCTGGCAGAAACTGGACGGGAATGTTATTCCAACTGAGAAAAGTACTTACCAGGCTCCTTTCCTTTTCGAGTCTAAAGAGAAACAAGAATTCAAAGTTCAATCCATACACTGATAAAACAGCTTTATTGTTTAAGCGAATCAAGGGTTGTGTAATGGTTGAGCTCTCGCCTCTCACCTCTTGGGTATTAAATTCGATATCTGGACTCAGCATCACATGTGACTAGAGTTGGTTATGTCTCTTCCTTGACTCGAGGGTTTTTCCAGGTTCCCCAGTTTCCCTCCCTCTACAAACCCCTCCCCCTTCCCCAAAGCACCACTGCGCAGACTGCTAAATTCCAATTTTAAGTTTTCTGTGCCCTGTCTAGATTAACCCAGAGGTTATTTCGTGGTGGCTGTTTCAGGGTATCGACAAACTTTTACGGTTTTGAAGGTTTTTTTATCGAACTGAATTGAGTGTGACTTACCTTTCCACCAAAAGAAGTTGCTTGACTATAATATGGTGTACTAGCAATAGAACTCTGAACATTACTAGCAATACCAGCAGAGCTAAGCTGTTGATCTACCGGTCCTTCACTGAGTCTAGACTGAACTGTCATAAATAATGACTTGTCTTTGTCCATCTCTTTGGTCTTCGGACTCTCCTTCAAGATCTTTTCTGGTTGTTGTTTCAATTCTTTTGTTGTTGTTGTTGATGATGATCCTCTATGTGCGAAGTCCCCGTGTTTCCCCTGATCAGGTAACTCACTGAGTCGTCCTGGTGCTACATCTAGGGTTGAGGTAGACGAGATGGGAGATGGTAATGACATTTCATTCTTCCATCTTCGCATCCTTTTAGCTGCTTCACTTTCAGGTACAGGACTGACGTGTGAAGGAGATTTTGGCTGATGTGGAGGGCGTTCTGAAAGACAAACCAGTAACAATGACTGAGCTATTAGCATTTCAACTTTCAGTTAACAGTAATTACTCAAAGCAGCATTCCATAACATAACATATAGGCAACCCCAAACACTATCATTGTTTGTTAATGCTGTTTATGACAGGTTGTAGGCTTGCCACAAGTCGTAATCACTAAGTATAGACTGGTTGTTGCTGCTGCTCTTTTTTTTTTCTTTTTTTTTTTGTTGCATTGTAACTTTATTTCGCTGTTGTTGTTGTTTTGCTGATTTGATTTTTTGTTGTTACTGTCGTTGTTTGTTGTTGTTATGGCTCCCATCTATCAAACTTACAGTGTTTGAGTTAGCATATTTTGATTGACTGACACCTAGTACCCTGATGACTGCAGGTGTCATAGTAACATGAAAATAAGACTGCATTTACTTACCATGTCTCCACATATCTTCATGCTTTGGAGGCAGGGGACAATATTGAGCTGCATGAGGATGTCCATGGGGTAACCAGGGACCAGGATGAGGAGCACTATCCCTATAATGAGCCATGTGGGGCGATGGTCCTGTGTGTAGGATCCTTTGTTCTACTTGCATGAGCCTTGCCAGGGCACTCTCATGATGTGGACCAGCATCAGGGGGTGGTATGTGATGGTATACTGCCCCAGTACATGCAGCACATGAACCTGATTATACAAGAATATATGTAATACATGATATGGACCAGCGTCAGGGGGTGGTATGTGATGGTATACCAATAGTATTATACTCACATGACATAGGTGGTCTTGTATCATAAGTAGGTCCATGTCCAGGGGGATACATGACATACCCTGCCGATCGTGGATGAAGGTGTGAAGGTGGCAGGTGCATGGGGTGTGACATACCACCATGAAGCTGTGCTCTAGGTGGGGGAGGATACACATTACCATGCTGTTGACAGTGAGGATTTGAGCAACACTGTGCTGCCATTGGTGCATATATCAGTGGGGGAGGTACATTAAATGTATCCATCGGGTAGTGATGACTGGTAAGAGATGCAGGTGGACTGGGTATCTTCTGTGGGGGAGGGGTACAAAGGGCAGCGGGAGGCGGAGTTGCCATCATAGGGGGTGATGAAGACTGTTGTACAGTTGCCATCTGGAATGCCGAAGGTGATTGCACTGCAGCCTCTGCTTCACTCTGCCTCTGAGCAGATAATTTCACAGTTATTTGATCAAGTCTAAATTTCTTGGCTTGAAAGTTCTTTGTTTTTACTTTAGTTTGGTTTTGGGATGTAGAAGTTTCGTTACTCTCTAACGCATCTGGTTCCAGTTCAATAACAGCAGCGTCCTCACCTAAGCTATCAATAATAGTATCAATAGATTCTGTTGCCTGGTCTTTAGGTGGTGTTGGTTTAGTTTCTACAGGAGTAGGGTCAGGTTTAGAGACTTCAGGATGCATAACAGCCATAGAATAACCATATCCTCGGGGGCTTATTGCACTACGGCTTCTTGTTGCTCTCTTCTTTTCTCCTGTTCCATTCTGATTCCCTTTCATTTTCTTCTGTGTTTTCGGAGACACCTTGGTTGTTTTTTTGGCTGTTGGTTTATTTTCAACCGTTTCTTTAGGTTGTTCTGTAAGAACTACATTAGTTATACTGTTCTTTTCTGGTTGTTTCTCAATGCTTTTTTCTCTTCTTATTTCTGAATCCTGCTGATGGGATTCCTGTGTTACTTCTGGTTGTTTCACATCAATTTCTTGTTCTTTGCTATCAATATTTTCCTTTTCCTGAACAATTCCATCTTTCTTCTCAATATTTTCAGATAATCCTTTATCTGAAACAGCATCTCCTTCAACAACAACACTTGTTCCTGTTGATTCCATCTCTAACCCTTCTTTGTCTGTACTCTCTTTGTTATCATTTCTCAATGGGCTTTTATCCTTTGTTGGAACTTGTTTTAAGTCTTTTGGTGAATCAGTTACTTTTTCAAATTCAATAGTTTTTTCTTTATTGCTCTCTTTATGAGATTCTAAACTTGTTTCCTCCATTCTACAGCTGCTGTCCTCTGACCCTTTCTCCCCCTGCTCAGTAGGAATTCTTTCTTTTTCAATTTCATTCTTTCGAGATTCTAAATTTTTAGTTTCTGAAATTTCCATTTTAGTAGAAAATTCTTGTTTGTTCTCATTTTCACTGGTTTTCATATCTTGATTGTCTTCCTTCTGTATTGTTGGTTCTACAATCGTATTTTCTGTCCTGTTATTTTCTGTTTTTGTTTTTTCTGTGCTGACAGTATCTTTTGTGGATTCTAGTAAGTTAGCTTCTACATTTTCTGATGCTGGTGAAGATGGTTCACTTCTAAAACAGAAACATGAGAAATTCAACATTAGAAGTTGAAACTTATACAACTCAAGGTCTAGTGGTGCTGTGGCAGAAGAATTTCAGCTCCTTTAAAAGTTTTACAAAAGATCTTTTCTAAAAAAATAAACATGGTGCATTGTGGTATACATGTAGCTTGGGTGCATGTTTATCATGCGCTATATGGAGTCAATCGTACCCAAGCTAGACCATAATGCATCCCATTTCTCAAACTGAGAAAAGGCCTATACTGTATCTACTGGTACTTACATGAGTTTATCATCCTCATCAATGGATGGTGTTTCTGTTTTTTTCTTTGCTCCAACAGGACTTGTTGTACTTGATTCTTTACTGCTTGTAGACTCAGTGCTTTGAAAAGACAATAAAACAACAATTTCTTCACAAGTGATCCAGGTATACTGTAAGTACAACTCAGTCTTCAAGAGAGAACCAAGGCCAGAAGAGCAAGCTCTCTAGTTGTAAAGAATTATCCCCACATGAAACAAATACATTTTTCAAACATTTCCACTTTTCTTTCCAAAAACAAAACAAAAAAAATGGAAAAATAAATTCTAGGGAAAAACTATGGAAGGAATATAACCAGAGGGGTAGTAAAAAACAGGACCTAACACACTACTCACATGTGATTCTGATTCCAGCAATTGAAACTGAAACTCCAAGGTGAGAGGCAAGTACGCTACCACTACACCTCTCCTTGATTCCCTTAAGAAGGGGGGAGCATTCACTCCTGCTCCCTCCCCCTGACTCCATTAAATAATACTTTAAAGTATAATTTTTTGAATCTTCATCTAGATATGAATAATAAGAGCAGTCCTTACTCAAGCTTTTGTTTCTTATATTTCTCTTTTCTCTTCAGAGCTACTCCTGCAGGAAGATTATCTGCTTGTTCTTTGTTTCTTTTCCTGGCCCTCTCAGCCCTGGCATTGGCTAATTTGGTTTTCCTTTGCATTCTTTCTGACTGTTTGGTCAGGCTTTCTTTACTAACTGGCAAGGCTTGGATTTTCTGTTACGATGTAAAGAAAGGAACAATTTATGAAAGGGGAAAAGATATGCATCTAAAAGAAGTAGTGTCAAAACTTTCTTTTTCCCACTCCATTGGAAATACAGCCAATCAGAATGCTGTTGGTAGTATTCCTGACTATTGTTCCTTTAGATTTTGTCTATTTGCAATGCTAATCATTTTCCACTCTTTTTTATTTCTCCCATCCATCCATTCCTTTATCTATCAACCGCAATGACGTAACATGCAATCAAAGAATAGTTCACATGTTTAATGCATGACTTACACTCACCCTGTTATCAGGTTTAAGGTTGGTTTTTGAAATATTCTTCTTGACGCCATCATAAAACAACACCTCATATACACCTTCAAAGAGAAAACATGATAATTATAGTATCCATTGGTAATAACTGTAATATATTCATTGCTACGCATTTATCAAGACTAAAACTCATGACAGGTAGATGGGTAATAGACAACTGTCAATCAAATAAATCATTCCCATGTATCTTTCTATGGTTCCCATGACTACGGTGCAGGACACATGATGTGATTATTTATATAATGTCACAAAAACTAGGTTGCACTAGGTTGCAATGGTTTATTTGATTGAAAGTGATTACATGACTGTATTATACATTTAAACTCATATCAAACAAGCAGCTTGATCCCTTACCACTATCATTTTTCTTTGTTATCTTGGCCGGATAGAATTTACCATCAACCCACTTGGCCAAAGCACGATCACCAACTTTCCACTCCTATAGAAAAAATAAATAAAAGTTGAGGGAAAATGATTCTTTACATACAATGATTTTTTTTATATACAATTATCACACCATTAACAAACTCTTTGAGTGCTATAGATACTTAATAAGCAAAATAATAAGTAAAAAATCAACACGTAAGTTAAGGTTGTGTGTTGTAAGCATTGAATGAAGTAGTAGTGGATGTGAAGAGTGAACCTCACAGAAGACTCTATCATGGGGAGTAATGGTGGTAAAATATACAAGTTTTCAAAATGGCTTGATGAAACATTGTCTACACTTTTAGATTTAAAGACTAAAAAAGCATTAAAATATAATTTTACTCCAAAGAACACTTGTTTATTTGATAGTAACTGCATACTGATCATTTAATATTTCAACAAAGATTACAGTATAATATTATGCATTGATATCTGATTCCGAGCAATTTTACGTTTTTTTCTGCATTCATAAGAGTCCAAATTGAGAATAAAGACTACACTCATGTATATGCAGTATACCCGCAAAAGCAGATTCTCACAATGCTCAAGAAGTTTAAGCGAAAAAATTTATGTAATACAGGAGTTGCACTAGGATTTTTGAATCTGGGTTCTGTGATAATGCATTGTGTTGTAGGTACTGACTGATCAATATTTTGGAAGTCCTTGTCAATACAAGTGAAGTGAGTCTTGCAAAACATGAAAATTGTGAAAATGCATTTTTGGTTGTATATCGTGTATTTTTTGCAGTACCATGGTCCAGCAAATACTTGTGGATATATGCATATTAACAATGTGTACACAATAATGTACAATAATATAAATAAATTGAAAATGATAAGATTGTACTTTGTGCTACAGAATGCATTAGGTATATATGCAATGTACATGTATAACAATCATATTAACCATGTATATAATAATGTACAATAACTTAATGGGTATACACTGTATGCTATGCAATGTTTTAACCATAATAATGTATATCTCATATAAACCATATCATAATGTAGAATAAGGATACAGTATATGTTACAGAATGCATTAAAGACAATACGTACTATATATATATCATCTATGTACATTAGCATAAATAATAAGCAATGTACAATTATTGCTAAGTAGTAATACATGTAATAAACATTATTATTACTATGTAATAAATTATCATGAGGTTAACACAAATCAAAGTACACATGTTAAATAATGACCTTGTAAATCTCAACTTCCTGCTACAAGATGAGTAGCACAGCACGGCACATCAACAAGCATATGCAATAAAAACACAAGTACATAATATTATTATTAAGGTACACAAATTTAACACCATAAATAATGTTCTGTAACATTTCAAGGAGGTGGCTGTAACCTAGCTCAAAGGGTATCACATAGTACCCTTTTTAGGTTTGACCTTATTAGTTTTCAACTCCAAAGTGGGGTGGCTAGCCACCCAATCCACCCCCTGGATCTGCCCTTGAAACAATATGTCATACAGTCATGTGTTATTTACAGCTGTAAGACATCTTATGCTGCCAGGACATCTTGCCTATAAATATCACACAAACTAGTATTGGTAGCAGATTTTTTTCTTTTGTTTCCTAAAGCTTAGGTACTAAGAATAATCTACAGGGATTGCTCAATTATGCGATCCCAAAGCCTTGGATAATTTTTAAAAGCCCTGTATTTAACAAATAAATATATTATATACTTATCAAATTATGAATAATTGATGATGAAAAACAAAATCCTCACCTAGGAGAAGTTTTTTAAATACGTAATCCTTGTTTGTATATATATATTCTGTGATTAGATCTGTGATTAACCTAAAGAACTATTTTACACCAGCTGGTCTTACGCTTAATTTCTAATATCTATATCATATATCATGTCTAAGAATTGAAATTAATATTAATAATATATAATAATATATCATTATTCATAAATGATCTTAATAATAAATATTAAATAGCTTCAAAGTACTCAACTAACAGCTGTGTGTACCTACAGTACATTATTGAATAATATATCATATCTTGAGTATTAAAATAACAATGGATTTGTAGGGAAGTATATACATGTACACTGCATGCTTGTTAGATTATATTGAATCAATTCTACTGTATCCCATCATGGGTCACGTACAGCTTTAAACAGATCCTATTTTATTAGTGTTACAAAACATCTTGTGTTAGAACAGTAAAACAAACAATACATTTATTTCACAAGATCAGAATATTTTAATTTTTCCACATCATAACATGTGTAATTTACTTCATTTTTCAATGACTAATTTTAATCCTTCCACCTTACGACATGTTTAATTTGCATGGCTTTGCAATGACTCATATAAGAGATCAAAATATAACACATGAATATGATTCATCATGTTGGTAATTATAACAAAAGACACTAATGACAAATTGTTCATTCAACCAAGATGGTGGCTAAAAAAACAGGCAAAAACATAAACTGAAATATCGAAATTTTCAAATCCAAGTCTTGACCAAAGAATACTTGATACACAACGAAATATGATCTAACAATTAAGAAGAAATCAGACATCCTTGATGAAATGCTAATCAAACTAAATACTGAATCAATGGAAAAACTGTTTCTTTGAAAGCCTTTACTTTAATGGAAATATGACTGAATAATTAATGAGTGGGTAAGTTAAATTGCATCTTAAGTATATATAATAACAATTTAGACTACATCATACCAATAAGTGGGTGGGAGAATGACTTTCGATTGAATTACAGTAAAAGATAGAAACTTAAAAAGCACATAGAAAAACATGTCTCAAAATTAATAGTTAATAATTACAGAACATTTTAATATTCTGAAAATACCACATTCCTAATTGATTACAGATATGAATAAAACTGGGCTCGGCTTGCTTTAATCATAAATAAATAACCTACATTCTACACTTCAATTTGGAGAACAAAACAATGGTATTCATTTCTTAGAAGAGTAAGACACTCATTTTGTCTTCCAAATTGAACCGCAATGAGATAAATATGGTGTAACCTATCCATGAGCAAACACAAAACATATAATGCAAAATAAATTCAAAATCAAATGAAAGAATCAATGGCTTTCACATTGGGACAGTTAGATAGCCCTTGAACGTACCGTTGATTGAGCTGCCTTCTCTCCTTTGTCGTCTTTACTTTCACTAGTACGGCTAGTGGGTCTCAGTCGTTCACTATCAAATGTTATCCATTCATCAAAGCGATGATTCCAGCCTTCAAAATGAATTGATGCTTTCCTACTTGAATGATCAACACGGCATATTCTGGCAGGGTACCTGGAATATGAACCCAACGTTATTAATCAATATACAACCACAAGACAATGAATTCTTATCTACTGTATTTTATTATAACCAAAATCATTAAATACTATCCACTATATTACTAAAACTGATTAGTATAAACACAAGACAGAGTCATATAGAATATTTAAATAAGCTGATAGATATGTGATACAGGGCTTGACATGGTGACTGATTAGTGACCAATGGGATTAAAAACTATACATGTAATTATGACTAAATTTTCTAAATCATTCACCAGCTGGTGATTTGTCCATCAAAGCATTTCCATCCTCCCCCTCATGGATCATCATGATGCATCATTTTTCAAAAGATCAAATGGTAATCTAAATAATCACTTTTGGGATCAAATATTGGAAGATCCTGGCTCTTTTCAACACTGAAATACATGTTCCTGACCCCAGATACCCCTAGCACCCCAGAAATTATACACTTCTCTCTGACATGGACAGTCAGCTCAATGCTGATTGCATGACGTTAATACCCCTCATGCAACATACAGTATCTATTCACCTCTCTAACATAGATATAACGATAGAGCAAGGCATACAACAATAACCACCACTATGGCTACGTTGTGGGGTATGCTATCCTTATATCTATTTTTATATGCCTTGCTCTTTGAAGAGTATCTACAACTGCCTATAAAGTTGCACACATACAAAGTATGTGTACTAAAAACAAAAACAACAGACCCCTCGTATTCATTCTCAATATTAACAAGTTTGATGAGGAATGAAACATTTTCAATATTGTTTTCGTTTTTATACCCCCAGCTATGGATTTTATACAAGGGATGTACGACAGAGATAAAGAGAGTGGATTTTCTTTGTTGTGCTGGTAACATTAACGAATCTCAAATTTATTGTTTGCCCAAGAAACATCTCCTTGAAGAAATAATTAAAAGCCTCTATCCTTTCATCTAAGATCAGCCACTGAAAACTCATTTCATACTGCCATTATATTGTATCTGATGGATGCTGAGTGACAGTAACCAGAAACTGAGTATACACACTGTTAATATTATATGTTATATATAGAAAGATTGATGAGATGGTCCTAAATATTCATTTTGTTATTAACACAGATGTTATTTACACGGATGACGACATCTGTACTGAAAAGAAAAACAATTATCACAATGCAGAGGTCCAAGTATTTATATTTTTGGATGGGAAAATAATAACAAAAATATACAAGAAAACGCTGTCAAAACTCAAGATTATCCTTATGATTTTATGATTTAAGAACGCCAAAATTGTCGATTCTTACATAAGAGCAAGTCAGGGTACAAAAACGAGTTCAAAAAATATTAAATTTCGAAATTCGTTCCGTATTTGTTTAAGATATCGTAATCAGTTTTCGATATGAGAGCTGTTCTTCGAACACACGATTAAAACATACCATAAACTATCATTTCATTAGGCTTAAAAATATTAAATAGCAAACTGCTATTGAAGTTTGGATCTCAATAATCTTGTGGTCATTCACTTAACAATATCTAATGTTCGTAGTCGTGAATATATTATTTTGAAGTTACCGCCTTTAATACCCAGAACATTTTCACTAGTAAAAACACAATACTATGACATATAATACGTCCTCAGCACAACAGACCAAGTACGGTTATGCTTACCACTTTTTAGTGAAGTCCTGAGCTTCCAGTCTCGTTCCAACTTCGAAAATAATTTTCTTTTGAGAACCTTGGTTCGACATGATACTCGAGCAAGATCAAGTTATCTCAAAACAAACCCCAAAACAAGGCTATTTCACTACAGTTATTCGATATTTCAAACCACCTAGGACTAGGAGAACATTTGAGGTGTTCTCCATCGAGTCTACGTTGGATAAACCTCGAGAAAAATGAAGAAATTTAATGTTGACATTTTGAGTGACGATAAAACATGCTGAGTGCAAAACGAACTAAACACGAGGGTGGAATTGATAGCTACCCATGACACAATGCGCGCTCACTCACTCAATCCTTCATCAATCATTTATGAATCGCACGGAAACAAAAAATTCTATCATAACAAAAACAAATTTCGCTAGAAAACTTCTATGCTTCATTTTCAGCATAAATTATAATTATACATTTTGCAAAAAAAATGACTTGAAAATTCCTGGGAAAAAATAATGGCTTGACAATTCGGGTGAAATGTTTCTTTTTATTTTATGTGCCTTCTCGTTCATGTTAAGATAAAGGATCAGTAGGTAATAAACGAAAATATAATATTGTATCCCTTAACCAAAAATTAAAGTTTTAAGTCCATACTTTATTTAACAAAATAACTTTTAATAGACTATGCTAGAGGTACCTCATTATCAACTAATCGTCCATTATACCTCAATCTACACGAGTCCTTTCATTTGGGACAATATATCGAAAAGTCCACTATTAGTCTTTCCAGCTGAGCTCTTTTTGACGCCCACGTTGTAAATTTCAGCAGATTCTCCACCAAAAACGCTCTTATTTGAGCCAATCAGAGCGAGACACGAAAGGGCCGCTTTATTCGATCTTCGGTCCATAGTATCATTCACTCTGTACTTTTTGTCCACTCAGTCCTTATTAACTCTCTTTACTACGTGTTTCTTATCCTTTTATAAAAGAAATGAAACTCATTTACGGTAAGAAAAATTCACCACTTGTTCTACAATCATTCCTCTTCAAATCAAATTGTTTTTTATACTAATCAGAGATAATATTGTTGGAAATTTCAGGTATATATCTAGTGTCACTGTCTGTGGCATTGTCTAATGCCTTGTACAGTCCAAGCTCAGATGTTGTAGAACTTACAGCTAATAACTTTAATGATAGAGTTTTAAATGATGACGCTGTTTGGATGGTAGAATTCTACGCACCTTGGTAGGTCTAGTTTAGTTTAGTTCATTTGAGATTTCTTTGTTTTGCTTTCGTAACTTTTCACAACTTTACTTATTCTAGAAGGAAACAATTCTACAAAATGTTCCACATGTTTTGTAATATTAATGGACTTTCTTATTTTTAAACTTCTGCGAATTTTTTTATTGTTGCTTGAAAAGTTTTTTATAACGTAAGGTGGCATTAGAAAGTTGAATACAGCATTGTGATTAATTATTTGTGACCCAGAAACTCGTTTTCAGGAAGGTTTACGTGTACTTATCTATAGTCATTATGATAATTATATTGCCAGGCTGTAAGATGTGATTTGATGACAGCATTTCTTAGTTATAATGCAGTGTAAATATTTTTTTTTTGTACTTTCTTTCTACATAAGCTTTCTACATATTACATATATATATATTAGTGCCAAAAATTTGGCAGATGTTTTTATGTGATAGTTAAATCAATTATAGAAAAAATAGAAGCAAAGTATTTGTGTGTACAACTTTGGTCACGGTATAAAAACGTTTGTACTTAAGTAGTATTTAAGTATGTACATTCATAGTTGGTTCTGTTTGGTTCAGGTGTGGACATTGTAAAGCTCTGGCTCCAGAATGGTCTAAAGCTGCCACGGCGCTTAAGGTGAAAATGAATGACATGTTATGATTACCCTTAATCACAGGGTTGCTTAGCAATCAAACAGTTTTGTTGATCATCAGTCATTTTTGCTCCAACAAAGAACTAACAAAACATCAACTGGAATAGTTATAAATATTTTTACACAGTGTTAAGTTTCCTTCTTATTCACTTGTTGTATTCAACACACCAACACAGTCCCAACTAGTAACCACTAGCAGTCATTATCAGTCATAGAAGATTACCAACTAAATGGTTGGTTGTTTTAACGTTTCTATGCAGGGTGTAGTCAAGGTTGGTGCAGTAGACATGGATGTTCATCAGTCCGTTGGTGGTCCATATGGTATCAGAGGATTCCCTACTATTAAGGTTAGAATATAGAGTAACAGCTGGATATACAAACGATGATAAATGGATCAGCTTTGTGTTTTATTGACCTATTAGCCTCACTTGCATGACCTATAAAAGGAAGGTTGAGTGAAGGTTCATTTGCAATAGTATACATTATAGATACATGCCTGTCAAAAAAGAAAATATCTGTCTGCAGATTACCGGTAATAGCCTTTAGAGCAATTTATAATAGAGATATATTCAACTGCACATGGATACTCATTAAAATATAAGGACAGAATAAAAATAGACATTTTTGGTTATCACTGGGTTTCAAGCAGCTGAGAGAAGTCTTTGAATCTCATATGCTCCAAATAGTGGCCGAACACTGACCACCATGTGCTGTCAACCAGAAAGAATTCTATTGAAAACTTGTGATTCATCCGATGAACATTCTGCATGAGACAGGAAATGATGTCGAAACCCCTAAATTGCAGGGCAACTGATAACAGTTTGCTATTGTTATGTCTAAAGGTTTATTGTTCTGATAACTTTAGTTCTACTACAATGTGTGCAGCAATGAAGCATGATGCACCAAACTTGTTTTTTATAAGTTTATATGTCTCAGATGTTTGTAACATAAAACTTGCAAGTTTCACCTACAGAATTTTATTGTTGGTGCCATTCACACCTATAAACAAAGTTTCAAATGCAAAACTTGCAAGTTTTACATTAATTACAACTGTCTGAGATAATACTTATAAAAACAAGTTTGGCTTGTTGCTCTTCACAGTTGCTCACAAATGGTTGTAATTGTCCCAAATTGTCTTGAAATAGCTTGGATGAAACTGTTGCTTACATGTTTGTATTCTTTGATTTCTAGATATTTGGAGCTAATAAAAATTCACCTAAAGACTACAATGGTATGTTGAAGTCTATAATTATCTGTAATGACAGGGAATTCATTAAAATGTTAAGTTGGCCATTGGTTTAGGATGTATCAAAAAAATAAAAACTTTCAAAATTTGGCTCAGATATGGAAAGTGGATGCTGGATTTCACCAGTTGCCAGCTTCTTTAAAATCAGAATGACTGAACATCATACCTTAGAGCTATCATTCTGTCTTCTCTTCTCTGGGCTTCCTGTGGAAGATACCAGTCCCTCTCGCCCAATTATAGACACAGGTAGTCCACCAATAGAATACGGAAGAGAAGGAGATGCCTACAGTAGTTATGATTCTGCTTATAAAACAAACCTTTCATCCCTGCAGGTCCTCGCACAGCCCAAGGTGTTGCCGATGCAGCAATGAGTGCTGCCAAAGAAGCTGTATCACAGAGGTTGTCAGGAGGTGGACGCAGTTCTGGTGGAGGCAGACAGGTGAGTAATACAACTGCATGATGTTGGTATTAATGAATCCAGTAACTTACTGCTCACCATCAGTCGTTCCTGTAGCTCTGCCGTTAGAGCATCTAACTGATACATTTGAGGATGGATTTATCATTTGAGACTATCCAGTTCTAACTCTGAGTAATATCACACTGAAAATTTTCAGGTCATTAAAAGATGTGTCCCATAAAAACTGAAATACTTGGTTGTAAACTGATTAAACACAATTGTAAAATTCATTTCAGGGTGGAGGAAGTGGTGGTAGTGGCAAAAATGCTGTAGTTGAACTGACAGACGCCAACTTTGAAAAAGAAGTTCTGAACAGTAAAGATCTTTGGCTTGTGGAATTCTTCGCCCCATGGTGTGGTCACTGCCAACGGTTGGCTCCAGAATGGGCCAAGGCAGCTTCTGAACTGGAAGGCAAAGTAAAGGTTGGTGCTGTTGATGCCACTGTACACACAGTTACTGCTAGCAGATATCAGGTCCAAGGTTACCCATCCATCAAGGTCTTTGCTGCTGGAGTCAAAGACTCACACAGTGTCGAGGATTACCAAGGTGGAAGAACAGCATCTGACATTGTTCAATTTGCTCTTGAGAAGATGGCAGCATCTATTGAGCCTCCAGAGATTGAACAAGCAGTGGAATCTAAAGTCCTGGCTGGCAACTGTAATGAGAAACCATTGTGCGTTATTTCATTCCTGCCTCATATTCTTGATTCTGGTGCCGAAGGAAGAAACAAGTATCTCTCTGTTCTCAAAGAATTGGGTGAAAAATACAAGAAGAATTTATGGGGATGGCTTTGGTCTGAAGCTGGTGCTCAGCAAAAACTGGAAGAATCTTTAGAAATTGGAGGATTTGGTTACCCTGCCCTTGTAGCTGTGAATGCACGCAAGAAGAAGTATGCAACACTGCGTGGATCTTTTGACCGCACTGGTATTGATGAGTTCTTGAGGACTGTGGCTGTTGGACGAGGAGCTACTTCTGCTCTCAAAGGTGATTCTTTACCAGAACTTTCCACTGTCGAGACATGGGATGGCAAAGATGGACAGCTACCACAGGAAGAGGATATTGACTTGTCTGATGTTGATTTAGATGACGAAGGAGACAAAAAGAAGGAAGAATTATAAATACAATAGTTGTAGTACTTTTGATATGATAGAAATACTAAGCACTGCTCCAAACCTGGGCTTCAATTTGTACACTACTTGTGTTTCAACATATATGTACCAGATTTTAAAATATTATGGACACAATTTTGTTATTCCATTTTTCAGATCACCATAAAAATGCATCTTTCATAATATGATAATAAAATGGGCTAGTTATAGTGTAAAGAAGTCTTGTCTGAGGTTTTACAATTGCTTAGCTAACGTACAGTATGTATTACAAAGTACAGTAGTTTGTTATTATTCAAAATTAAAAAAATTACACTTTTATGATAGTGAATGTGTTGTTTTTAGGATGGATAGAAAATGAATTCTGAGTGCTTCCATGCGGTTTTTCTTTCTGGAAACTTGTTCAGTTGGATTGATGCAATACTTCCATAACCCAGTTGATTAGATGCTACATGTCAACCATCAATATACATTTGTCACAAGGGTGGATCTACACGTAGAGGGTGGATTGGATGACTGGATAAAACCTAAAAAGAACGCTATGTGATGCCTTTCTAGGTAACACTGAGCCATTCCCCATTGAAATTGTTCAGTTATATAACCATTATAAAATGCTGTCTTGTCAATTATATTCAACAAATCAGCCCTTGATCCGCGGTTATTATTAATAGGGTTTCCTCGAGCTCCCAAATCTTGAACTGATGAAAGCAACTCTGTATACTCATATTTATTGTATCTCTATAGGCAGTTTATTCTTTCTGCATTGATTAATCAGTTTAATTAATTACATTAAGATTTTATATATGACCATTCATTTTAATGGCCGGCCGGTTTGACTCTATTGCAGCTGTAATTGGCTTGTTATATAGTCGGTGAAGACAACAAACCAAAGAAAAAGTATTTCAGTTCTTAGCACTTTGAAACTGCAAAATCCTTTAGGTTTTTTATTGTTTAACTAGTACTTTTTCAGTGGTTTATTGTGTACACTCTACCTGTATTTTATTATGTGCAATCGGACTTTTTTATTTATAAAATTTGACTGTGTTCAATGATCATTCATTTTGATCATTTTAAATGATTTTGAGTATAAAATTTTACCCTCTGACTGTGAGACTCAACATGTAAAATATTGCTGAATATCATGAGTATATTATAAAAGCTGTTTACCTATGTGATGTCAGTCAAAGACTGCTGTCTAAAAATGGGAAAATCCTGTGAAATATTTTAATTTAACAGAATTTTCACGTTTTTAGGCATTACTGAAATAATAGGCAACATGAATCAAAGCTCACAAAGCACTCTGGGAAACTGAGTCCTGCAAAAATGAAACAGGAAAATCAAAGGAAATAGAAAAAAATCACTTTGTTATTTTCATCTGTTGAAATACTAACATTTCCATACAAAATGTTGAAGAAAACATTGTCAGATGAATTTTTAGAGAAACCAAAAAAGTATACTCAAGGACTCAGTTTCCCATCATGATTTGTGCTAGAAATTTGAGCTCCTGCACATTGGCTATTGCAAACATACTATAGAGCTCTTAAGTGTGACGTCAATCATATGGAAAAATGACCTGGTCCAAAACGAAAAACAGTTCCATAAAGATTTTTCTTACTTTTTCTTCATGACAGGAATTGTTGTTCAATATTCTAATTGTTTCAGGTGGAAGTTAAATCATTGAGTACGTTTTTCGCTTTATTTTAGTGGTATTTTTGAGCAGTTGGACCAAGAAATACATCAGAACTTAACAGCTCTATAGAGCAAAATTATTGGCCCAAAAGTGAGTATGTCAGCTGCAAAGTGAAACGCATTAATATGTACATTCCTTAAATATTAAGAAATGTTTCAATTCACAACTACCAATGCCTAATCAGAATGGCACCAAACACACCAGTACATCGTTCATCCTTACTCTTATGATACATTAGTTCAGTCCTGGTCCAAATCTTTATCCATGTCAGGTCCATACCTGTGGTCCCATGGGACACAAATGAGGTCCAAGACTGAAGTACTGTATATGATACATGGAACTAAAAGATTGTTTTTAGACCAGATATTGTATGACTGTGAAAAGTTCAGTGCCATGTGCATACCTTGCCGCAACCATAATTTTCTTTATAATTCTGATTGGCTGACTTTGTTGCAACTGCATTTATGCTGTGAGCTTTTCACAATCATACAAAATCTGCTGTACATCACTTTCCTGCAAACAGGAAAGGAAGAGCTATAATTTGAAATTACCTTCCTAGGAACATGCAATGGAAGTCTTATCTATTTGTTCTCTTCTCCTGAGTTTTTTTGCTAAGTATTGATTTGGGATTCCTGTGGTAGGTTGCACACAGGGAGCCCATTCATGTGTGTTTATAGACATCTATCTACAAATCATCATCTCCAATTCCTTCAAACACCTTATTAGTCTTAGTATTTGCTGCTTGTGGTGCTTGATTCTGAGCAACAGGCAAGTAGCTGAAATTCTGAAAATGAAATTAATACCATGACTTGAATGAGGGAATAACAAAGGATGAAGAAGGAGTAGGAAGGTGTTGGGAATGTTCTATGTTGGGAATGAATAAATGGAAGAAAAGGGAAAAGAAAACAAGGGAAGACAAGACAAGGGAAGGTAAGAGAAGTGAGAATAGAAATGTGGAAGGGAGAAGACAAGATGAGAAAAAGTGAAGTAAAAAGAGAAGAATAGAGAAGGGAATGGAAGAGAAGAAAGGAGAGAGAAGGGAAAAAGAAAGATTAAGAAAAGAAAGGATGGGAAGAGAAGAGGATTCAAGAAATAGAAAAGTCATAAAAGCAATATTTAGCTTAGGGATCATCATAAACTTGCCAATTAAAAGACAAATAATATCACAAACCTGTGTTTGTTTCTGAGGTTTCTTCTTCTGTGTTGTAGAAGGAGAGGGACTTGGTGTTATCTTGGTTGCATTAGGAACAGGAGGAGAACTAGGAGAACTAGGAGAACTAGGAGAACTAGGAGGCTTGTGTTCCTCTTCACCCTACAGACATATAAAACATTGTTCAAACCATCCAATTTTTCCCCCGTGCCACATGATAATAGCTCCCAGATCCAATAAGACAATGGCATCACTTGACCATCACTGCTAGAATTCTTTGCAAATTTTCTTTCATATCCAAATTTGTATTTTCTCATGAGAATGGTGCTAATGAACTGAACAAAAGAAAGTGTGCAAGGGATTCTGGTAGTAGAGGTTAATGATGCCAAAAATAAAACAATATTTAATAAAATATCCTCTCCCTCCATCCAAAGTGCCCCTTGTCTCCAATGGCCTAGCCTTGTCCTTTGTGGAGCATAAGAAATGCTGGACCCCCTGTATTTGCACCAGCCCCCCCCCCCCCTCCTTGTAAATAATCACTGGCCCCTTAAGGCAAGTTGGTGAAAGATATTCTTATTGATGACAAAAATAACCTTACCTCATTAGAAGCTGTTGATGATACAGAATTACAGCGCTCATACTTTGGATCAGTTTTAGCTTTACTCTTTTTCTTGAATAACAACAAAATATATAATGAATATAAATGAGTAATTACAAATACTCATTACAGTGCAATGCGCAAAAGTATGGCCACTCTTAAGGTATTTGCATACTTTTATGCACAGGCTTTTGTACATTAAACTAACACATTTCGATGCAAAGCTGGCTAGTTTTACTAAATAGGGTGTGTAAAAGATTGATCATTTGGCAGCAAAAAGCCTGAACATAGAAGTATGTGAACACATTAATCATACTTTTGCATGTTGTGCTAAAACTAATTAGTAAGTCATTTCATCTCTTTAAACTTAAATTGACTATCTGTCAAATCATAGCTAAGGTGAAGCTCAACCAAAGAAATCAATCTGGTACCATATAACATGTTGAAACCAGTACCCAACACCATCAAATGAATGATATATAATATATTTTTATGTACCTTTGCACTTTTGATTGGCTTTCCAATTTTGAGCCTTAAAATTTCATCCACAATGCTCTGCAAACACATACTGATTAATATGGCCTGAAATAAAGAAAATAATAATAAAGAAATTACCTTCTATATTTCACACTTAGCTTTTGAGCTAATAGATCAATTTGCTTCTGATCCTTACACTCAGTGCTTATCTAAAGACTGCTGTATTACACTTTCTTTTCTTTCCTTTGTCTTCCCATTTAATCCGGTTCAGATACACAGACTGCTTGCACATGACGTCAAAGTAGCTCAATTTGGATGCCAAATCAATAGATTTCCAATTCTCAGGAAATAGACATTTTTTTGTTTTGTTTGTTCTCCAATTTGAGCTGCTTTGACATCACACACAAGGGATCTCTACATCAGATACCTACAGGTAGCTGAATACTGGTCTTTAATCATACCTGCTCACTGTATAATGTTATCCATTGTAACTGCTCTTTGCTCAACAAGTATTCAAAGGCTAGTTCCATGTTTTCTTGTTTTTTGCCATCTTCTGTTGTAATATTCTAAAGTGAAATGCAGTTCTATTATGAGTTTAACAGGCACATATATGTTGCATTTGTCGTTAGCACTAGAAATTGTCCATCATTTGTCTTCCCCATCTGTTAAGCTAAGGGTACAGTCTACACAACTACATAACTGTACATAATAATTATCATATGTAAGCTAAGTATACAGTATTTACTCCAAGCATCAGTTGCAAGGACCTTGTCCACAGCTCTGTCCTTAACCCTCTCCTCGTCTATGACTTACACTGTTGCTAGTTACATTCAGCTGCACCTAGATTGTCCACTTATCCTATAGGTCCTTTACCAAAGCTATAAACAATTAACTTATTAAATAGCTGTAACTTACTGATGATGTTATTCTCCAGCACCTCATCCTGGTCACCTTGAAGCTTCCTTCCTGCATCTTGTGCTGTTAAAGTCACACACAGTTTAGAGAATTAAGAGGAAAGATAACCTTATTTCCGCTGGGGGTATCTGACATTAAAGGCACAGCTATGGTACATGGTGCAATACTAATACTGCATTGCAATATTGTAGGTAATATTGCTGAAGTAGGATTATTTTCTACTTCAGCAACATTGTATGTACCAAATTGCATTGCATGACATGGCTCACAACATTGATTGCCTGCAACATTGTGCACAATGTTGCATCATGTGTCTGTAGGTTAACCAAAGCCCTGGCAGTAACCCTGTGGCTCCTTGAGACTCCTCAAGACAGCTCTTATTATTATATTCACAATATGTATGTTCACAATATTGTAATTAAGGAACATTGCAAAGTAAATGTACAGACTGAGATCTCTTTACTTACATCTGATGTTTGTAGCCTAAAGTTTAACTCTCTATCACCACAGCTAACCAGGACTCTAGTGTTGTCTTCTGGGTAATTAGTTATACAAGGTTTGAATTGAATAAAACCATAATACTTCATCATTCTAGCCAGTCTGAGATACTGAAAACATGAGAGTGACAAACACATTAGAGATGATTTAAGTGGTGGTGGGTACTGATCATGAGTATCTCCTGGCACTGCTCCTGTCTAAATAGGGTCCAGTAAGATACAGCTGGTTTGACTATATCCCTAAGTATTAGGGACGTATGGATGAATTTATACTGGAAGTACATTGGCAAAGGTTATGCAATGCAAATACCTCTTTCTTTGAACCACTTTGCTTGAGTTCACTTAATCTAGAATAAGCTTCTTTAGGTCCTATCACCCATCCTCTTTCAATATCACTGACAGCCTGAAAAACAGATCAATCAACATTAAGTATTAAAAAATGGTCCATTTTGAACATACAATGTCGTGACATACATGTGCATGTCAAATCAAAATAAATAAAAATATATTGGAATCGGGCTAATCATCCTTTCTTACATCTTTAATAGCTGAATTGTGAAGGATGCAGGTACCCAAGGCACCCACCATACAACTTGTATCTGACCACGGAGCACTGCTCAGAACAAATTAGGGATAAGTTTTGCGGAGGATAAAAACAATACAATACATACCTGTACATATAACAAGTTCATTGCTATCTTGTCCTCCATTATCTTGTCTTCAAGTTTTGAATCCCAAAAACTACATTATACATAAAAAGATTGTCTTGAATAACATACTTGAAGAAAGCAACAACCCTACCCACCCTTTTAAAATCCCAATCCCCTCCATGGGAGAGGTAAGGATATTTTTTAGAACTACAAAATATGCCTTCCTTAGACCCTCATTCAACAAACAAAGTTTAGGTGGTCTACCTTTGGTAAACACACAACACTATATGAGGTAAGATAAACAGCAGATGTTTGTACCCAAGCTAGACCATAATGCAACACATTAACACTCCGTAAAGCTGAAAGAAATTATAGACATTGAATTTTTAATATCCCCCCAATACTCCATACTACAATAATTAATACAATTATACAATTAATATAATTATTATAATTCATACTCACTATTTACGAACAGCAATTCTGTATGTCCCCTGTAAGTTTTGAATGCTTAGATAGGGTGATTCATAATCTTGTAACTTCCTTACAACTAAAATTGAAGAAAACAGGTAATGAAGAAACCAGCTTTTTCATGATCCTGTGAACCCCCAGAAAACTAGTTAAAAAATCTATATAAAGTTTGAATCTGGTTAAAGTAATAAGATTATGAACATGATCACCATAATGAAAACAACTTACTTGCTGCCTCTCCATCTTCTTCTCTTTTAATCAAAAACAGTGCAAAGTAGTGCACAAAGTTTTCATTCAGATTTATCTCTGCCATTGCAGCCTAAAGAAAAGAAGGAGAAAAAAGTAATTCTGATGACTTCTGAGTATAATATATAGACATTGACTTTATAATTTTTCACTTTATTGCTTGAGAATGGTGCAGGCTGAGCACCCAAACGTCGCGTTATACTCTTTTTTATTTATAACTTTATGTTTTTCAAAATCGTTACTTATAAAAAATACTGAGGTATGACAAGGAAAAAACAATTAGACAGCACAAATTACTGGATATGACTTTTCTAAGATGAAGATTTTTTCTGAGACTACTAACATGGTGCATCATGGTCTAGCTTGGGTACAAACATCTTTTGTTCATCATGCCGTTTATGGTATGACAATATATCCAACCTAGGCCAGAATGCACCTGGTTTAACAAGAAGGCATGACCATGAGTCGCTTAACAGACCTCACCTCTAACACATCATCTGTACTGTCTGTTGTTACAATCTTCAGTGGGATTTTATGTCCATTCATCAGATAAACCTCTAGATCAACTGTTTCTGCTAGTGCATTTAAATGTTCCTTGGAAACAAAAAGGTAGTTTTTACAGGACAGAATATTATTATAAATTGTTCAAAAATAGAATATCATAAATCATCAAATTGGTCCTGTTGGTATGGATAGACTAACAACCGTTAAACAAAAAAAATATACTCTAGGGAATGACACATGGTCTGAAGCCAAAACAGTCTATTTTAGCAGTAGAAAACACCTAAAACATTTATCTCTCCTGCATAGATGTGTTTTGGTACCTTTTGGCAGTTCCTAAGAAAACCAGAGAACACACTGCTATATGCCACGTCAGTATCCTGGCAGACATCCTGCAGATATCTCTCCAGTTGTTCTCTTCTTTCTTCAACCTGAACTGCTGTCAGTGACAAGATCTTTCTGGGAGGAAAAGTGGTTGTGATTTTCCCACCAAAAGTCTTTTTAAGCTAATAAGAAACAAAATAAAAGGAAAGAAAATTATAATTTTTTTCCCAGGACAATTTATTAATAATGTTGGTGATTATTGTTTATTATTATAATTATTATTATTATCATGATTATTATTATTATCATAATGATGATTAGGAGGAGGAGGAGGAGGAGGATGATCAATCAAGGGTGGTTCTAGGAATTTTTGTTTTGAGAGGGGTGGATCCAAACCTACACTAGAAGCAAATTTCACGATCACTCACTTCTATCCTCCCCTCTGGTTACATTAAAAAAAAACAATTTTCTACAGACTCTTTATATTGCTGAAATGGTTACACTAAATTCTAGGATAAAACAAGAAATTGAACTGCAGCTGGTATGACAGGGCAGCAGACCTCATAACCCCCTGTATCCGCTACTAACAGTAAAATACCTTTAAATACCATGCAGAATTAAACTATAATATTTATTTGCATGAGAATATTCAAAAATGGCCAAAAATAACTTGTAACCAACCTGATCATTAAAGTGGTAGAGATCAGAAAATCTCACGGCGGCATGAAATGACCCATTGATATGCAGGTTATATGCCTAGAGAACAAAAATAATACATCAATCAATATGGACAGACACTGGGGTAGTAGTGGGGTGATTATTAAATAAGAGCTGAGACGGACAGAGACAGTCAAAAATAATACATCAATCAATATGGACAGACACTGGGGAACGTAGTAGTGGGGATTATTAAATAAGAGCTGAGACGGACAGAGACAGTTATCACAGAGATTTATATTCATGTCGACATCAATCAAAAACTTGGCCAAAATTTATCTGTCTTGGCAATCACTGAACCATAAATAGCATAAAGATATGATAACTAGCGG
The DNA here is from genome assembly GCA_023349425.1 of Anthopleura sola. Classification (NCBI taxonomy): domain Eukaryota; kingdom Metazoa; phylum Cnidaria; class Anthozoa; order Actiniaria; family Actiniidae; genus Anthopleura; species Anthopleura sola. Next base: position 330,774 of record JALHLI010000008.1, on the reverse strand, counting down.
TAAGCTAGTGTGGGCTGCATAAATAGCATACACGTATTTGCTAACCCAAAATTAAATATCATAAGATCTCCATTTCTCCATTTCATATTGAACTGAAAAATAAGTAAATGATAAAAAAATAAATGAGAATTAACAGTGGAATCCACCAAGTGGCTCTTCTTCCACTGCATTACAATTCCAATTCCAATCCTGTTTTGAAGCTAACTACAACCTTAGCATTTTCATTAATCTGCATATATATAACGCCATGCACATTGGCAGATATTACGAGGATCACACACTTTGTGGTTAATAGGTTTCTGTTTCATAATGAAGTCTTTTGTTCTTACAAGTGTATACTACGCATTCTAATGTCACTTCCAACAGTGAATGTCAGATATGTCTGAGCCAATATCATATATGTATATATTCAATCGCTATCTCAAACGGACTAGCTAGCTTTCACTATAGATCATGTGTGTGAATAATAAAATATATATGCTCAAAATCGTGGTTATATAATGTTCATATATATATATATAAGGAATTATATGTGGAAATTATACCATCCGAAAAATGTATAGCAAAATTTGCATTAATAATTGAGTAAAGCACGAGTGAATAAAAGTTGTGATGTGTGAACAGGATGTACTTTTTCTGTACAGCCACATGTAGTTGAACTATATAATTAAGTACATATTTTCAACTTATAGATCCCTTATTGCGTGATTACATTAAGGGATTTTCATGAACAAAACATATCGGTTTTAATAAACGATAGGTTGTCATAAACAAACACGGATAATAATTAGCCATTTTATGGTTTTTACTGAGCGCGATTTGCGGTAAAACTTTGAAAGAATTAACCAAGCTGATAAGTTGTAACTGATATCACTTTTAACTTATCGAAATTCAACACCCAAAAACCATTTTTAACTCCTGAAGTAACACATTATGTACTCCAACGTAATACCAAGGAAGCAGTTTATATCGTTTAGATATATTATTTATTCAATGTGATTCAAATAAACAAGAGTATTTGACATGTAGCGTATCGCCATTCCTTCGAGCTCTTGTAGGAAGATCGAATATCTCTACTCGAAATACTGATGGCTAGAGCTTAAATTACATGCAAATATAACCCTATAAACTAGTGTTAGTCTTCAGATCTCTTGTCTTCAAAATGTGACTTGATTTGAGCAGGAATTTGACAAACAACATTCCAAACTTTTGCCTTACTATTTCGTTGTATATCGCGATAATGCGCAACTTGAAAATACCTTTGTACTTTTATTTCTTTACTAAAGTAAGCTTATTTAGAAAGTATTCTTAAGAGCTATGAAATTCTCTAGCCGTTTCAAAGGAAGTATATATTGTTCGAACTAAAATATATGAGAATTCTTCGAATGTCGATCGACCCAGCGAACTGCAGACTTCACCAACAACAATCAAAAACACTTCAAAAATCTCAAGATATTTAACATTCTGTAACTATTACTTACTAAATAGGTTGATCCACTCCTATCCTTTAATTCCACTGTGTCTGGGATAGAAAAATGCATTGTGAATTAGAAAACAAAGGAGTTTAAATCAAAGTTTGTTGAGACTGATGTAACAAGCCGCCATCTTGAATCGAGGGATGTTGACATGCCACTAGTCACGTGATGACCTCCCTGTACCAGGCACCGAGTAATACAGGGGTGTAAAGCACTCTAGACCACGCCCTTTGGGAGGTACGGAAAGGGGGTTAGGGTCTAGTTTGAGGAATATTTAAATAGAGTTATAAAAAATCTCCCAAGATTTACACCGTTTTTAGGTCCAAGGTTTCTCTAGTAAGGTTCAGATGATAACATCTGTTCACAATTTTTGACAATTTATTTTGACAAATTATTCTTTTGATTGGCTCTGTATGAAAAAAAAAATGACATTGGAGTTTGTAACCAATAAAATATAGTATAATATGATAATGCATAATACTTAATATCAGTGATCACAGCCTGTTGAACTATATGTCTTTTTCCTTTTTTCGAAGCATTCATGAATGAATTTTGCAACAATTCACATGACCCGCAAATGTGTGTGTGTGTGGGGGGGGGGGGGGGGGGGTGGGGGAGGCTTATTTATATTTGTAAATATGGTAAGCAAAAGACTAAAAATGGAGGGGAGGTAAAACTGGAATATCTTGAAAAAAATTATTGGATATAAACATTTAGCAATAAGTTGGAGAGCTGATACCAGTATATAATACATCCTACAACTACAACTACCAAGTTTCCCTATCGTGGGTCTAAGAGGTACAGTCAACCCAATATATTCATATTTCCAGATGGAAGGTTTTGGACACTATTTGATGAATAAGAGAAACCTAGAGTGGTAAGATTGTTTGCACATTTTTTCTTCCTTTCCTTTAGCCATGATAGGCCCTCAAAAAGAGCTTATACAGGGACCGTAAGGGGTTTTTACATTAAATCTTGAAAATGTGGACTCCCTATAATAGACTATATGGGGATGCTCTGCCTGAAAGGGGTACCTTTTTTCATGCCGGAGGTATAGAAAAGTGTTGGGAATTCGCAAGTTTAGGTATAGAAAAGGAAAAGGAAGCTAAAGTTACTATTCAAGGAAATGAAGCTGAACTTGCATGCCATTTTACACAATGATTGATTCATATCTGGCAAAGGTATATGTAAGGGGTATCTTTTCAGACAAAAAGGTATATGTAAGGAGTACCTTAGTCCTGAAATTTGGTATATAAAAAGGTTCAGGGGTTGAGAGTCTGGGTGGAGCATCCCAGTATGAAATGTTTAGGAGTACCCCCATGAGGTTATCTTGTTAATTCTGTGGAATTATTGCTTTTCCTTTCACATAAATCATATATTCTTACATTAGCTACAAAGCTTTACACTTTAATATATTATATATATTTTTACCCAGACTGAACATCTTGCTAAGCTTAGGCAACATTAGACAAGGTCTTGCCAAGATTCTTGTCTGGAAAACCCTGCAAGACCCTCCAAGCTCTTACACAAGATCTTTATAAGTACATGTACCCAGCCTGCTTGCCGAGGTCTTTTTCCTCTCTGTTTGCTTTCTTCTTTCCTGACCAGCCCACCTACGGTACAGCTTTACAGAGTAGAACAAAACATCCTTTTGCTTACAAATTATGTTAATTTATATTAGCTTCATTAAACATTATCTACTGATTTGATCTCAGATTTCATCACACTCCATAAGCATTCATTAGGCCCTTGTCAGGTTTGACACCAGCAAGCATTGATAGAATAGCATCATTTTGTGGATGATCTGTGCTTTTGATCAGGTTGTATAGAGTAGCTTTACTGGTAGAAACTATTGCACCACTGTTAGCAAGTCTCTATAACAAAAAGAAGTTTACCAAATCATTTGGTTAAAAAATCTAAATTATTATGTACAGTTGAACCTCTATACAATTTTGTGGCGACTGTAGAGAGGTGGCCATTTTGGAGAGGTTTCAGTTAAAGCATAAGCCAGTTCAAAGATTAAGAATCGTTTTCAGTGCGCATGTGATTTTATCCCGAATTTCTTGCCTTCTTTTGTTTAATTAAAAACAAAAGAAGGTTTAAACAAAATAAGGTGAGAAATTCAGGATAACATCGCATGCACACTGAAAATGATTCTTAAACTTTAAACTGGCTTATTTGTAAATAATTCAGTGGTAACTAGGACATAATTTCGTGGCCGTTGGGTAGAGGTAGCCACTGTGGGGAGATGGCTGCTAGGAGAGGTTTGGCTTTAGCACTAATGTCAAAATCAGATTTTGGGTTACCTGTGGATATACCCCCACCCAACCCCCTGGAAAATTATACTTGTCTTGTACCTGTAAAGATATGATCCTCTCACAGTTATGATCAGTTGACACTGCATCTGCAACCAAATGAACAATATAGTCCCTCTCTAACAGCTCCAGTACTGTATTGTATACACAGACATCTGCCTGAAAACAACAAAAACAGGGCAGGATCGGAGGGTGAGAACATGGTTTTCACAGTTTCTCATTCTTTATTGTTGTACTGATCCAGTACTGTATCATGCACACAGACATCTGTCTGCATTGAACAAAAGAAAATAGAGAATAGTTTCTTGTCTTTTTAAAGACTTGACACAATAATAATAATAATTGAGTAGGGATTTTCAGGTCTTTGACTTCATTTGAGGATTTGTCTCTGGGTTCTCCAGTTTTCCACCTTCCTCAAAACCTTACAAACTAATTTCATTTTTATCTGTGAGTTAGCCATGCCCTGACTTAGATCAGCCCAGTGGTTGTTTCAGGGTTCAATCTGTGAGCTAGTCATGCCCTGACTTAGATCATCCCAGTGGTTGTTTCAGGGTTCAATCTGTGAGCTAGTCATGCCCTGACTTAGTCTCATGCATCCATGATCATCAGCCCAGTAGTTGTTCCAGGGTTCAATACATGTACTACGTGAGTGGTGGCAGTTAATATGTACTGACCATAATTCCAAAGATGACGACAGTATTGACATGCTTCATATTCTTCAATTCTTTCTCCAAACCTGGAGCACCCAGCATTGAAAATGTAGTTTTAGTAAACAGTCTGTCTTTGAAGGAACTGGTATCTATCTCAGAGACAGTTTCACCAAACTCTGAGGTTGGAACCTTAGAATAAACGTCAAGTACAACAATTACATTGAAGTTAATTTTGCACTAAATGGTACCTAAAAGCTAGACATGCTAGAGTGATTTCACTTGGCCCATGTCATAATTTTCCACTAGGGATTTTGGTCCTGCCTGCAATAGTGAGGTGTCCATAATAATATTAGGGTTTCTACAAGGCAAGGGTTGACTGTGCATATACTTTGACTATTAGTCAATAATAATGTTGAAGATGCTGTGATCGTATGCACGTATGACCACACCATTTCCTTTGTCTGTTCTAAGGATAACAATATCTTAGCTGCTTAAGTATTAGGTGTTTCTTGAGATTTGCTGCTGTTGGACAACTGTTGGCCTGAGCAATAAATGCTGAGATTAATAGCTGTGGACAAGTTGCAACAGGTCTGCTACACAAGGGTAGTACATCTCAAGAAATATTGAATTCTCACTGGCTACTCTTAGATTTTTTGTTTGACAAGGTCACTTCATGACCAGGTCCTGCAAAGTGCTTGTTCATATATTTTAGGATACAGTGTTTGCACTCTATGAAATAGACCCTTTCAGCTTGGGTGTGATGTTTTCCCATTTCAGACCATGTGTCATTCCCTTGAGAATAAGAATATTTGTTTGAGTTGTATCCAAATTCATGTGTCTTCTCATGTGCAACTGTTATTAAATAAACAAAGAAATGATACTCTAGGGAATGGTCACATGGTCTGACAATGGGAAAGTCATTACGTCCAAGGTATTAAAAGAGGTAGGACTCTTAGAATTGATATTTTACTTACGTGTTCTGTAGCAAAGATAGGAATTTTTAAGAGTTTTCCAGCTTCAATCTGTAAACATGACGAAATATTTTTGAGATAAACTCCTAAAAGTTAAAACCGAGATAAGCACTTCACTCACCATCATCTTATTCACCTTTAGAATATCTTCAAAATAAGCTATCGTTTTGCGAAAAAACTCTTGCATATCACAAAGGAAAAATACTGTAGAATCTACAGATAAATTACCAACTAGGGCTCGTCTGGCTGCAAGGGCCGCCATCTTGAAAACAAGCCACAGGAAGCCCATTCCGAAAATATATTCGATGACAGACACACGGTGCAACATTACGCACAATCTTGCAGACAATTTTGCTGAAGTAGGATCATTTTCTAATCTGCCAGGGTTTTGCTAGGGGTCGTTCATATTTATTGGTGACCCCCACCCCTCTCAAAACATACACAAACACACCCATTCAATCCCATCATGCCTTCCCCCATATGAATATAGTCATATTCAATATCAACATGAAATTACTGTGATAACCCGGAACTCAAATTTTGGCTCATATGCACATGTCTTGCATGCATCATAATCACAGTCATAATCAGTCATGAAAAATACATAATAATATATATATGCAATTTTTATTTTAATAACCTCTGTTTATGACGCTTAGTGTCATATATATTTGATCACATTAATGTCAAATTACAATTTTCATAAAAACATAACTTTAAGCAATATTTATCATGAATATTATTTTATTATTGCATGCATTATTAAATCTGTGGAATCCTTTCATTACAAATTATATGCTCTTACATTTTAATTAGCTACAAGCTTTACACTAATATTCATAGTAAATACCCTGTTTGCCGAGGACTTTCTTCCTCTCTGTAATTTGCTATCTTCTTTCCTGACCAGTTACAACCTTATAGAGTAGAAGAAAACATATCCTTTTGCTCACATGGTTATATGTTAGTTTATTAGCTTCATTTTGAAAACAATCCCACATTGTTTACTGATTTGATGTTAGTTGTAATCACACTCCATAAGCATTCATTAGGCCCTTGTCAGGTTTGACACCAGCAAGCAATGATTGAATAGCCTCATTTTGTGCATGATCTGTGCTTTTCATCAGGTTGTACAGAGTTGCTTGACTTGTGGAAACTATTGCACCACTGTTAGCAAGTCTCTATAATGAAAACAAGTTCACAATATAATTTGGTTAATATAATACTTATTATTGAAGAAATAGAAAACTTATGCATGCCACATGCTCTGTGCAGATATAAAGCATGCATGGATCCACAGAACATGAGAAAAGTGTTACAAGAAGCATGACGCATAGCTAGCACAGTGCTTTTCAACACTTTTCAAGTCTTCTGACGAATCCCTCAGTGGTTTATAACTTCACACAGCACAGCAAGCAAGTTTTTTTATTTCTTTTATAAGATACAAATGCATGCATGCCACCATCAACGACACCCACCATCAACAAATCAGAAAACTAGAATTATAACACTTCTTTTATAATACCAGAACCAAGCCTAGAGCTACACTGTATGCTTCCCTCTATAGCAATGCTAAAATCAGATTTTGGATTGCCTCTGGGTATCATAATCTACCTTCAAACATATGATCCTCTCACAGTTATGATCAGATGACACCCCATCTGCAATCACATGAACAAGATAGTCCCTCTCTAACAGCTCCAGTACTGTATTGTATACACAGACATCTGCCTGAAGACAACAAAAACAGGGCAGGATTGGAGGGTGAGAACATGGTTTTTACAGTTTCTCATTCTTTGTTGTACTGACCATAACTCCAAAGATGACGACAGTATTGACATGTTTCATCTTCTTCAATTCTTTCTCCAAACCTGGAGCACCCAGCATTGAAAACGTAGTTTTAGTGAACAGTCTGTCTTTGAAGGAACTGGTGTCTATCTCAGGGACAGTTTCACCACATCCTGTGGATGGTTCCTTAAACAAACAACAGGTCAAACAGTACTGAACTTATTTTCCACGTATTTGTTTAAGATGGGAGGGTGGGTGAGAATATGGGGTGCCTTGAAAATGGCCTGCACCATCAATCATCAGATTTATTACTGAATGTATACAGTTGAAACTTCAAAATGTTAGAATTACGCAGGGAGTGCTGATAAAACTGGGCATGCTGGAATAGGGGACTGAAAAAAGCCTTTTTGCTACCCCCCCCCCCCCCTAAATAAATAAATAATGAACGGTCCCTAACATAGCATGGATAACGATTTTGCACTCTAAAATAGTGCTGTTGGACTCTTAATATTAATATTGTACTTACATGTTGTGTAGCTATGATAGGAACTTTCAAGAGCTTTGCAGCTTCAATCTGTAAAACACGACGATTAGCCTTCAATACATCACATTTGAAACAAAAAAACTAGATCAGCATCCTTCTGCTTACCATCATTTTAGTCACATTTAGAATATCTTCAAAATAAGCTATCCTTTTGCGAAATAACTCTTGCATATCACAAAGGAAAAAGACTGTAGAATCTACAGACAAATTACCAACTAGTGCTCGTCTGGCTGCAGCCATCTTGAAAACAAAACCTAGTGTGACGACTGTGACGTCAATCCTGGTCTAGTCGTCCTAGTATGAAAAAACGACTTCCGGTTCCAAAACGAACTCTAGCACAGGGAACCCAATTTAGATAAAAGTAAAAGGTGAAAATAAAATCGAAAAAAAAAAATGTTTTTAATTCAAGGTCAAGATATTGTCCCCTATAATACGAACTAGCAAAAATAATCTTTAAAAAATGCACTAGAACATTTCTTTTGTGGATGTTTACTCTTATCTAAATTGGGCTCCTTGTGGTGTGAGTTGTATCCACATTCACGTGTCTTCCCATGCAAACCATTAAACAAAGAAATTATATTCTAGGGGATGACACATGGTCTGAAATGTGAAAACATTATGCCCAAGGTAAAGAAGTCTATTCATATACATACTTATATATTATTTGTTTCATCGTCACAGGAACACAGTTGGGGGAAGAGTGAGGTGGGTTAAGTTAGGGGTACTAGTAGTCAGACACAAATCATTTGAATTAGATTTTTATATTTTTGTTTATTAACAATTATTTATTTAATACTGACACTCTTCTTTATCTTACAAACAGTTGTTTTTGCTGGATAAGACAGTATGCTCTAACTTCAGCAATATGAGGGAAGCTGTCCATACATACTGTACATACATAGATTGTTTCAAACTAATTGAGTCCCATTATCATGAGCCTTCTTGGTACAGGGAAAAGGTGCACAATAACAGGGGTGCAAGATATCCAGGGGGAAAGTGTAGTGATGCACCTGTACATGATGCTGCCTCAAGTTCAAGGTAAGAGGAAGTTTGAGATAATGGATTCCACTGAATGCTGTTTTGTTGCGACATGAGTAAGCTTGATTCACAAAAAACAAAGCAGACTTATGCATGACTACAAAGATGTATGGATGCAAAATGAATTTCACAGTTATTTTGCTGGCAACACTTCAAACCATGTTGCCTCTTGTCCTAGCTAGTTTGGTTCACTCACTCCAAACATAACAGAATTATTCAATATACCTATTAAGAACAATTCCTACAAAACTTAAGTTTTCCTTCTGTTTAACTTGTTTTCGTTTGTGTTAAAAACCTATTTTTTACAATTAAAAGGCAAAACAAAGTTTTATAAAAAATAAAATGATTAAAAAAATTAGTTTTAGACTAGAGTTATATTATCTGCCAGCAGCTAATCATGCTTTGTTTGTTGTTTGATGATGGCCATCAATCTCCTCATCTATAACAAATTCAAACAAATAGCATTGAACTTCAATCACAGATGAAATATAAATTATAGAAAATTACAAAAAATATAAGATATCTTGCACTACAGACTTGCAAGCCCCTCATAATAATGACATACTCTGGGTAATAGTAAACAATGTGGTAGAGCATCGGTCAACACCATACCATTATAAGCTACCGTTATAGCCTACCAACATCCTACTGTTACCCATACTCTGATCCCTTACTCCTAACCCATGGACAGGAATAGTCACACACCTTCACAGTTCCCTGTACCATCTTGAAAGGTAACCATGTATTTGCATTGAAGTGAGACATAAGGTAGAGCTTACACACACATACCCTCATCTGAACTGCCCTGGAAGATTGACATGTACCCACAAACATGCTAGTTCTAGTAGGAAAAGTGCAGCACTCTACCCTAGCTATGATCCTCCCTCCTTGCTGTGGATCAATGACAATAATCTCACATGATCTGCTGAATGCAGGTAAAGGCTGTGCAGTCTTGTGGGGCAGTTTGTGACTATGCCTTCAGGGAGTATTGTTGCTAAGCAGAATTGAACACACACCCCACCCCACCCACTCTCCACTTCCACTGCGATTAGAGTCAAATGAAGAGTTTACAATTAATTTTATATTCATGTAAAATGGTGCCCTCAAATCATACCATGATCCAGATTTTGACTTTTTAACTATTTAAATAAACCTTGAGCACAAAGAGAGTACAACAAGAAGAACACTTGACATAAAACAAGGTTAGATCATCGGAAAACATATATTTACAGTGAGAAATACTAACATTGAATTCTGAAGTGAGAAATTAAGTGATCTTGGAAGATGTCTCTACTGGACAATACAAGCTGTACTAGTAGAAGTGCTGGGAGAAAAGATGTGAAAGAAAAGAGAAGAGGAAGATCTTAAGTTAATAAGAAAGATTTTATTATTCTTTATCTTTTAGTTATATTTATTTATGCTCGTTTGCGTCTTTAATTATGTTATATATACTAAGTATTTAGAAATATTTCATCTTAATATTTATATCTATAACTTTTTCGTGTCATATTGAATTATAGTTTATCATATTATCATATGACGTATTTTATAAAAAATATATTTTTTTATAATTATATTTTCAAAATCTTCTTTTAAAAATCATTTTCAATCCTTCAAAAAAGTTGTGTATTTGGAACCTTTTTAGGTACATTTAACATCTTTCTTTATTTCCAAATTAATTTGGATTTCAAGACAATTGTCATTTCAAAAGGATTACTGTATTATATATGTTTTTAGATGAAAAGTTTATTATGAATACATTTATTTAGTAATTTTGTTTAATAGTGTTTAATACCTGGCATTCCCTTCCCCTGATTTTAACAAGGCTTCTGAAGAAACACTTTGAAAATGAAGGAATAATGAATAAACAGATGAGATGAGAAAACAAAGAAATAACAATATGATATACAGGCATAAACAATCATCATCATCATCATCATCATCACAGATGTAAATTTCAGTTATATGTAAAGGAGGAGTAATGAGTTAGTAATACTTAGACACTCCCTACATAACATCAACATAACATCAACATATTAACATCAATTCAATTAGTGTAACGACTACAATACATTGGCCCACTTACTATGATTCACTTGCTACTACTGGTTGATCAGCTGGTGTTGCCGCTTTTGGTTCTTCTGAAAACAATTATAGTCAATGAAGTAAGTAAGAATCTGTGTATTGTTACATGAAACAGGGACAAGAATCTCTTGTTCAAACTCCACTTTAGTTGACAAATGCTGTCAAATTATTTGGACCATAAAAATGGTAGCTAGGAACTGGCTCCATCACACTTGATTGTCATCAATCAATCAATCACTTGACCATGATAGACCAATCGGCATTCAGAATGGTCCACTGTCCCAATTTGCCCCGTTCTGATGGTCCCAGGAATCCAATAGAAAAACACTAAGGAGTTGAACACAATTAATGCCTGGAAGATTGCTGATGTTAACCTGGTTTCTTTTCTTCTTGCTGTTCAACCTCTTTTGGTACTTCCTTCTCTACATCTCTTTTCTCTTCTTTTTCTTCTATTTTCTCTTCATCATGTTCCAGTGCTCTGTTGGTTTTGTCTTTCTTGCTATCATCATCAATCAGCATGCTTCTTCTATTACCTACACAGCAATAAATCAAAATTTAATATTTTTGAACTTCAAAGCACTTAAAATGTGTAACAGTTAATAAACTGCATGGTGCATATATATTAGGATTGTAAGGCCAAATTTTGAGACAAGGGGAAAATCTTTGCCATCTTACTTGTCTAGTTTGAATATCAATGTTCCTTTTAATTTTGGAAAAGTCTAACCTTTATACCATAAGACAACCTCTGGGCTGATCAAAGTCAGGGCATGGCTAACTCACAGATTGAACCTTGAAACAGCCTCTGGACTGATCAGGTCTGATCAGGTCTGAAGATGGTCAGGTTTAATTTGTGGAGTAAGGAATATCAGAGAATCCAGAGAAAAAACAGACAGGTGAAGCTGTTTCCAAGGTTACTCTTATTAAATAGTACTCTTACTCTTCACAGTAAAACTCAAAGGACTTACTGTCTAAAACTTTCATAGAAAATCGTTTGCTTGAAACTCTATCAAATGAAGGTGGATCTCTTGTTTCAACAAGTTCATTGTGACGTGCTTGATGCTGTGTGCGGCCACTAAAACGAACCAACAAAGGATAACTATGATTGTAATTGGATGGACAGATGGATGTATGGATGGGATGAATAGAGTAATAAAGGATGGATGGATGGATGGATGGATGGATGGATGGATGGATGGATGGATGGATGGATGGATGGATGGATGGATGGATGGATGGATGGATGGATGGATGGATGGATGGATGGATGGATGGATGGATGGATGGATGGATGGATGGATGGATGGATGGATGGATGGATGGATGGATGGATGGACGGATGGATGGATGGACAGATGGATGGATGGATGGATGGATGGATGGATGGATGGATAGATGGATGGATGGATGGGATGAATAGAGTAATAAAGGATGGATGGACAAAAGGATAGGATGAAATGAGATGGAGGATGAAAGGGATGGAAGGAATGATGTAAAGGGGACTGGATAAATGGAATGATAACAATGAGATGGGATCATTGGAATGGATGGAATGAGAAGGATCAAAGGGGATAAATAGAATGATAATAATAATAATGGGATGGGAAAAGATGGAAGGAAGCATAAAATACAAATTTTACCAGTATCTAAATTTTGATCCCACTCTAAACAAACCAGAGTTCCCTTGAATTGGTGCTGGTGTCTTGAGTCTATCAAAGAGAAATAAAAAAGAATACATCAATAATAATAATAATAATATTTTATTTCTTAAAAACGCATATTACATAAAAATCTCAATGCTTTTTACAATGAAAATCGTGAAAAATGATATATATAAAAAAGTGATATAGATAAAGAAAGAATTATCCCACCCCCCCCCCCCCCCCAAAAAAAAAAAAGAGAATAAGCAATATCCCAATCAATCATTGATGCTCACCTTTCATAGACAAGTACTTAGCTACTTAGGTAATACAGTAATTAATTAATTATTACAATTCTAATTTCAATCAAAGAGTGTTTCATTCAGATCTCCAAAACACAAATACTGGGTTTAAAAAGTGAGGACTATCTAAGTACTGATGGAGAGAAGGGATAGAGGGAACACAGTAGAATGGATTGAGCTTTCATTGTTAAATGTCTGCAAGCTTTACTTGAGTTATCTTACCTGAAAAATGAATGATGCTCCACACAAACCTTCCAGATGCGCTTAGAAGCTCGTCGACTGCTGAATGCAAAGCTAACTGTGGTAGAACTGTACTGATCATCCTGAAAGAGAATGTTCTTAGTTAAAATATGGTAGTGACTTACAGCATGTATGTATGTGTACTACATGTGCCATTATTACAGTTAACCCAGCTTTGGCAAATAATGATGCAGACTGGTAGTTGTCCAACATAGATAGCCTGCATTTAGTAGAGAATTATTTGGTATTCTTAAAATAGGTGGCCATACTTTTCCAAATGTTTCGACCTGTCACTAAGGATCTTGTGAATGAATGAATGAAGACTTTATTTAACAATTAGGTAACAACTTAACAGTACAAAAAAAAACACAAACTAGTGACCCTTAACAATAGCATGCATGCACATGAGCTAGCTATAGTCTAAACAGAGGCTTTGACTACTGTAAACTTTATGACTGTTTATAAGTATGTCAAAATTAGAAGACCGTGTTGAGACTTACATCACTTGTTGCTCTGAGGGTGAGGGAGAACTTCTTACTCTTGAATGAAATGGTGATGATCTTTGGCCTGAGGAAAAAGGACAGAAATGACTTATACCTGACTAGAATGGAGTGTAACAACTAGGGAATGCAATCACTGGTAAATGAATGAGCCAAGTCAGTGCAGGATGCAATAACTGATGCTTTATTAGATAAGAGTTGAGATCACATGTATGCATGTTCAATCATATGCAGAACTGATGCAATTCAGCCTTTGCACTGATGATGCCATAAGCATTGAATACATTGATCATTACAACTTCCCTTTGTAAAGAGGAATGTTACAATGGATCAAACATTAAGAACCTTAAGGCCAAGCAGTCCTATCTACAGCTTGAAATTTATATTTTTCAAGGAGAATTAAAAAGTTCTAGAGATGTTTAGTATCATGTGAGTATATGTATCGTAAACCTACCAAATGAATCGTTGCATGAGTCTGTTGTTATGGAACAGTTCAATACCCCAGGCAGAAATACCAAGCGTCACTGCTTGACCTTCTGCATCCTAAACGCAGAAAAATTATTTATCCTATATTATTTATTATCATTAACAAGAATCACTTACAATACTATTTTATCTCTTTATGGGTCATGGCAAGGATGACTTAACAGTAAAATGTCCACATTTCACAAGTCTTATGGGGCAGTTCACAGGTTCCATTTTTGTAGACACCACACTGTGAATATAGTGTGTTTGATACAGTGTTGTTCTCTCCCTTGCAGCAAGGGTTTTTATTCAGGTTTGTAATTTTCCTCACTTCATAAAAGTCAACATGTGAGTTGAGAGTTGTGTGCATGAAATAGTCAAATTAATGTATTGGTAGTGTGAGTGGAGTGTGTTTGTTGGCTTGCTGGAAACTAAGCAACAACTCGACCCTCTATCAGGAAATAAAATATATCTTGATTGATTGACTTTTTTTCATTTTCCTAGCACCTACCCAAGCCTGGTGGAGATCTCTCCCATACAGAGGAAGTTTCCTAACATTGTCGAGGTACTGGAATTCTGCATCAGCAGGTGACATTCCACTAAAAGAGATAAATTATGAAGAGTGTATTACACTATCAACAAGTGTTATATTAGACCCCTTGCAGCACTTCAGAATGCAGCTCAATTTTGAAGGACAAAGCAATAGGTTCCAATTCTCAGGTGAATGAAATAATTATTCTTTGGTTTTGTCCTCCAAATGGAGCTGCTTTGATGTCACATGATAGTATTACCAGAATTTCAATTCTTGCAATCAAAGTGCTCATTCAAAGCAACAAGGCTGCAGAGTAGTTTCAAAGGCCTAGGATTATTCAAATTTGAACCTTGCAGCCTCAACTGAATGCTTTGACCAGTGAACCGGATGTATGGAAATGGTGAATATACTCACATGTGTTTCTTGTGAAACTCCTCAACTTTGTTAAGCACTTCATGAGGCTATGTACAATAATAAACAAAAATATATTTAATAATTACAAACATCAATGGGAAATAATAGATGGAAGATGAGAAGCTAGGAAGAAATAATATTATTTCTATATATTGCGTTCTGAACTGAATGTGGAAAGCTTGAGCCTAGCAGTATGCAGGCCGTCTGTCATATCAACCAGTAAAGTGACCATCACCACATGAGTCTCCCCGTAACTTAGTGGTAAAGCATCCAACCGGTATCTGGAAGGTCACAGGTTTGATTCCTGTCAGGTGTTGTTTTCCAAGCCCAGGGCTGCACAAGCGAGCTAGTGTCTTCTGAATAACTTTTCTGTCATCATTGAGAAATTCAAAATAAAAGTTGTACCTGTCTGGAGAGAAACTTGAAGTCCCTCAGATATCCATGATCATGGTTGTCAAAGGTATAGTCACCCAGCTCAGCTAACAGAAAATATGTAAGCAACAGTTACTCTAAGATTCCCTTATCAATCTCAGTTATGGAAAATCTGTCACTAAATACAATCAACGCTCCTGTAAGCGACCAGCTCAGGTAATCGAAAAAGTGGTCATTACTAGAGCTGGTCGCTAATGAGAATGCTTGGGCTCTCATAAGTGGCAATGAAACAAGGTTTTAGCACAACAAAAAATGCTACCGTAAGGGATTCTGGAAGTGTAGGTATAAAATGCCATCATGCTTGAGGCCTACTGCACAAAAGGCAAGGTCACAAATGGGTCATGAGATCCACAGTCTTATTCCATCATAGCAACATTTACCTTGGACTATGTATGATCCTAGCAAAGCATGTATAGGGTTGGAACACTGTAGTCGTCCTTTGAGAAGATCCTCTCTTAGTTGAAGGACAAAGTGATATCTAATGAAGAGAATAAACTGGACAATCAACGATTGTCAAAAACAATGAAGACATTTATATATACATCAAATATATTTTTACATATCTCATGCTGAAAACCTGTGAAAATCAAGTGCAATTTCAAAAATTTACAGGTTAATTTTTGAAGAATTTCACAAGTTCTTTAGGAAATTGCAACACCAATAAAAGTTTTAAAAGTTTTTTTAAAGTAAAGTAACAAAGGTACTAATCAGATGAATACCAACCTTGTGATATCCTCTCTGAGGGTAGTGGGGTTGTCTGGGTAAAACTTGACGGCAAAATAGAAGTGAAGTGGTGCTACAAATAACATACAGACAAATTAATATGAGAATTCTAACTACAACCATCATTGCAGATAGTATAATATAAAGCAAACAACTGCTTTTGCACCTGTATCAACTGCCCTAAATAAACGATAAGAGAAATGGCCAAATACAATTTGTTATGTCATGTGCTATTATTCACCTTTTCTCATTTGACTAAGGATTCCTTTGTCACTCTCAAGCCAGTTGAACTAATATAAGATAAAAATATAACCCATTAGACCTGCACTGTTGATAACCGTTTATACAATCATTGTAAACCTGCTATAGGTGAAAATGTAAAATATGGTACAACATGCTGTAATATTGAAATAACTTCCCATTGTCTCACAGTAATTTATCCAATCACAATGCATAGTCATAGCTATGGTAGAACACCATACAGCTACTATACCGTACAGAGCAAATTTGCTATATGAAATTTATTATAACCATTCTAGTGATCAATCAATCTTAGCTATGATTACCCAGTCCATCAACACAAATCAAGCAATCCTTGAACAAGTGAACAAGTAATATAGTACACAATTACTGTACATGTACCATCTGACGACAAATATTTGGCAAATAGGAAGATAGCAAGTGGAAAAGATTGTTTGCAAGCTTATGCTTTAATGTTCACCATGTAACTATATGCTACCCCACAATGAATGTTTAAGCATTGCATGACTGTTTCCATGGTTACCTGGCCATCCTTTTCGTCAATATAGCGCAGACCAAAGTATTCCTTCTCGATAAGACTAATGTAATCACACAGCTTCTCAAACAAGTAATCACCTTTTGTTTTTCTCTAGAAAAAAGAAAAAAACTAGGCTTAAATATCATTGTTATCTACAATGCAATCCAGTATTCCCACCCTAACTTAATTTCATTGGGCATGAAGTTGCGTCATGCATACTATCCTAAAACTGACAACAAAACCCCTCTCATATGAAGTAGATTTCCTGTCTGTACAAAGTCATGGCACACAGGACTAACAGGACACAGAACTGACAACATCTGTTATACAACTTCAGCTCATCACATACTGTACAACTAGTACACTGAAATACTTGGGCACAGCAAGGTCACTATCATGGCCCAGCACGTCCATACCACATGACATTTGCACAACCATACCATTCTATTCTATACAATATACATGGAACAACACACAGAAAATATAATTCAATATACATAAAGTAACTAGAGACAGACAGAGGTTGACATGGATCGACCTGCCCAAGTACACAGTCTATGGATCTTTATATATACCAGTTCATCTAAGATATTTTTTTAATAATCAATATTTGCAAATTCTATAAAAATGTCATTTGGTCTCCTACATCATGGATAAGCAAGGAGCTAATAATATATACCTAAAAACAGTATTTCTATGGAAGGATTCCTTAAGAATGGACTAATGACAAAGCAATAACCACATATACTGCTAGCGGTCATTACAAAAGGGTAAAAAAACATCTCCAAGTGAGTTTGGACAATCAAGACATTTAAAAAGAAGCTGTGCAAACCACAATGATGAAAATTAACCTTTGTATTATAATAATAGCCAGAGAAATCGCTATTACAATAAAATACCAAACGGTTAAGAGGATTTTAAAGAATAACAAAAGATAGAACAGAAGTTTGTTAAAGCATCAGTCATTAATTAACATAAGAAACAAAATATGAATATGTAGGATTCTATATCAAGCATTTCAAAAGATTTGATTCATATTAACATTCATTGTATTGGTATTATTTATTTTGATCTCGTGAATCAAGATGGCATTTTAAATAAACATTTTATGAATTCCAAAATCATCATGTGAGCTATTTTTTCGCTATAAAACCTGTCACTTGGAACAGAATTAATTGAAACAGTAAACGCCCGCACAAAATAGAAAATACATTTATCTATTGATCAAGTTATATTGTGTTAAACTGCTGTCCATCTGGCTGATAAAATTAGTCAAATATTAAGTAGACTTTGTCTGCAAGCACAACCTATCAAGTCTACTTCAAAAGATTTGGATTCTACTGTTTGAAAAGTAAACAACAACCTTCGAAAATGCAGCGAGGAAGAGTCGGATTTTCATAAATATCTGTGATAGATCTGATGTCGGTTTTTCTTTTCCCTAGCGTTAGTAGATTTTTGTACTTCAAAAATAATGACAAATTGAGTCTCTAAGTTGAAGTGTTTAAGGAAAACCTTTGAAAGATCAAGAAGAGTTCAAAGAACAAGATGACATGTTTTTGCAAGAAGATCGATTGAATTGAGAAGATCAAACAACATCAACACCCAGGCATCAAACTCGATGAAAAACACTTTAAATATTCATATTATACAATCTGTTGGCACAAGAAGCAATCGTTATGAGTATTTCTAACAAGTTTAAGGAAAAAAATACAGACTTTTTTATCGCCTTTAGAAATTATCCTTCCTTGACAGAAAACTCATTGCGGCATTAAAGACACCCTACTAAAATAACTAAGTAAATTATTGCCATAGCCTTGAACTCGTAACTGCAAACCAAAATCTATGGCCGTTTTACATGACAGATTTACTAATTCTATGGTAGATATTTGAGATAAAAGGATAAAAAGATCAAAAGAATACTTATATATTGAGCGATCTTCCCGCGCGGACTACTCAAAAATCGAAGTTTTCATTGACAAACTTTGTTAAAATATTCCTTATGGTTGATCTTAGGACGAAAATTTGGGCGTAGAAACCTTAATTAATCCTAAGAATGGTTCCTATGGTATCGATTGTTTAAAGATTTAAAGGATAAATATGCAGAATATGAGAGGATCAATGTGAATATGGTTGTCTATTGAGGTTCAAGTTATGTCTGGTCACTCTGAAAGGAAGACAAGAACTTCAAGAAAAATACGAATAGACGCTAAAGATAACCTTCAAAACTTACAGTAATGTTACATTCGAAGTCTTCTTCGAGTCCTGCTACTTGTACAGTACAGGGATAGGTCTTTGGTTTGCCCATTTTGAGTCAAAAGTGTTGTGAATGATGCGTTGAGCGGCTTGTTGAGCGAGCGAACAGCAACCCTTCCCCCACGCTACCCTCGATATCATGTATACTGCACCATGGGACATACAACAGTCACGCAACAAAAACATTAAACTATTGAAATAAATAATAGAATGGAAGGAAAAACGGCATAGGAATTGATCAAATAACTTATAATATGATAAACTGAACAATAATATCATTAGGGAAAGGATAAAAGGTTTAATTATGGACAATTGAAATTAACGTGACGGTCACGCAACCTATGAAAAATCCGTGACATTTTTAGGTTTATATTGAGACTGAAATGAAGAGCATGTTGATGCATGTTATTGAAACCTTTTCTTTAAATTGTCATGAAAACAAATAAATTTAGATAATCATAGCATATGGAATCCTTTTTTTTTTTTCAAAACGAAGAAGGAAAAGAAAGGAAAGGAAAGGAAAGGACAGGAAAGGAAAGGAAAGGAAAGGAAAGGAAAGGAAAGGAAAGGAAAGGAAAGGAAAGGAAAGGAAAGGAAAGGAAAGGAAAGGATAAAGTGAAGCAAAGTCGGTTTCTTTTCGACGATTATCAGTAACAAGGGACACGGAATTAAGAATAGTGGACTTTTCTTACTTATTATTCATAAATTCTTTTTTTTTTTTTGGTGGTATTATATAGACAACAATCATTGCCGGACTGACAAGTCCTACCCGAGGTAATATTCTTACATTTTACCTTGTGATATGAAATGAAGTAAGAATTAAATGACTGTTCATTGCTTACTAGCTCAGTAGCCAACCAGAGTCTTTCATTTCTGTATTTCACTCGGGGATTCCCCCCTTGCATCACTATCACCAACCATTAATAGAGTCAATACGATTCAGTTATGCCTCGGATTTTTCAAAAAAGCGTCACCCGAAAGATCGAACCGTTCGCTCACGTTTTCGCAGAAAAAGAACCATTACAAACCATAAATATTCCAAGGAAACTATTCCAAGGGAACTCAAATGCTTAAGCAGCAAAATGTTTTCATAATAGTCGAGTTTGAATGGCGTACAGGTGAGTAAACCTTTACGACAAACCAGACAAGCGAAGCTGCCTTGCATGGATAATCAATTTTTGTCTGATGTTAGTCCTATGAAAACCATTCATAATAGTTTTGGAAAAAAATGTTGAGCGAATAAATTCTTTGTAGTGTGATTTTGTCGGCTCTTTTTTTAACCCTTTTTTTTCTTCTCAGAATTACCGTAAAGGATAAAGGAATCAATAAAGATGATGCACTATCTCCCAATATCGAAACCGAAAACGACGTGAACAAAGGGCGTATTTTAGTCATCGATATTAAAGCCCTTTCGACGCAAGTTGGCAAAAACAATTCCATTGAACAAACTGAACAAGGAATTCAGACACTACAAGAAGTTGTGCGGGCTGATGGCGAAGCTTTGTGCGATGTGTGGCGGACACTCCAGACACCCCTTTCACTTTCCGCTTGGGAAAAGAAAAATGAAGGAAGTGATGGTAGTGACGACAGGTAAAATTCCTTAAGGACAGACCGTTAGATGATCAATGAAAGAAAGAAAAACCAAAACAACGTAACGCAGACACTAATTGAAATCGTACTATATTTCGATAATAAATAAATAATAACAAATAATAATAATTATTATTTATTTTACTTTACACAATATTAGATAATCCAAAATGCATTTCCGTCGGTCTGGGAATGCACTATTCGGTATTCAACGTTTTTTTTGCATGAAATAGCTGTCTGCGAATGCTGCTTACGATTACGACGTTAGTGTGAACCAGGCTTAACTAAAGATTTGTTATGACTAGTGACAATTGCAAACAGCGGAGAAGACCCGAGACAAGAAGAGGCAAGCGTCGAGTCAAAGCAGCGGACCACAGCAAAAAGAATAGTGATGCCGTAAGGACAGTCCATCAAAGCCTTGGACCTGTTAGCCTGTCAGCTTCAGGCCACCAGTTCTTCAGAATGTCAGATGACATCATGATACAGCTTCAGGCAGTGCGTGACGAAGGACAATGGGAGAAATTTGAGCAGAGGGCTGTCACGCTGTCACGACAGTATCCAAGTTACGAAGCTCAAATCATCATAATGATTGAAAGAGGCCACGCTGCTTGCTATAGTAAACATTTTGCAGACTCAAAAAAGCTGTTGAAGGAAGCTAAGGACATGGCTAAAGGCACGACAAACGCTTCGTTCCTCATAGGTAAGTTGATCAGTTTTTATGGGCCACAAGTTTGTTAGAGTATCAATCTTGGACAAAATTAGTTGTTGCAAAACCACAGTTTCAAGAAATTACTTAATCTTACGTATAACTAGGAACTCCAAATTGTTCCCCCCTCCCCCTATCCAATGTTGCAAGTTAGGGGGCTACGAGACCAATGAGGTACCATGCAGAACAACATTGTTCAGGGGGTAGGGGGGCTGAAGGGGACAACCTCCCGTCAAACGGGCATTGCCGAGAGTCTGTCATGAAAGGGGCAATGTAGTAACAATTTTGTCCAAGATGCTAGTCATTGCAGTACACCTGATATTTGAGTTCCGTCAGACCGAAGCTAGAAAAATGACACGACGGTGAATATGGGTGTTAAGAACCCATAAGCAGTAAAAACCATAGATAGTAGCTTGCTTGAAGGCCATCCCCTCGATCCCCATATAACATGTTTATTCACTATCAATGTTTCCATGTTCCAGGTAGAGTATATTACTACCTGTCAGCCGTGTACCGCAGAGAGAAAAAGACAGGCAAGGCAATTGATTGCGTGGATATTGCTAGTCAAAACCTTCATCACACGGACTTAGTCCTGGACACGGCTATGTTGACATACGAAAGAGCAAGCGCGTGGATGGATTTCATCTTGCAGTGTGTTGAACCCAAATCTACTTGTCTAGACATTGTAATGTCGGACTTGCGAAGGGCCATTGACCAGATTCTTGCGCTGAAAGAAGAATCCAGTGAACAGCGTTACTTGAAGACCCACCGCTATGCGTTCATGAAGATGTCTATGCTTCTACTGGATTGTAGAACTGCAACTGGTTAGCAAACTTTTCATGTAAAAAAAAAATTAGGACTTGTGCGTGAATGATATATACTAGTTATACAATGGTTTCGAGTGGCATATCACACGAGTCACTTGTAGTTTCTAGAATACACACGAGCCTTTAAATATGCAAGTGTGTATACAAAGAAAATACAAGTGACGGGTGCGATATCTACGGTATGCCACTCGAAACCATTGTATAACCATTTTATCCCGCACCTTAGAAAATACAAATGCGTAGCTTCAACGCGCATTGCATGATGGGAAGGAAGAGTGAAATACCGACGAATATACAACGCTTTCTGATTGGCTGTATTTTCTATGGTGTGGGATTAATATATATACATCTCCTCATGGTGCTTTTGATATGAATAGGCGTTCACTGGGATACCTGTGGTCTGCGCAACTTTTCGATTTTGTCGCATAGAAGAAATCAGTTAAAAACGAAGGCATTTGTGTGACAACACAGATATCCCATTAACAATTTGATTTACGCAAGCTAAACTTAATGCTTGACACTTTTTTTACCTACAGGGCGTCAAAGAACTGTTAGCGAAGCAAATATCAAGGAAGCCAAGAAATATCTAGATGTTATAAAAGAACGCTACTGGCAAGAGACAAAACGTGGGGAAAAGATACAGTTTTTTCTTGCTCAATCAGACTTACATTATCGTATGAAGCTTTATGAAAAGGCCGAGGAACATGCCTTGGAAGCTCTGAGTATGGCGGAAAAATATGGCTTCAATACAGAAATCCAACTTGGAAATGATAGACTTCAAGATATCAGACAATCATCCGCCCTAGCCGTGACCAGGAATGATGGTTCCCATAGCTACAAAAAGCTTGACGACTGCTTGGAGGGTATCCATGACAACAATACTGGTAGCCATGGTAACAGTGCAGTTGTGGATTGTTCTAATGGGAAGAACCATAACATCACGTCATCCAAATCTAATGCTAGCAACATTCCATCGCTTATTGCCTGTGCTGATGGTAACGATGGCAACACTGAATCTGACGTCTGCACTGATGAGAGCGATAGTAAAACAGAGCCTGGGTCTAGCGAGGGGCATGTTGGTGACGTAAGTGCTTCCTCAGACTCTGATATGTTAGATTCACCTTCGTATGTTTGATGTAAACCCATCCGTTCACACAACAGTAACGCCCAAGTAGTATTAGTGTATCTTTTCTCTGTCTACACATGTAAGAGAATATTTATTTATTTATTTGTAGCAGAAATGATGTAAATAAAACAAAGGAGTAATTTATAAGCTCTCAAACAGATAACAATACGTGTTGTTCTGGTAGTATTGAGTGGGGTAGAGGTTATGGCAGATTATGAAAAATTCTCAATTTTTCATGTATTTGCCGAGCAACTAAGCAAATGTATTTTGTCACTACCGCTGACGTCAAGATACGTCATTTCCGGTCTCGTGTGGAATGATTACCATTTGTGGCAAATTTTCAATCAGAAATGTCCGATGATTGAGGGCAGGCAGGCAGGCGTGTCGAAGGCAGGTAATGATATATTTATAGGTTTAGTTACATACGGTGTAGACATCCTACTCAAAATTACCTTGATGCGAGGCTAACAGAAAAACACGAATTAAAAGACATACATTCAACCAAGAAAAGATGCGAAAAAAAGTTGAGAAAAGATTTCAGTTTAATTATATTATCCTGCATAGTCTGCCTGTAAGCCTGACTTTCAGAATAGTTTTGAGAGTGGTACATCTAAAGCAAAGGTTTTGTACCATCACATGACGGCAGCCACGTTGCATGACAGGAACAATACAATCGTTTTACATGAAAAAAAAAATCAACTTGATTGAATTCCCGAGAGTAAAGGGATATTATTATCTAACGTGGTCACCGGCACGTGATGGTGCAAAACCTCTATAGCGACTTTCTAGTATGTTCGCTGAGCTGAAGAATTTTTTACTATTTTTAACACGAATACTCAAGATATTATTTCAACATTACAGCTGTAATTCCTTCCTCTAAGATATGCGTGACTAGACTAGCAATAGCGGAAATAAAGCAAAAAGTTATAACTGCTTTCAAAACAAGGCAAATGGCGCCAAGGTTTAAAGTCCAAGGTGATTCCCCTGACGTCAGATATAAATATTATGATCCATGTTATGAATCTGTCATGAACCAACCGCTCGAGTTGAAATAAAACACAAGATACTACAGCCGTAAGATGCAAAGATACTACAACCATAAAGCAAATTGTGTGAAATCGGCGGAAATATGTAGCTTTATAACTTCATGAGGATTCCAATGTCAAAAAGCTCTTTACAGCAAGAAACTCATCGATTAGCTTTGCCAAGTACAGTCATACTTCAATGATTGCGTAGTCTAAATTCAAAGCGAAAATTGGATTTTTTTTAAATCGTACACGAACTGCCACCAGCTCTCGTCGTCAGGATCAAGAATGCCTTGTTTACAAACTAAAGAACTGAAATCTAAAGTTAAAGGCAAAAAAGATGAAGTAGTTTTGGCAAAGGAAGAACTACTCGGCCAAGAAATGATTCCATCGAAAGAAAGTGCGAAGACTCAGTCCAACAGTGATGGACTATTAGAAGCACAGCAAAACAAACGTGAATTGAAAGAAAATAGACATACAGGGGAAGACAAAACTATCTATAACATGATTGTACAGGGAAGGAATTCAGATGAATTCAAAGAAAATATACCGAGTGATATCGATGAAGATGTAAACAACTTGAACAAGGTTGAACGAAAGAAGCCAGACGGATTGGATGAAAATACACTGATCGACAACAACAACACAAATGATTCTGATAAGAAAATCTTGTTAATCTTGGTTAAGTCTGAAATAACTCAAGTTGGAAATAATAATCACATGACGTTCGAAGACGAGGAAAAAAAATTTGAAGACAGCACCGAAGACTCAGACAATGATTTGCATATGTCACCTTGCGTTAAAAAACAACGTGGGAGGGGACGGAAAGGAAAGCGTCGCTCCAGATCACGAAGCAACATCAGCAGGAATATGAATGAAATAGTGAAAATGGCCCATAAAAACCTTCCTCCTGCAAGCCCCTCAGCTTCATACATTCAGCTCTGCAGAATATCAGATGACGTTATGCTAAACCTTCAGGTTGTGCGTGACAATGGCAAATGGGAGTTGTTTGATGACATAGTCATCAAGCTGTCACGCAAGTACCAAAGTAAGGAAGCTGAAATCGTCATCCTCCTAGAGAAAAGCATGGCTGCGTGCTATCAAAGTCGTCTAGAGGAATCCAAAAAGATGATTTTGAAGGCCATTGACATGGCAAAGGAAACTGAAAATTCATCGGTATTAACAGGTAAACGTGTTGGCTATTTATTTGGGGAGGATGGGGGGGGGGGGGGGGGGAGGAGGTTGTGTTTATATATGGGCCATAAATACCATGATGGGAAAACATTACACCCAAGGTAAAGAGTTCCATTTAATCTACTTGTTTTCTTTGTTATTCAATTAGGACGGGGACTTCACTACCTTTCTGGCGTGTATCGTCGAGAGAACCTGACAGGCAAAGCAAATGACTGCATTGTTGAGTCTGAACAGAATTTCCACAACAAACACTTGACATTGGACAGCACATTTCTGGCATATGAGCGAGCAAGTGTTTTAATGGATTTTATCTCGAAATGTCCTAATCCACCAGCCAGTATGATAAACGATGCCAAGGCTGGCTTGATCAAGTGTATTGATGGATGTGTCGACTTGGAAGAAGACACTGAAAATCTGCAATACATCAAGAAACATCACTTTGCATTCATTAAGAGAGCCATACTTCTCTTGGATTGCCGAACAGCATCAGGTAGGACAATAACGAAGAGTACATCTTCAGGAGGGAGAGGGGACAGGAATGGGTTATCACTCTGAGGGTGAGGGGACAGGAATGGGTCATCATCTTGAGGGGGAGGGGACTGGAATGGGTCATTATTCTGTGGGGTAGGGGACGGGTAGGGGACTGGAATGGGTCATCATCCTGAGGGGTAGGGGATGGGTAGGGGACTGGAATGGGTCATCATCCCGAGGGGTAGGGGATGGGTAGGGCACTGGAACAGGTCATCATCCTGAGGGGTAGGGGATGGGTAGGGGACTGGAATGGGTCATCATCCTGTGGGGTAGGGGACGGGTAGGGGACTGGAATGGGTCATCATCCTGAGGGGTAGGGGACGGGTAGGGGACTGGAATGGTTCATCATCCCGAGGGGAAGTGGAGTAAAGTTGTGAATTCACTAAACATGTCTTACTTTTTTTGGACAGGTCGTAAACGAACCGTCAGTCAGGAAAGCATCAAAGAAGCAGAGAAAAGCTTGGAGACCTTGAAGACAAGATACTGGGATGGGATCGCCCAGGGAGAAAAAGTACAGTACTTTCTTGGCTTAGCAGATTTGTATTTTCGTCTGGAGGATTACCCCAAGGCTGAAGAAACCGCCAAAGAAGCGCTTAACATGTCAAAGAGGTTCGGCTTCAAGACGGAAATCAAACCTGCCCAAGACAGACTAGAAGAGATAAGAAGAAGGCAACAAGTGAATGAAGAACCTTGTTGGTATGGTCACAATCACGACACCTACACATCATCAGACATCAATGAAAGTCAGAGTGGTGACGTCAGTTCAAGTGAATCTGATTTCATGGAAACACCCTCCTATTATTAACAGAACAAACACAACTAATAACCAATAGCACATCAGTGCATGATTGAAAAAGCAAGAAACATCAGTTTTCATGGAAATATGCTATCCATTTAGTAAGTGTTGGAACACCACATAGCCTTGTATATAATGAAGTATTTTTGTGGTTCACATAGCATGTCTTTGCTTGACAGCATATCCATAATAGAATAAGATCAAGATATCAAAGAGTGCTGCCTTCAAATAAGCCTTGTCCCTAACAACCAAAACACTAAAAATTTAAAGAATGCTGTGGCAGTTTATCGAGTAAATACATGCAGTACTAGTGGGACCAAGAACTAGAACATATGCAGCCTAGTGTTTATGAACTGCTATCTGCTCAATTAGTAAGCCAATCACAAGTTATTTATAGTATACATAGATTATACCTATATAAATAGATTACTTTATTTAGTAGGATAGCTATTTCAGCCGTTAATACAATAAAAATAATAGCAAATAAAAATAAATAACATCAGCTTAATAAATAAAGATAAGAAATATGTACAACAACAACAACAACAACAACAACAACAAGTTTTAATTACCATACTGATTTAACAAATTAATTACAAATGATGTAAGACTGAATGAAAGAGAACAGGATACTGCTAGGGTAAAAGCTACTCAGAATAACTGGTGGCTAATCTAGCTGTGAAGCTAATTTTGAAATTAAACAAATGAATGGCTGAAGGATTAGTAATAGAGTAATAAAGAATTATAATAATGGAATCACAAATTAAAGAAGAATGTAGGAAAAATAGTGGATGATCAACAATATGTTATAAATGATGATGATGATGATGATGATGATGATGATGATGATGATGATGATGATGATGATGATGATGATGATGATGATGATGATGATGATGATCAAATGATAGTGATGATGATGATGATGATGATGATGATGATGATGATCATGATCATGATGATGGTGATGATGATGATGATGATGATGATGATGATGATGATGATGATGATCAAATGATAGTGATGATGATGATGATGATGATGACTTACAACTTCAAATGTAGCCTTGAGACTTTTCTTTCTAAACAAGCTTATTTTTAAGATTTGTTTTCTTAATAACTGCTTTTATACAATAGACCTTTCCCTAATTTACTTGGATGGCCATGGAGTAGTGGTTCTGGGTCGGGACTGAACTTGATTTTATAAGGGCCAGTCTTGACCTTGAGCCATTGTTTCGTGGTCGTCTGCGTGAATTCAGGAAAGGTCTATTAGTCTCTTGATTTAAGTAAGATTTTTAGGATTTTGTCTAACAATTATATTAGTTCTAGGGTTTTTCTAAGATATTCTTAATATATACTTTATTTTATATGTATTATTGATTAATTATTAATTATTATTTTAAGTTTCTTAGATATATATATATGTTAAGTGCTATTGGTCATTTATGGAAATGGCGCTATATAAATAAAGATTTATCATTATTATTATTATTATGATAATAATAATAATAATAATAATAATAATAATAATATGAATGAGTCTATATATAAGTTTTCTTTCACTTTTTTATTTATTTATTTTCTTTTTTTCTTAATATATATTACATTGTGTGTTTTTTTCAGTTTCAGTGTTTTTATTTTGACAGAGTTTCCTAATTCTTATAGCTTAGTATAACGATTTTATTGAAATGTATAGGAGTTATCTATGCTATATAAAGATGTTTTATGACGTCATTGTAAAGAAATCGATTATTCGTGAAATAAAAATAGAAGATTGAGTTCCGATATATGTTTGTATGGGAACTGTAACGGTAGGATCATCAATGGAATGCTGGAACGAAAACCTCACGTAAACAAACGAGACGGCGCGTAAGATCAAGGTCAAAGCACACAGAAAAAAATGTGTTCTTAAACCCGACAGAACAGCTGGATTATCTTGGTTCAGTTTAAAGACAAGCCACTGCAAGGTTCACATGACTAACATGTGAGAATTTAAACCAATCAACAATGAACATGAACGGGGAATCCCCGAATTTAAAGCGAACCAAAACAACATATCCATCCAGTTCTGCCGTGTATTCCATCGATATCGTTTGTCCTACACTGTTCAGTAGCTTCAAGAAGACTCTGATTCTCGTTCACTACGTTCCAAGCTATGAATCGAGAATCGTATTTCTTATGTACCAAGAAGGTCCTAAACAAGCGATATCGACATACAAGAAAGTTATTTACCGTCATCATCTGAGGAAGGTCGACGGAGCGACGTAGACGCCATTTTGACTGGAAAAAAACCTTGAATTATGGCTGAATCGACTAAAGAAAACAGACGTCTAATCACAGGTAATCTCGTTAAGGCCATCCTGCCTTCAGATGACCGAAAATTCAAGAAAATCGTATTGAAAATCAATTCTAAATTTGCCCAAATCGGTGACGAAAACAAAATCATCGGCTTAGACATTCCTCATCGAGTTGAAGCCGACGAAATTCCGAATGTCCGATGTCTGGATTTAAATAACGAAAGCGAAAGTGAAACTTCCACGATATTTATCCAAGCACTCGCTGTTCAACTAAATTTGGGTGGTAATGAACTCATTGAAATAGAAGTTAACTCCAACGAAGCTTCTTACTTACAAATTGGGGATCGATGTAAGATTCATCTTAAAGACGAGAGCAAGGCGGAAGTAAACATTGAAGTCCATAATCCTTCGGCATGCCGTCGTGAATTATTCGTAAAATCTCGTGATGTTATGACGGGACCCGTCACGCGACCAAAACAACGCAAGAAGAAGCCTGCCAGCAAAACGTTGACCTCCAGCAAAATAAAGCCTAAAAAAAAGGCCACCACAGCTCCAATAGACTGTCGTGAATGTCTACAACTTTGTCACATGTTTTTCAAAAAAGTTCAGAAGATCCTCCATCCCTTGAGAGACAATGGAAATTGGAGCTTATTTGATAAAAAGTGGATTGCATTACTGGTTGAATATGGTGCTGATCCTATCTGGGAAGCTTTGCTGATGTTAGAGTATGGAATTAGAATATCTTATCACCCGCAGTTCCTCTGTGAATGCCGATCCCGCCAAAGAAAAAGAAAAAGAGACTCTGCCAGCAAGGAAAATTACCTCTCACAGTTCCTCTGCAAATGCCAATCCAGAGAAAGAAAAGGAGACTCTGCCAGCAGGGAAAATTCGTGCTACCTTGAAGAAGCTGAGAAGACCCTTCGTGAAGGGTGTAAAATAATCAAAACATTAAAAAATCTTAATCCATTGATCAAGCAGTTTTTTGAGGGACGGTTTTATTGCTACCTGACTTCAGTGTATCGCAGAAACAAGCTGTATGGAAGAGCACAAGAATGCATAGATAGAGCAGAGCAGATATTTCAGAACAGCGCTCCAACCTCATTTCTGTATGACAAAGCAACTGTCTTCTATGAGAAGGGAAGTCGGTTTCATGATTTTGATAAAAAGGGTGACGACAAAAAGGAAGCGAAAGAAAGTTTTCAAAAATGCTATGAACTTTGTCGACAAGTTAGAAGGGAGACAGGTTGTGATTTTATAGAGAAAGGTCAATTTGCTCTGCTCAAGAAGGTAATGGTGCTTCTGGCATGTTCTACCAAACATGGGCGAAAAAGAAAAATAACTGATGAAGACTTGGAAGAAGCAAATAAATGTATTGACGAGTTTGACAAGGAAAACCAAACAAGAAACTCAATTCCAATCAGTGAACAGGTCCAGCTCCTGCTGGCCAAGTCAGATAGTTATTTCCGTATGCAAGATTTCACTCAAGCAAAGGAGCTGGCTCATCAAGCAATCGACTTAGCTGACCAACACGGTTTTGATTCCAGCCCAGCTAGAAAGCGTCTACAAGACATACATCAAGATAGACATACTATTGAAGAGCAAGGGCCAACACAACAGAATCACAATGAGGGTAATGTAGGAACTGTTGATCAGAGAGTGTCTTGTGATGCTGATGGAAGTGGTAGTCAGACCACAGGAAGCTCTGATTG
The DNA here is from genome assembly GCA_023349425.1 of Anthopleura sola. Lineage (NCBI taxonomy): Eukaryota > Metazoa > Cnidaria > Anthozoa > Actiniaria > Actiniidae > Anthopleura > Anthopleura sola. The sequence continues at coordinate 299,835 of JALHLI010000008.1, read as the reverse complement.
AGCTGTTATCTGTGCAAGAACATGCCTACACATGGGATAGTGCAGGAAGAAAAAAATTAATGATTAAAGGAATGAATGAGTAAATAGATGAATGAATAAGTGAATGAATGAAAGACTGAATGAAATGGATGAATATGGAGTTGTCATGTATATACTATATATAGTTAGTTGTACACTAGTATCTGTGTAAAAAATAGTTAAATGATCATGATTGAATTAATGAATGAGTGAGTGAATAGATGGGTAGGTGAATGAAATGAATGGGATATGGGGTTGTCATGTATATACTATATATAGTTAGTTCTACACTAGTAACTATATAAAAAATGGGTAAATGATCATGATTAAAAGAATGAATGAGTAAATAGATGGATGGGTGAATGAATGGAATGAAATATGGAACTGTCATGTATGTACTATATATAGTTAGTTCTACACTAGAATCTGTATAAAAAATAGGTAAATGATTAAAGGAATGAATGATTGAATAAATGAATAAGTGGGTGGTGAGTGAATAAGTGATTATGTGGATGGTATGAATGAATGAACAGATGAATGAATGGATGGATGGATGGGTCAATCAATCAATAATAAGGTATAACCTGTATATTGTATAATAAATTTGATGTAATAAAACAAAGAGTACATAGTTTGCACAGCAGCCCTGTTCACTTTGCCAATGCCAAACAAAGCAATATTTAACATTCCCTTTATGAAGTAAAATCTCTTGACATGCTGCAGAACCAGCACATTTTTTCTGTCCTACAACATGGATGCCATGAAATCCCTCTATACTACCCAGAACAATAGATTTATAAAAACAAAACTGCCATAGTGTGACGTCACTTCCGGGTTGAAAATAAAACGTTTCTCTTGTTTATATATGTGTTCGTAACAGGATTTGCTGTTCCCCTCTGATTGAGTTAAATGAGCACAGTTTTCACATTATTTAATATATATTTCTTTTTTTTTTTTGTCTTGTTTGTTTAGCAACTGGACGGCTTGGAAATACGTCACAACTTAAAAAGTCTGTAGTTGTATCACCTTTTCTTATGATGATACAGCTCTATTATAGATATATTATCTCACTGTCATACCAAATATGGTTCACTTTAGCCATTCTTCTATTCATCCTGTTCATCAGGTTGATTCGGATACTATGAAACCGGTTTTAGCTAGCTTAACATATTCAAATACTTTACAGTAAAGGTTACGTCGATCAGCCTGTGAGGATCTGTTTGGGCACGTAGAAGTTGCTAAGAAAACGAACTGCGTATTTTGACAGTCATTATCCGTGTGTTTCCGGTGTTCACCAGTTGGTGTCGAGCTTATGAACAAGTCACGTCGATTTCGTCTTCTATCAAAGACCTAGCGACGTGATATCTAAGACTTGTAGTCGAGAAACAAAGACTCACTCGACGATAGATCTTGATCCATAGTCCAAATCAAAACCGATGGCGAATACGAGGGAATCGTCATCCAGAAAGTCCACCTCAAGCGGCGACGAGAGGACTAATAATGGTCCTGAATACCACTTAACTGTAGGACACAATAATGGACATCTGATAGCTGGCCATTACAACACCATAACCCATCATAATGTGTACAATTATCTGAAGATAGAATCACCTTCACGAAACAACAAGAAAAGATCTCAAAAGCGAATCAAGAAGAAAAAGAGACAAGAAAACGTGGAATTGAATCGTGGCGAATGTTCTAAGAACTCTGGGCCAGTGAAAGGGAAAAAGTTGGGGAAGAATTCGCCAAGAAAAGGAAGAGTTTTGGACGAAGGTCAATCTTGTGAGGAATCAAATGATAAACATGCGGACCAAGGGTTAAAGACCAGCGATCAAGAATTCATAACAACATCAGAAGATGAATACGTAGAATCGCTGGACCCTGTAAACGATCGCTTGTTGGCAAACGATGATGCTGAAAATGCAAACATTTTAAGGTATCGTCCGCAAAATAAAGAAAATTCTTCGATAAGGGAAAATTCTGTTTCTGAAAGTGAAAGCAAATTAGCATATGGTAATAAGTCAGGTGATATTTTTTCGCCTTTTAGGGTGGCAATACGTCAAGCGAAATGCTTTGCTGCTTGCATAATGTTTTGCTGTTATTTCGAAACCCTTGCTTTCTTACCTTTCTTGTTCTGGTTGATTTTTGTGGCCAACAATCTGCTGGCTTGTTTCTCCTGCATCAAGTTAACATTTAAAACAATCGATTATCACGACATGCCGTCACAGATCGATATTGATCGATCATTTATCGCCATTGCTCGCCTGCAGGTTGACTTCTTCATCAAAGAAGAGAACATCTTGCAGAGGTTGTTCGCATCGTTGTTGTGCGTATCCCTTGGATTTGTCTCCAGTCAGATATTTGGCTGTGCTACTTGCCTGTGGATGCAGACAATCGTAGTCACAATAGTAAGTACTTTACCGTACTTATTATTCCAAAACAACGGCCTACTGCCTTTTGTCCTGTCAGAACATTGTCGCGTTTTCAAAGAAGGGCTTGAATCATCAGGGAATCTTCTTTGCTAGGCCACGTGACATTTTCCCGCCATTTTCTGGATACACGTACCACAGGTAGCCCAAGCTGGGTTTCTGTGGTGTCGTATTATAAGAAAATGTATGGGGATCTATTAAAAACCTCAATAAAATCGTCAAAATGTGAAATAAGGCAAAGAAATCTTAGCTGACCTTTGAGAAGTTATACCTCTATCGCCCTGCCTGGTTAGAATTCGGATTAGCTTCTCAAAGGTCAGCTACGATTTCTTTAATTTTTTATACATTTTGACGAATTTATCGAGGTTTTTATAATTCCCCATACATTTTTTTATAATATGACACCACAGAAACCCAGCTTGGGCTACCTGTGCACGTACGTACATGTACACGCTCTAAGCCGGAAGTAGTATGGAAGGGGCATTTTTCAACAACAAATTAAACTAATCCCATTTCATACGAAATTAAGTAAATTGCCTATTGTTGTAAACGAGCTTTCTTTTCTCAGGCGAAGGTTTATACTTTCAATATGTTAATGACTGTGACGTCTAGTAAGGCTTCATTGAATATACAAAATTGATCTTGTTCACACAAACAGTATTTAGAAAGCTTCATTACTTTATTCGTGGTTTACATAAAAGATTTCTTAAATTTGTTTTCTTATAATGGCCCATGGTCTAGTATTACTAGTCAAAACAAATACACTAAAATACCTATGAACCTTCATATCTTAAAGACGCATCACTCAGATCAAGAAATATTATACCACTGAACTATTTACTTCATGTAGAATCAGTATTGAAGGCATTGAAAAAAGGTTATGTGCACTTTAAAAATTCTAATACCATGACGAGATTCCATTTCTATCCTGCTATCATTATTCTCTCTCTTACGATATGATTAATAATCAATGAAGATCAACAAGTATGATATTCTAATGTTAGTTGTAATACTTATTCGTAATATATTGTATATATACTGTAAATATTATCCATGAAGGCCTTTCTCAATATTCATGTATCTATAGTCCTTAGCCTCACATTCATACAGCTGGTGCACCACAAGCTTTTACATGCCTTATTTGGTAAAACCAGCCAGATTCACAACGAAAAGCCATTAATTGTGAACAGAACTACATGAACGTGAGGCTCATTAGGATTTCATGCATTTAGAGATTAAGAAAGCCCTTTACCTGTACATATACTGTAAAATATCTAGTATCTTTTTTACTGGCAAACTAAATGTACTGTGTCGACACTTGAATGGCTTTTTCTCTTAACCAATCAGGATGCACTAATGTCAATCAAAATCAGGATGCACAAATGTTAGCCAATCACAGATAGGATGAAGATGGTCGAACACAGTACTACAAGTTTACCAGTGAACCTGCTCTAAGATGCACTCAATCATATAATCTGTTACTCTTGGTCTAAATTTCTATAATATTTAATATATAATAAATTGATAGATAATAATTTGAATAATGGCTCTTGGAACCACGGGTACCACCAAAAGTCCATAACGTCTGGTACCACTCACATGTCAAATCACTTATTAAAAAATATTAATAAATAAATAATTCGAATTGTTTTAACAATTAATTAATTTAGCTATTAAAATAGCTCTTGAAAGAGAATTTCGCACGACAGTAAAAAAGTCCCATTACGGATATCCCGTGACCGTTACCGTGACGGTCTCTTGACAAGGCATTTTGATTGGACAAGCATTCGAACATGCGATGTGGTTGGTTTAAAGGATGGCGTCGATCCTGTAACGAGGCTGGCCTTAAAATACACCATACCGATTTGAACAGATTTCTAATGACTAAAATATCACCACACATGACATGTACATCTCTTGAACCAATGACAGCGCGCGCAAGTTAACGGCTCAGCCAATAGAAGCGCTCAACACAGCCACGGTACTGGCGTACTCGACAAGTGACTTATAGCTCACCACAGGATAATTTTTCAAAAACAAACTCCTTATTGCTCTTTATGAGTCACGTGATACCCCTAAAGTCGTAATTATACATTAAGGCTCATCATCAGGCCGAAATCTATCAGTATGCCAATTTTCATCGAATGAGTTTTATGGGAACGAGAAATAAAAACGTATTTTTAGCTATTGGGCCCTTGACCCAGGCCATAACATACTTGAGTATAGTACGTACAGCACGTATAGGTAAGTTCCCCTTCAGCCCAAACACTTTTTAATTAAATTTTGTTCACGTGTCTGTCATTGGTAATGGTTTCCTTTAAGGCTTCTCTAACTCACGTTTTTTTTTTCCATATGGCTTTTCACGTGCCCCATTTCTTTTCCGTTTCAGAAGCCTTACTGCCAAAAACTTCATAACGCATTAGTTTCGAGACCCTATTTATTTTAGTTCTCTGTTGTGAAATCAAGATAATAACAATGAATATCCCTAATCTTAATTCTGCGAAAAATAAGTCATTTATCGGGTGCAGGATTATTGGGATGGCAGATTGTTGGCATGGCATTTGTGACTACATGCGCCGTTTTGTTTCTTTTTTATGAAGCAAATTAGAGAGAATCACTGTTCAGAGAGTTATCTGAGTGTTGTGAAATCAAGATAATAATAATTCTGATCATTTTCATTTTCTTGCGCATTATGAGACAAAGCGCTTCAAGCCTCGGACGATAAACCGTCCTTCATCGGGAGGTGATTATTGGGATGGTTGATAATATTCGAGTAGGACCAGCGATAAGCAGAAGGCTCATAAGTGATCTAACAAAGAAACCAACAAAGAATTACAAGGACGAGGGCGACAGAGAAAATGGGAAAGAGAAGGAAAGTAAAGGAAACGAAAGGAAAGGGCGACAGAGAAAATGGGAAAGTAAAGGAAAGTAAAGGAAACGAAAGGAAAGGGCGACAGAGAAAATGGGAAAGAGAAGGAAACGAAACGAAACGAAAGGAAATGAAAGGCCGACAGAGAAAATGGGAAGAGAAGGAAACGAAACGAAACGAAAGGGCGAAGGAGAAAATTGGGAGGGAGTATTTGAATTTGGAAACAAGATATACAAAAAGAGTTTAATAGTTACAAATCAACGACTTTAGAAGCGCGATATATCTCTTGGTGATTGCAATCATCACTGCAAATCACAAGATAACTATTGGACATATACCAATATCACTAACTAAAGACTAGATCTGTCAGATAAGAACTACAAATAGAATTATCTAACAACCTTGTTATACTCGTTAATCCCATCCTTTTACCCTTTTGTTGGCCACGTATTAACATACAACAGGTCTGAAGGGCACCCTCAAGCAAGAACCTTCCAGCTTCAAGGAGTTTTTCCGGGGATTCAAAGAGAATTTCGCACCCCTACAACAACACTTTGTTGACCAAATAATAACGATTCTCAAGCAAGATTTTGAAGGATCTTGTCTCGGCTATGAAGTACAGCTACTTACTCTGGACCACTGTGCCCTGTCTGCTCGTCTAACATGCACACAAATCACAGACAACAGAGCACTGAGGTCAGGTAGGAGGAGGACTTGGTCTTTGACATTCTCTTTGATTCACAGCTATCATTACGCTTTTTTTATATTGTGCTTCTATATTTTTAAAACATTAATGCATAGATCTCAACAGAAATGAGGCTTGAGACCTCCTTGTAGCATGAGATAATTCTTTTTTTTAACCATATTGGGTGATATTTAACTAGTATCCATTGCCTCACTGGACCCAGAATCTTTCTGTATGGCATCAAACATGGACGATAGCTCAGGGCTGGACTTGATCTGGGCCAGGAAGTCGTTCAGTAGAGGACTCTTATCTAAAACATGAAAAGAGGCAAATAAATATCTTGGTTGCTAGGCTTACAGGACAATATTGACAAAAGAAATCAAACTTTTTCTCGATGGGATTTCATGATATCTCTTTTGCACGATTATGTTAACCTCGCATCAAGATGGTTTTGAAGGGGTAATTGGAACTTAGAGAGAAAGAAAGAAAAAACAGACGGTTTTACTAAAAGCAAGGTAAATTACAACACGTACCACTATCCTGAATAGATAACAGAGCTACCACAGCTCTCAAAGCAGATCTCTTCAGCTCATCTTGTTTTTCAAACTCTTGTTTGACAGAGTTTGCTTTGACTTTTGTTTGTAGAGTCTGACGTAATGGTTCCACCAAAATATCCACACCTGTATGGTACAAGAGAACATGTTATCTGTTTCTATATTCATCATTATCATCACCACCACCATCATCATCATTATCATCATCACCACCACTACCATCATCATCATCATCATCATCGTTATCACCAATATCAACAACACCAACATCATCATCACAAACAGCAACAACGTCATCAACCAGCAACATCGTCATTGCAACTACAACAACAAAATCATAATCAGCAGTGTTAGGAAGATCATCATTATCACCACCATCACCAGCAGAACAAGAACAACATCTTGGTCATCAACATCATGAACATTATCATGACAACTTGTAACAGACAAAAAAGACAAACAAGGAACCCTGCATAATACTACTATAATCATGACTTACGTTGTAGGACGGCAGTGGGACAGAGAGACGCTAATCTCACCAACATTAAAAAGGTTAACATCTGTAAGATAATGACATAATGACATTGTGTAAGTATCTGTTCACTCACCGTCAATCAATAACACTATCGAGACAATACTCACCTTGATATCATAATGGTCTTTGAGTCCATCTTCTACGTGGTTAAGAAACTCAAAGATATCCAGTCGATCAAGACAGGTGTCCAGTAATGTATACATGCACTCAAATGCAGCCTAATAAATATACGATATGATATGAGGATGTATGACTGGAATATATCCAGTCCGTCAAGACAGGTGTCCAGTAATGTATACATGCACTAATAAAGATACGATATGATATGAGGATGTATGACTGGAATATATCCAGTCCGTCAAGACAGGTGTCCAGTAATGTAAACATACACTAATAAAGATACGATATGATATGAGGATGTATGACTGGAATATATCCCGTCCATCAAGACAGGTGTCCAGTAATGTATACATGCAATAATAAATATACGATATGATATGAGGATGTATGACTGGAATATATCCCGCCCATCAAGACAGATGTCCAGTAATGTATACATGCACTAATAAATATACGATATGATATGAGGATGTATGACTGGAATATATCCCGTCCATCAAGACAGGTGTCCAGTAATGTATACATGCACTAATAAAGATACGATATGATATGAGGATGTATGACTGGAATATATCCCGCCCATCAAGACAGATGTCCAGTAATGTATACATGCACTAATAAATATACGATATGATATGAGGATGTATGACATCGAGGATATTACATGGTCGAGCGGAGATACGAATTTTATCTTCGAGTGTTGATATTATCTCTCACGAGTGAGCGCAGCGAAAAGGTAAAGGCGCGGAGCGAACAAGTCTTGGTAACGTACGGTAGGTTTTTCATATTCATACGAAAACTGCTCTAATAAATAGATGACCACAGTAATACAGCAAGTCACACCAGCGCGCATGGTTTACCTTTCTAATGTCCAGACCATCATCTACTGTGTGTTTGAATGGACCCATCTCTACCTCTCGTATCAGTTCTTTCTAATAGACAACAGATAACAGTAAGATTAGCCACATGTGACCTAACAACTGGATACTGATTCATATACTTACTCGTATTTTTGTTTCATTGTACAGCTGAGGCAGAATACTATCCAGTAAGTCTCTTATTAGACTTGGTTTGTTGTGAGCTGCTGAATTAAACGCAACTAACGCTACACGACGGACATTCTAGGCAAATATAAAAATATCATATAAGTGAATTCAATGCTAACGGTGTAAATCACTTGGGTCTTCAAATATGTAAGGAGAAGGTGCTGCCTTGGTTTTAAAAATATCTGCAAATAGTTAGACCTTTGTCGTGGTTCAGATGACCACATAAAATGGTGTTCCCGTCTCACGTAGAGACGTTAAATATATAATAAATAGCACCTTCATTACCATATTTAAATGAAAGTAAAAGTATAGATAAGTATAGGATGACTTGAGCATCATTGATAATAGTATTAATGGTAGTTTAATAGGGAGGACTTTCATACCAAGTCTTCATCCTGTACTGTTCGTAGGAACTGTCCAATACATGCTTTGAGCTGAGCATCAATAGGTTGAGGCTGATGAACATACAACATATAATCAATTCAATGGAACAACTACGTACAACCACCCTAGTACAATATATTCTAGTAACCAAGGGATTTCATTCTTTATGATTTGTCCAAGGGACCCGCTTGCGACCTCCACAACTTCATCAGCTTCTTTACAACCATCTTACAGATTTCATGGATGGCATCCAAGCACAGGTAAATTGTGCTATTTGAGGAATTGCATGAGTCGCAGTATCATACAAATGTGCTCTGAAAACCAATGCGTATCAAACTCACATGATCTGAGATCGTAAACTTGACGGCTGTGACGACTGTGCTTCTTGCGAAGGCTGAACCAGAATCCAGGTATTTCTACAATTACAAACATAATAATGGTTAAGAACTGGCCTGTAAGAATGATGACCAACACCCCCCACCCTACCCTCTAGGGAGGAAATAGGATCATCACTAGGAGATTTTGATGACGATGGTATGATGACCAACCTGTAGTTGAGGTAGCAATGTGACAGGATCCACTAAGGTCAGTTTTCCAAGACATTCTGCTACAACATTCCTGGTTCCTTCTTCTGTGCTCTCACAATGACTGAACAGCAATGCCCTGCAACAGACAACACCAATGAAGGTTAATTTAGCGTCGCAGTTACGACGATGATGGACGAGACTCAACAAAACAATTGATTATGAAGGGATTGACATGTGTCTATACAAGACCAATACGTGAATGACCATACCATATAGATTCAATGAAGGGTCGAAGAGCTTGGATACCAGCAGGTGTACATGCTTCACATGAAATAACCTGAAACAAACCATATCATCATCATATGAAGACGGTTATACACAGCAATCATACTAGTGTACAATGACAAGATGTGTAGTTCCTGCAGATACCCATTACTAATGTCCTGTGTATAGGGAGGGGTTATACACAGCAATCATACTAGAGTACAATGGCAAAATGTGTAATTATAGGAGATACCAATACATGCTGCTGTGTGTAGTGGGAGGGTGTATATTGTGAAGGGAGATATTCTAGTACTCATATGTATACCCCTATATGCATTGTATACCCCTCCTTTCATATGGGACGTATGGTATGTACAATGAAACACCCCTCTTTCTTTTACCTCTTTTAATGAGTGAAGAAGTAGATACTGTTTCTTAGGAGACTGTTCAATCTCTTTCAACAAGAATGGTAAGTAGAGAGTAAGGTTACCGGCAGCTATTTTACCTGGTGAAAAATGGGAATTAAAGGAATGAGAAAAGGAGAGAAACTTCAATAGAGAAAAAAACGTCACAACTTACCAAGAGCAAATGATGCAGCAGATTTGATTTCTTCTGACGGGGAGGAGAAACAGTTCAGTATTGCTGTGGCAAGGTCTTTATGACTACTTAAATCACTGCAACATAATTATACACAGTCAAGGTAAATACAAGAGTAAATTCACATGGAAATCTTTGAAAAAGTAAAGTAGTGGTGCAGCTTAATGGGGTTGAACTGAAAGCAATGTAAATCCTGAGCTGATTACCCTGGAAATATCTAATGCTTATTAAAAGATCTATCACTACTAATACACATGACTACAAATAATACTTACACATGTTTTCCTATTTCACCAAGAGAAAGCAAAGAAAACAACCTGACTGCATCCAATACTTTAGAACTCTGGGGAAAGAAACAAAACAAAATATTAACAACTTGGCCAATCAGAGGGTGCATAGCATAGCTGTTATTATCTACCTGTATGTCCTTGACAAATGTATTGACAACTAACTCTCCATCATTAGGACAAGATATCGTCAATGCAGCTACACATTTAGCAATAGAGTAATATGCCTGTTGATTAAAAGAATACAAACTAAGCATGTAATTATATAGTTTTTTTTACTATAATACTAAGAGCTTTGTTATATCAGTACAGCTAGTGCTGTGATCCTTGATTGTAGACTTTTTTACTCAGGGTAAGCCTTTCAAATAACAAATACAAACACATTGTACACTTTGTTCTACATAAAATCAAAGCTAAACCTGAGCAATGGAATGGTGAATTCTACTTTGAAGTTATGTGCAGCATTGTTGATCAATACCTGCTTGTGTAAGTGTTGACTGCCTTGAGGAGCATAGATAGGTAAAACAAGCATCTGGTGAAATACAAAGATACATTACGTCATATATTGCCGCAATGATTACTCCAGAGAGCATGCCAGTAACACACTATATACATGATAACCTATTGGCTTACTGATTACTACAGAGAGCATGCCAGTAACACACTATATACATTATAACCTATTGGCTTACTGATTACTACAGAGAGCATGCCAGTAACACACTATATACATTATAACCTATTGGCTTACTGATTACTACAGAGAGCATGCCAGTAACACACTATATACATTATAACCTATTGGCTTACTGATTACTACAGAGAGCATGCCAGTAACACACTATATACATTATAACCTATTGGCTTACTGATTACTACAGAGAGCATGCCAGTAACACACTATATACATTATAACCTATTGGCTTACTGATTACTACAGAGAGCATGCCAGTAACACACTATATACATTATAACCTATTGGCTTACTGATTACTACAGAGAGCATGCCAGTAACACACTATATACATTATAACCTATTGGCTTACTGATTACTACAGAGAGCATGCCAGTAACACACTATATACATTATAACCTATTGGCTTACTGATTACTACAGAGAGCATGCCAGTAACACACTATATACATTATAACCTATTGGCTTACTGATCATTTACCTCAAATAAATTAGAAAATGCCATTCCTTGGATTCCAGAATTAACAAGTCCAGTCAGTAGAGTCAACATTGCATTTAATGCACCTCCTACAAGATATTAATAAAGAATATTAAAGGCAGTTTGTTGGTGTTAGTGGTGGTATTGACAATGGCAATGATGTTGGTGGTGGTGATGATGGTGATGATAATAATGATGATGAGGATGGTGATGATAACAATAGTGATGATAATGATCAGAGGATGGTTATGATGATGATGATGATGATGATGTAGGTGATACTGGTAACAATGCTGGAGAGGTGATGATTGATGATAGAGCTGGTTTTAATAAGGATGATGGTAGTGCTTGTGATTTTGCATACCTTGTAAGAGAGGAGACTTGACTAACTCCATGACAGCTGGAAGGGTTGTAGCACTGGCCTATGTTGAACCAATAATCAGTCAAAACAGATTCTAAAGATAACTGTACAAACTCAACTAAAACATTCAAACAGAGATGGACTGACCTTAGCCATGCTATCAGTATGGACCTTTGCAGTAGATGTCAAGAGTGACAATGTCAACTGTGGAATCAAATGATATTAATGATCAAGATCAACAATCAGCATGAATACTTGGATTGCTATCACACCTACCTGTGAGATATGAAGATCACTTTCATTGATGAGAGGTGGTACTTCAGCTAACACCCTGGCTATGTTATCAGGTACAAGAGATTTTCCTAGGGAACACAACACATTGTTAACAAACCATCTTGATTCTCCTGGAGACCAGGGCAAAATAGCCTGAGTTCAAGCCAGAGTAAAATGGTAGTGACACAAGTCTATGTGATGCAGCCTCAAGTATGAGATAACAGAAAGCTCAGAACATCAGTAAACAACACCCTCACAGGCTATGTTATCAGTTGCAAAATATATAATATGTTCCTAAGGAACAAGTAGCAATAAGACAATTCACTAGGCAAATAGTACACCAGGGTAGCTCATGTATATTAGCAAGCAACACCATGTTTATCTTACCATAATTATTCATCAATACATTGAGTGTGTTTAATGTGGATAATTTCAATGCTCTCTGATTCTTTCTAAGGAATGAAGCCAGGATTGGCATGGAATCGTTCTGGAAGGAACAAACAGACCATAGTACTTAGTATTATGTACAGTACATGCACATATAATATACATGTACTGTAATATATATCATATCTGTTATTGAGGACCATGTGTTAGATAACTATAAATGCAGAGCTTTCAATAAAAGGCAGCTACCGGCAGTTTATCGCCGGATACTTCACCTTAAACTGCCGGCTATTTTGACAAAAAATTAATTCATTGCCAAATAAAGGTGTGGCCCCTTGGGGGATACGGACCCCTACTTTTTTGGATTGACCGTCTACTCCAAATATTATTGAAAGCTCTGATAAATGGTTATTATGTGTCCCTCAGTTAGCTTACCAATATTGGACTGAGTTTGACTTTAAGAGGAGATCTGGAATATAAAGCAATACCAATAGTTATAATAATGATAATTAAGGTCTGTCTCATTTAACAGTTAGTAGTTGATTACTTAATCATTCATCATCATCATCAACAGCAGGGAAATACCTTAGAGAAGGCGTCAGGGAATTCCAGAACCCCCTTTTTAAATTTTTCAAATTTCAAATTTGAGGAGCTGCGTAGCCATACTTCTATTGATTTCAGAAAACATTTGTTTTCCAAAAACTAATCATTTTTGAAAATTTTCGACCATCACCATCATCATGGTAAATTAACAATGACTATCCTTCTTTAATTGAACATTCTTTCCTGCCTAGATTAAGTTGATCATCAATGCTGATTGCAATCAGTTACAGGCAATCATTATTATCAGAAATACATTACCCAGCAATAAGAGTGTAAGCCTTGACTGTTGTTAGCCGAGTGATTTCATTTCTTAGTCTGTCCAGGAAGATTGGTAAACATGTTGGTAATTCTGGTTCTAATTCATCACCTAGTGAGTGTAGAATCTGTCCCCTGGCAAACAAGAAGCAGAAAGCTACATCAGTATCCCTTTCCATTAAACATTTCATTTCACATTTCATTTTAGGATCTGACTGGAACTGTATTTAATTATAAATGGTGAATACTGTATCAAACTGTGAAAAATATCTAGATGCACACCTAAATGGCATTCCAGTCTCAAAGAGACAATTTAAATTAGCATACACATAGATCAAGATAAAATGAAAAAAGAAAGGAAGGAAGAAAGAAAGGAATGCATGAATGAGATGTTCATCCAAATAACAGTTTCACCAGTTTATCAGTGATTTATCATGACTCCAATGGCACTACCCCTAAACTAATTTTTACAATTTCAGAACAATTGGCACTAACATCAATTAAAGTCAAACTAACAGTAAACTACTGTTGACTTACATGCAGGATATAGCTCTTTCTTTCACCTCTTGGTCAATGTCAGCAGCTTTGAGTCTCATTAGAGTACTGCAGTAGATATCTTTAACATATGGACGGTAGTCAAATGAAGTTTCTACATCTACAATCATGAAAAGGAAAGCAATATGAGGAATACTCAAAACTCTTTAACAAAAAAACCAAGGGCCTAACAAGAGAGTTGTGGTTGTGTCTGTGCCATAGAATATGTGTTCGCACTAAGCAAAACAGCATGAACCAGCTAATCTATAGAATGTTGACTTATTATCAACTGCAAGACTGCAAGTCTTAAATGACTGGTTAACAGACAATCTCCAGCCAAAACTGGCAGTTCAATAACCATACCTTTATCTAGTCTATAAAGGTATGGTATGTTATAAGGACTGATGTCAGACGTCATAACATACCTAATGGTCTAATGACCTTCACTAGTTGCTGGGTAACCAATAATGCTTCAGACGTAATCTTGTAAAATGGATCTCCTATGGCTTGGACAACTGGCTGTAAAACACAACACATGAGAGGTTGGGAAATGTGCTACATCGTGTTTAGTACAAGGTCTGATACTTACTGGTACAAGGACTGGGATGTGAGGATGAAAGACATGAGGAGCGTGTTGTGCTAAGATACAGCCAAGGAAGGCCAGTGTATCAATCTTCATGTTAGAGGTAGAGCTTTTATCCCTGTAATAATATCAAACACCAGCATTATAAAGAGTATGAAAATGCAATATGTGTTTGATGGTTTGCTTGATGGGATTAGTGGGGTAGGTTTTTTTTTCAGATCATAAATTCATTTGGAATAAACATGGTACGAATGTCTTCTGGGAAAGGATGGAGAGGGATGGATGTATCTGATTACAAATCAACTTACGTGAGAGAAAACTGTATTCCTGGTACTATAGCACTGATGTGTTCTGAGAGAGCACCAGGTAGAACTGCTACTAGTTCTGACATTACATGAAAACAGCCCTGAAACACAGAATAGATGTTGGTTTGAACATCTGTACTAGAGTGGATCAGTGGCGTAGTGAGAACCCAGGATCTGGGAGGGGGGGGGGGGCAACTAGAATAAATACTAATACCAAAAACATGGAGGGGCATGTGCCGTCCACCCCTCCAGTCTACCCCACTGGAGTGGATGATAGAAGTAGACAGTTATACTGAGAAGATAAATGGCACATTTTGGATGATAATGTCTATTCCATTGACTCAGATATAGCACACAAGGTTACCACAAACCCATTCAGGATGCATGGAATACACATGGTGTTATTCTGAGGGGTGCAGTCAGGGATGGTAAAAGAGGCGCTTCCCTTCTTGCCATCAGATTATATTTTAAAGAGAGTAAAAAATGGCTACCATCCACCACCCCCACTCTTAGGGAACAGACCTTTCCTCCACCTCTGCTAGAAATACTGACAGCCCTGATCCACAGTTATTTATTTATATCACTAACCTGTCTTGTCTTGACACTCTTTTCCTTCAGCTGCTTGTGAAGTGCTTTTACAACATTACCAATCTGTCCCTGAAGCATCATCAGTGGAC
This sequence comes from Anthopleura sola, assembly GCA_023349425.1. Taxonomy (NCBI): domain Eukaryota; kingdom Metazoa; phylum Cnidaria; class Anthozoa; order Actiniaria; family Actiniidae; genus Anthopleura; species Anthopleura sola. The sequence goes on along the minus strand of JALHLI010000008.1, from coordinate 284,370 downwards.
TAAGAAAGTGAAACAGTTGCATTAAGTGACAAATTTTGCATACAATTCTGGCCACTTTCCATCATGTGCAATACCTAGGTGATGGTTCAGAAAGGGTGTACTGTAATAGTATCCTGGGATGAAGAGCACACTTAGCTACAGGTGTCTGATGACCCCAAGTACAGTGTTATCAGGGACCATGGTAACAGGGGGGGGGGGGATCACTTTTCCCCTTTTACATACCAGACTCTTAATATTTTCCAATGTTAGTCCCCCCATGTTTTAGGGTGCTACCTGTTATGGCAAAGAACCAACAACTTGTTGTTGATTATAATCGTATAGTATAATCATGCTCCATACCCACTATCTTCCTCCATAGAATCATTATCTGCAGCTTGTCCAGCTACTGGTCTTGTCTGTCTTAGAAGAGTTATATATGCAGTGAAAATATCTGCCTTGACATTCTCTTCTCTCTCTGGAAATCAATCACAAGTAATGGCATATACTTCAGGGAATAGTCAAAAATTAGAAGGGGGAGGGCTGGTGTGCAATATTTTCTTACCATACAGACTTTTTCCATAACCTCCCTCCATTTGCTGCAAGTAACATTGTGACCCTCCCCTTATATGATACATAATATGTCTATATTATATATTTTTTCAAATACTTATCCTATTTTTTTTGCTCCCACGCACAAGAATTAATTGCCCTCGTCCTATAAGTATCAGCTCTCCCCATGCACACTAATTATTGGTCAGTTACTAGGTAAGGAAATATCAGTGGAATACCTTTGAATCTTGCAATAAGAGCAGGAGCAATAGTTTTGTACAGATCAGATAACAGTTCATGTCTGGATCCAACAATGGCTGTTAGACACTTGGCTGCTGCCCTGCGCACCTTCCAGCTCATGTCATCATCATCACTATATTCATCATCATCATCACTGCAACAGAAAAAGAGGGCAAAGTTGACGAGTACAAAAGAAAGAGAATACAATTTATTGTGATCAGCATAATAATAAGTCATACTCTTCTTCTTCTTCCTCTTGATCTGTTTCCATATTTTCATCAGCATCATCACCATAGTTGTAGTTGGGATCATAGCAGAGGAACTTCAGGCATAGCTCTATTATCTGGATTAAAAGAACACTCATATTAGACTAAAACTCTCGTCTGGTAGATGATTAGTCATGTTGGATTAAAGTTTTAATGCTGTGGTGACAATCACTGCCTGGGAGGGGGGGGGGGGGGGGTGTTAATGAAAGTTTTGGTAGCCCTTTTAACCACAAATAATTAGAGTCTGCAAGTCCTTTGAAGAAACACAGCAGATCCTCCCAAGATAATAAGATGTTGCCATACTTGCCTTTGGTATGAAGGGAGTAACTTCCTTTGGACATCTCTGAACAAATGACTCAAATGCCTGGACAAGACAAAAACAGTTATAAAAATAATGACAAATACACAAAGCAAAACAGCCTCGTAAAGAACACTAGTACTCTTTTGATATTATTATAAATAATAATGCCAAAAATCATATCACATGCCCCAAAATATAGGGCATCATTTTCAAGATACCCCTATGTCACATCACACCCCTTGTTGTGGTTGCATAAATTTACTTAACCAATCTATCCCCCACCCCCAAAATGCTTTGCAGGACAACCTCCCCCCCCCCCCCCCTCCCCCACTAGAAAATTCATCACATACATAATAATATATACCTGGATACAATACTCTCTGAGTTCATCATCATCAGGTACTTGCGAAAATTCTACAATAAATGGGATAATTCTTTCAAGATGTTCACCCACTTTGTGGCCTGCCTGACGACTGAAATGTAACAAAACAAAACAAATCAGTATACTACCAAAAGAAATGGCCAGGTGTTCCCTTCCTACATTTCTCCCCTTGTATATGATGTTTTCCTTTGTGTCAAAGGTGGAAAAGCAAAGCTAAGTGCAGCACTTTAATGATGGCCAGACGCAATGGCTGGGCACAATGGCTGGAAGCAATGGAGGCCAAGATGTTGACCAGCCATTATTTTGTCTAATACTCATACTGGTCACATAGTACTGTATGTTGACATATGCACAAACGATACTGTTCCTTACCATATTGCACCAATACACTGAATAAAAGTCCTTGTTGTAGAGTGTGCTGTATTGAGTTGGAGTTCATTCAGTAAATGGTCCATCAGCTCAACAAATAAGCTACTGTTGGCACTTAAAACAAGATACCCTGAAAAAAAAATGGGTCACAATAATAAGAATAGAGCAGAGTAGTTAGAGTAGGCATCACAATATTATTGCTGAATAATCACCATAGACTTCTATCTTAGGGGCTTGCCTTAGGGGCTCCAAAACCCATTTTCAGAACATCAACCAGAAAAAAAGCCAACCAAAAAATTAACCAACTAAAAAAATGGCAAACACTATGGAGGAGGGGGAGCCCCCTGGCTATGCCCCTGGTATTAAACTGCAATTATGTATAATAAGCATATACACTAAAGAGCATGCCGTAATGTTGAATAAGAGCTTCACTGTCATCGTTTATGAACAGTTCCTCCAATCACATTGCTCAAATGGATGCAGGAAACTAAAGTATGGAGACAGCTATGACTTCATGTCTCAAAAATATTACCTAAAGCAATGATAGCTCTCTTTCTGACAGCAAGTCTCGCACTCTTGAGTTGTGGAAGCAAGGAAGCTTGAATGGATGGATGATAAGATACTAAAAGACCTAAAAAAACAAACAAAAAATCCATTAGAAAAGCAATACACTTCACAGGTATTGTGCTAAAACCTACTTGCCTATACAAACAGGGATTCCAAGCACAGGGTTCCCACTCACACAGAAAAACAAACTTTTATGACATTTCCCTGACCAAAAACTATTTTTCACTGACCACACTATGAAATCAATTTTATGAGAAATGGTAGTTCGACCACAGGAAGCCCAACTGAAAATTCCGAATTTAAAATGATTTTTTGAAGGCTGACAGACTTCACTGACTTTTGGGTAAATTGCAAAACTTCACTGACCAAAATCAAAATTCCCTGACAATATTCCCTGACCTTTTCAGAATTCACTGATTTTTCCCTGACCGTGGGAACCCTGAATCATTTCTCTATGTGCATATTCTTAAAATATTTTGGACAGCCTGTCGACTGTGTCAACACTACTGAAAGTTGTAAAATGATAATATTATCTGTTCAATATATTTTACATTAATCATGAGCCAGACCAGAGAATGAACCCATGATTACATTAGTGAGATATTAAGGTCATAATCTAGCTATAGCCTTACCTCCAAACCTACTGAGCAGGTCTCCAAGGATATCAAGAGCTTCCAGCTGAACAGAGACATCTGTACTCTACAGATATACAGATTAAAGGTATTGAGAGATATATCACCACTGTATGAGTTGATCTAACTCAGGGTATGGATAACTAATTCACAGGTTGTATTACTAACAACTTGATATTGGAGGTTTATTTTTAACATAAACAGTATCTCAACTAGAGTGTACAGTATGTCAAGGTATAGCCATATCACAGATCACATGGAAAATCAGAGAGAAACTCTCAAACTGAGGGAGAGACTCGATAATTTCTGGTCAGATGTGATGCAGAGTCATGAGGGATGGAATCCATGATTCCAGAGGTGAGAGGTTAGTGCACATTACCACTAAACCCAAGCCATGGAATCCCCTGTGATTTCAGTTGGTGTGCGTGTATCATTCAATTCTACCTACCTTAGCAATAGCATTTGTGAGTCTTCCTGTTATTCTTCTACAGATATTAGCTGCAAGAGAACTAGAAGCTGGAGGAAGCTCTCCAATAACTGTTTTAAGACCTGATGAAAGAAAAGAAAAGAAAATATAATTTCATAAAACCTTCAAAAAACCTATCCATACCCTATAACAACCACTGGTCAATAAAATTCAGGGCACAGCTTATTCACTGATGGAATCTGAATTTAGAGAGTTAGATTTTGCAGAGGGAGGAAAACTGGAGAACCTGGAGAAAAACCCTTGAGTTAAAGGAGAGACCCAAGAAACTCTGCTCAAATTCAATGGTGAGTCCAGGAATCAAGTATTATCATCAATATACAAGGCCAAATATTAAACTGCCCTCACTAAAACCTTCAGTCTAGTGGGCCAAACGCCAAGCGCGTGGGCTGCAAGTGCATATACTACCCTGTGATCGGTTGAGAGAATGTCTTACAACTGCTGTCAACCAATCAGATCTTAAGGAAACCGTTTCAAAGTGTGTGAGTTTGATGTTTTCTTGTTTTGTACGTGTAACAACTTTATTTTCGAATGAAAATGTTTTATTAATATTCTATTTTTTGATATTGAGGACTTTGTAAAATTTGGTCTTGTATATTAATGATAATGATAATGACATGACTTCTGTCAGGTTTAATATTTATTCATTAAATAAACAATATGCCCTCCAAAAGTCATGTTATTGTCCTGTTATCACTATGCCACCCTTGATTCCCTGATATACTATTTGAAATATGTATCAAATATAAAATATATACATGATTGTATGAAACAAGTTAACAGCTGCTATTATATATACTCACCAATACTAGAGATGTCTCTGAGCTGTTCATTATCAGACAACATGTTGGAGCACAAGGTATCTACAATAGTCTCCACATGGTACTCTTTAACCTTACCAACAAGTGGTCCAAGACTATGGCAATAACAATAATACATGTTAATAATATCCATTATTATATGAAATAGAGTGTGATATTGAGTGACATCAAAATGATAAAATTGATATCCCCACTCCCACCAGTGGCCAGTGGGGATACGATTTATATCAACACTGGTGGTGTCAAATTTCGACTTTTTGCTCAGCAAGTCTTAAATTCTCCATTAATTTTCATTAAAGATTTCATATAATAAACAGAACATTACATGGCTACTTGGAGATACGAATTTTATCTTCTCGTGCTGATATTATCTTTCACTTGTTCACTGTGCTCACTCGTGAGAGATAATATCAACACTCGAAGATAAAATTTGTATCTCTGCGCGATCATGTAATATCCTCTATATTAATAGCTAATAGATATCATAATATAAAGTTATTTGGTTGATCCTATTAGCTATTAATAGATATATTGTAAAATTAATTGAATTCTAAAGTTATGGAGCAAATTCATTATTATTGTTGTTATTGTGGTGCTGGGGTGCCTGAAATAGTACAAACCTATGATCTATAGTAAGTACCAGTAACTCACCACTTAACAGCAAGATTCTGCACCTCACCATTCTTATCTTCAAGTAACTTTAAAAGCATTTGAACCACCTAAAATTTCATTGATGTGTCAATAAGTTAATAAACTCTATGATTGGACTCTTACAAGAAATGAGTCAAATTAAACTAGCCATTGTTCCAATAACAGAAGCTGAAACAACAACAGCAACAGCAGCAGCGACAACAACAACAACAGTGGCAACAATAACAGCAGTACCAGCAGCAATAACAGTAGTAGCAACAACAACAGCATCAACAACAACAGCAATAGCAAAGCAGAAATAACAACAGCATAAACGAACTAAAGATAAAAGGCAGCTATTTTGTGCTTGGTTCAGTAATTATGTGAAAAGAACAGGAGCCATGAGTTTTCACTGTAAGTCTTTTTTTACACTCCTTTCAAAGCAGCCTGCCAGCTTGTGGATGGTGTTAGCACTGTGCTCTATTCACTAGTATCGCGATTCTCCTATAAGTTTGATTGGGATAGAGCAGCCAATATAAACCAGTATTATCTGCTCAGAATTACCATGCAATAGGAGAGTCACAATACAAAACTTATTACAATTTTGAGCCACCAATATGGGTTAAATTGACGGCACTGAAAGAAGATATATTCCATATTGCCCATAGTCGCGAAGCTTAATAAATACAGCACAGTTCTCCACCAATCAGATCACATATACTATCTAGGTTATATAAATTAGCCAAAATTAGAAAATGCCAAAAAGGAAAAAAATGGATTTATTTTTTTATCATTATTATTTCAAAAAGCTTAGCCAATCAATGCATGATATTCAGTGTTCACTAGTTTGCTTATACTAAATACTAGATAGTTGATTCATACCTTCCTTTCACTTTCATCGTCCAGTTTAATAGAATCTTTCTGTAACTCCGCCATCAGGTCGTTAGTGGCCATGAACCTGAAGTCTTTGTCACTTGACGTCATCTTTAAATTGAACATTAATTTATCGGTCAAGAGTATTTATAATACAAATAAAATTTAGGTTTCTGAGACCAGCCATCTTAAACGTCAGCAATAATGCATTATTTTGGAATGAGAATAAAAATATTTCATTTTCCAGGAGATCATTTCTTGTGTTTCCCATGCAAAAAAAAAATCCTTCATAAATGGGATAACAAAATAGAATAGATACTTAGAAAACACAAAAGAACACAGAAACCAAGTCTTGAAGACTTGTAATCAATGTCAAGGCCTTATTAATTAAGATATTCATTAATGTATACAAGTACAGAAATGTACATCCCTCAGGAAATGATCAAAAATAGATACAATAATAAGTATTAAAAACCTCTCAGCCTATACCTTTACAATTATTGCAATGAGTGTCTGTTCATAATGTGTAGTAGAGCATTTTGACAGTTGTAGAATATTTAGGTTAAGACTCAGACGTCAACTATACAAGACAACTCGTATACAAGTTAGGAGCAAACATGTCTGGACTCAACAACCCGGCACACAGACAATAATATAATAATATATATCCTGTACAGCAATAATATGGTTTCTTTAGTTTTATTAGAAACCATTACAGCTTTTAGTCCTTGACTCATTGCTTATCAATCATTTACACCTTGCAGTTGAAGTAAAGTTTTGACAATGTAGTTCGTACTGTTAACAGAAAACCTATTCAGCTTAAACAGAATCGCTAAAGTCCTTATTAGCATCTATATATTGGATTTTAATAGATATTAACAGCACAGTAGAGAAGCGAAAAAATATCAGAAAAAGAGATGTCAGAACTTCTCTTTCAGACGTGCAAAGTGTAGGGAAACTTCACGCACAAAATGAATTAAAATTGCTATAAATCGAACCGTAAGCTCATTATTTACCTTGTCCAACAGTGACGCGATGTGATAGGGTGAGGTCGTCATTCTGTCGGCTTGTTTTTAGTCCCTTATTATTGCAGAGAGGATGAAATTTTAACTTGGATTTTTTTTTACGAGATTATATTTTCTCCTCCACAAAATGGACGAGCATGCAAAGACCACTACACTGCGCATGCGCTCAACATTACCGCTGACAAGAACACCTGATATTGCCGGCGCTGTTCTTCCGAGTCATCGTCCAAAAAATATTAATAAGGGACTGGTCATAAAGTTAAGGGGGACGGGGAGGGGGCAAAAACAGGGGCGGGACACATAATTTTGAGCTCCTTCAAAGGGTCGGGCTATCTATAAAATGGATCATCTAAAATCTAACGTCTATGCATATTTTGCTTCAAAACTGGGGTTGGGTCATCACTTTTTCAACCCATTTTATAATGGGCCAGCATAAAAAAATGCTAATTCAATTCTAGTTTGCCCCGTCCCCTTTACTTTATGACCAGTACCTAAAATGATATAATGAATAAATTAAACTAAATATTTCAATATTACGAAAAATAGTTCGATAAACTAAGAATTTCCGCGTCTAACATAGTCTCGTTCAAGCTGTAACAACTCCGCTTTTCGAGAGACAGTGACTTTTGAAACTGTGGCCACCGTGCGTTGATAACCGACCCGCGAGAGCGATGCTGTAAAAGGGAGTTCCATGAAGTTTAATATTAGATACGACCTCTTACATTCAATCCCGGCCGCAAGCCGAATATCGATCCAATTCCCTATTAACTACTCCTCCCGACTGCCTATAGACCTGCCACAAGTCGACCTCTCTTGTCTCCCGAAGAGTTTTTATTTCGAGCGAAGCAAGAATTTTAGTCGCGAGAGGTCCGTCGCGCGCCAGATACAGTGGGCAGCGGACTTTGCGAAAGTCTACCGACTGCCCAGAAACTCGCTTGCACACATCCTCCTGACACACTTAGTTGGTCACGCGTGGAATTGAGGCTAGTATAAAGTGTACTAACTTGAGTAGGGTGCTCCCCCTCATTCCCCCAATTCCTGGGTCCTCGCTACGCTCCTGAGTGTGCATAAAAAGTTGGGGGAGAGGGGCTGGCTAAATGTCAGAAAACAAGAAAACAAGAAAACAAGAGGCACAGTATTTATTGGCAAAGACAGATAACTTTTCTAATATATATATGAAGATCTCTGAAGATCTGTTATATTTGAGTCATATTTGTCCGCCCGGCCGGCTGTATTAGTCTCGGCCCTCATAGCCTCTTTCAACACTCCTGTAACAATCCCTTCTTAAAAAACGTCATTTTCCACATTAAGTGAAACTTCCTTCCAGACATCGGTCCACTGGTCAAGCACAAAGTTCTGAAATGAGACTTTGATCAAATTTATAACCCGCAGCCTTATTTGAATGCTTTGTCTTTGACCAGTTTACCAGTGCATCAGAAGGTGAATAAATAACTTAGGTTACAGGGGCGGATCCAGAAATTTCCAAGAGGGTGTCCGAAATGGAAAAAAATGACATTGTAGTGACGTCAACAATAATTCTGATGTGACTTGTTTTATTTGTACTTGGATTTATTTAGGGAAGTCCGGGGCACCAATGGGCACCCCCTTGGATCCGCCCTTGGGATACGCCCCTGGGATACAGTGACAACAGAATACATCCAGTATACATACATACAATATATACACTTTCACATGGTACAATGAATGAATTGTTTTGATCCAATATCAATCAGTGTTCCTTGTCACCTTGTGACAAGATTCATTTGCGAATGGTTTATCCTGACGAGATACTTTACAACGACGTTCCAAGACGACAGACCAGAGACCCCTCCTCATAAACCTTCAGGTTTCGCGTCGGGCCCTGTCCTAGTTTTCCTGTTGCCTAAGGTTCCAAATATGTACTTTTCGTGTCATGTTTTACGACCGATCACTGTCCATGTGGACACACTTCTATTTCAAAAATCATTATTAGAGCGACATAGATTTTTTTCGCAGCGTGTACTGATCAGCCAATGATATAAAGCATTTTTGTTCAAAGTCAAACTTGTGACGCGGTTTTCTAAATAACGACTCTTGGTGATGAAGGCCTCACAGTTATGACGTCATAGCCCAACTAACTTCGCAATGCAGTTCAATCTTCCATTGGGTGAGGTTTGAATGCTACCATGTCACTGCCTTCAAAAAACAAAAGCATTTCTTTTGGATCCTCAGAGGGACTGCCAGGGCTCTTCCCCAGTTCCCCCTCCGTATCATTTCCAGAGTTTGACGTCGTTGCTTCAGGGGCCTGAGATCGATCTGTCTTGTTAAATGCAGAGAATACGTCATCTAGGGAGCTACCGCTGTCCATTAATGTCGGTGTTAATACTTGTTCTGTCGGTGATGCACTGGACTCGACTTGAGCCTCGTTTTCAGTGTTTGAGAGACGTGGAACCTTGTTAAACTTTGTTGGTGTGCTTTGTTTTCTGGTAACAAAGTGAGCAAGAAAGAAGGAATATTAAGGCCAACAGTTTTTATGGAGAATTGGGAGGAAATTGGGAGGGTAGGGTTTGGAAAGCCCAGGAAAATGCATTTTTTTTGACTCACCTTTTTGATCTTAAGTGTGAAAGCACAGAACTGAGAGAATCCTTGCTGTTCTTAATGATATTTGCATTATTATTTTTGATAATATTACTCCTTATGACATCAGAACGGCTCTCTATCTTCATTGGTCGTATGTTCGACAAGTTGACCTTTGGACTCGTGCTGGATGGAGAAGAGCATGGGACCGAGTCACGAAGCTGTTGGTTTTCTTTTTCAAAACCATGTAGTCTTTCTAGATATGAATCTCGCTCCTTTTTTACCACCTTGAAAATAAGAACAAATAGACTTTATTATATTCACGCCAGAGAAAGTCACCATATTGGAATTTGTGTGTACTATCAAGAGAGGACAAATATTTATGCTCTCTTGGTACTATCGATATCATGTGACACATCAATAACTCGAAGAAGTCCCTCCCCTATAATGACGTGCTGTGCAAACAACGACAAAGCTTCCATATTAAATGAACAAAAAATGTTTGTCATTGATGTCCAACATGGCCGCCATTCCAGTTAATTTCTCCAGTTTTAGACATTTATTTTCTAAAATATATATAAAAATTCTTGCACCCCCCAAAATTTAAATAGTGCCGTTGTTTGCACCATCAAAATGGCTGTGGAATCTCTGCTTTTGGATGCTTTCGGTAGAAGGAACTTTCTGTGAGTTTACTCGGGCTACTAGCCTTTTAAATGCAATTAAGAACCTATGTTGGTGTTGCTGTTGCTGTTGAGACGCGGACACATGGTTCAGCATTGTGCGGAATATTGCAGGCAATGTTGCTGAAGTAGGATCGTTTTCTACTTCATCAACATTGCGTGCGATGAATTGCGTCGTGACATGGCTCGCAACATTGGAACATTGATTGCCTGGAACATTGCGCGTAGCTTTACTAGTTTGGTCTAAAATAAACTTGCAAGAGACCTATTCGGCTTGGGCGTAATGTTTTCCCATTTCAGACCATGTGTCATTCCCTAGAGTATCATTTCTTTGTTTAACAGTTGCACATGAGAAGACACGTAAATATGGATATAATTCAAACAAAGAATCTTATTCTCAAGAGAATGACACATGGTCTGAAATGGGAAAACATTACACCCAAGCCGAAAAGGTCTATTCATTGTTGACATACCTCTAGTCTATTCTTGGCTTCCTCGTTTTCTGTAGTAATTTTATTTACAATTTCCCTCCATATCTGATCTCTTTCGTCCTTCAAGTGTTCATATGTCGGTTTCCCAGAGGAACACTTCTCGCACGTGGGAGCCAGTGCTGATAATATATTATTTTCTGCTTTTGAAGCGGAACTTTCTGAAAACCTCTCAAAATTTGACGGTGATAATCTTGAGAGAGTACTGCAGCCAGTTCTCCCGTTGACACTACTTGGAGTAACATTAACGTCAAGGTCTTTGCGTAGTTGATCGATAACCGTTAGCGCATGCGCATGTTCCTTCTCGAGATCCATCAGAGCCGAGAGAGCCTGGTTTCGATCTATGACAGCTTGGTCGCGTTCCTGTTTTATTTCATCAACTAGTTTTCTCCAGGCTTCTTCTCGTTCTTCTTGAACCGGATCACTGTGCGGTTCGGGCGATGAATCTTCGCTGCAAGAATCATCCTGAAACACGTGATTCAAACACGTCAATCAACTTGCTATCACGTCATACACCGGTGGGTAATTGGGCCAAGCAGATCAAAGTTAGGGTACGGCTAACTCCATCACAGATCGAAATACAGAGGAAAGAAAACCAGAAAACCTGGAGAAAAACCCTCGAATCAAGGGAGAGACCCAATGAAGTCTATTCACAAGTGATGCTGAGTCAAGGAATCGAACCCGAGATCTGCAGAGGTGCGAGGCGAGTGCACTACCGCTACACTGCCCTTGATTCCTAAACCCTATAGCTTCATTTTATTACTTACTTCCTCAAACTGGTCACTCTTTTCTGCTGCAATAGGAGCTATTCCCCTATACACATATTGAGCACCCATCGATGATACCCGTACTGTCTTCAGGGGACATGTTCGTTGTCTCGGGCTGGTGAAAGCTGAATAGATCATTTGGTGACACTCTTTGTACGTTATATCAATACCAAAGGAATTCTTGAAGGCTTTCACCACGTCTTGGACTGGAACATACGAGGTGTTATCTTCTACATAGTTGGATTTCACCCTTTGGATGGAAATTATTATAGAATGTCGTCAACAAGTCAAGCAATTTCACAAACAACTGATATATCAGTTAACTTACAGCGATCTTCAGCCTTAAAATTGTATGATCCCTAATACCCTAAAACAACCTCAGTTGTGATCTAAGTCAGGCGGGGCACGGCTAACTCACATATCGAACTGGAAATGTAGCATGTTGGGTTTAGCGGAGGGAGGAAAACCGAGAATCAGGGAAGAGACCTAACAACTGAAACTCTACTCACATATGATGTCAAGTCCAGGTCATCGAACCGGGGACCCCAGAAGTGAGAAGTGAGGGGTGATACCCTTGTATCGCGACCCCAAGTAATTCACTCAGTCATGTGACTTCTAACAGTATTTTCATTGGTTTATTTTATCTAGTAATTCTTACCATTTCGTGATGGTATAGTTGTCCAACACTACTGCGGATCTCTCTCGTGTACTATACCCTGTTACCACGGCAACAGGTCCACTACCTATCGATGATGAAGACTTTGAACTCGAGGACGTGCTATCACCCTTATCTCTGGACTGACCAGATCTAGTGACTGGTCTATGATCTACTTTGCTGGACTGTGAGGGGAGGGGTGGGGGACTGTGTGATGAAGGGGTGTTCAATGGCGTCTGTCTTCTCTTTGCGTTTTCTAGTGATTTGGGGACTTCTGGTGTCCAGATCCCTGATGTAACTACGCTTTGGTTATTGGCCGTGATGTGCTGGTGACCTGGACCAAAAAGAAAAATTGAATACATAATAGTTGTGATAATGTAAACGGTAATAACGTTGCTGTCATATTCATCGCTTTTGTTGATGTACTTGATGATGATGATGATGATGGTGGTGGTGGTGATGATGATGACGATGATTATGATGATGATGATTATGATGATGACGATTATGATGACGACGACGACGATGATGGTGGTGGTGGTGGTGATGATGATGATGATGATAGCAATGTTTGTGTGAATGTCGGCCATATAACCATGTCACTAGGAGAATATCATTGTCCTACAATACAAGTTGAATCGAAAAAGTTTCACTTTTCATAAAGACCACGTTTTTTTCTTAGAATCATTCTCTTTTGGTTTCTTGTTAGTTAAATAAAAACACTGAAAGTAAAGTCCAAAGATAGTATCGCATGTGCAGTTCACGTGATCATTAAACTGACCTTCTGTCGAGGAACTACTTTCATTTTTGACTTCTTTGTCATCTTGTAATCGGAGTTTTTTTCGTATGTTGACATACAGCCACCTGGTTGGTTTCGTGTCTGTCAAGGACTCATTCTTTGTAGGATTAAATAAGGTTTGTCGTTCCATACTAAGTTCAGTATTCGCTAACACAATGAATGGTTTCCAGTGTGGAAAAACAAAACCCTAAAACTGAATCACATTTACCCAAACAATCACTGCGAGACTAAATATGTAAATGAAATGAGTATTTTTTACAAGTAGAAAACTATGTGAAGTACATGAATACGAGATAGATGCTTGAAAATTTGCCTTGCTTCAGGGTTCGCATTTTCAGTTCATATTCTCATTTAGTTCAGCTCGTGGAGTTTCAGAAATAGCTTAAACGCAAATGAGAACCTTAGACCGCAGGGTGAGCAAATTGACAGCCAAACTTGCGACGCAAGTTAATGATAGCGAAAACGAAATGTCCTCCATTCGTGGCGATACAAAAAAAAAACTTCAAATTCTATCAAACCCCCGGCTGATCAGAATTAGTCGACGGCAAACTTATAGATTTGCCTAATTGAAATTTAGCGCGTTAGGTTTTGCAAAGGTAGGGAAAACGGAGAACCCAGAGGTGAAATTCTCGACTCAAGGCCGAAGCTGGAAATGTAGGAATTGTTGAGTAATGAAGTGGGAAGTCAAGGGAGAGGATGTTGGGTATTCCTAAATAATAATTCAACGTTCAAAGGATACGCCTTCCTGAAGTGATCCTGCCTTATCTGTTTCCTCTTGTATTCTACTTCAGGGAAAGCCCTTTTTACTCTGGCTGTTAATACTGTATCTCTGAGGCACATAATCTTTTCCAAATCAGGAAAAGCAGCGATATTTTTCTTCACAACAGAGCTCAGAAACTCCACCATTTCAACTCTGTCTACTGATGCCCCTGGATACACTTCAAATGCCTCGTGAAGGGAAGTGATGAGGATTTCATCGAGCTTGATGTAAAGCTCTTTTTTGCTTTGGTTGGTGGGAGTCAGGTTCTTGGAGTCTAAAACAAATAATTTGGATGTCTCTGGTAAATTAACAGTTCCAAAAACCAACCGGTTTAGTAGTTCGTATTACAACTGAGTTGGCGAAACGACACTGAACCATAAACTATGTAACTACAGAAAGCTCTCACCCAGTCCATAACATATAAGAAACAAAAGGGCGAAATATTTCACTGGTCACTTTTTTTGCATCATCTAAGAGAAGCTTTCTTGGGAAACAAAATGTCGTAAAAATGGGATCTAGAAACTATATCAGCTGACTTCTATGCCTACACAGTACTTGATGGGACGACAGTACTGTGCTTCAGGATCTGAGTGACATTTAAAAAGCTTACCATTTCCAAAGATTTTTTACTCAGGAATGGAAAAATATTCAATCAATAGCCACTCAATCAAAGGGGCACTAGATCTATGTTAATGTCAAGTACTTTCATCCATGTAATTTTCCTGGTATTTTGATTTCAAAAACATGAGGTTTCCAGTGTTCAAAACATAGGGCTTTTCATCCAGCCATATACTTTAGTAAACTAAACAGCCAATCAGAGAACGAATACTCCTATGATATAACATACAGTAGCATAACTAATCTAAGGGTCAATACCAGCATGTATGGTACATGTATGTAGTACTTACATTCTAATTTCTCATTTAACGCGATGTCAAAACGAAGATCAAGCGATGAACCAGGGATGTCATATTCAGAAGAGGAAATAGGCTCTAATCACCAGATATATATAACAAATAAATAATAAATAAAATAAATAGATAAATGAAAGGTCTTAATGTTTTTGCTAATTGTGGCAGTGCTGCTCACACAAACTATCTCTACATAATATTGTCTCCTAATAGTTCACTTATAGGATCCTTTCTACCAAGGAAGAGAAGAGATAAAAACAGTCTTGCATAAAGCATTGGATTTCTCAGTTAATTGTCTTAATGCAAATATATATATATATATAATGAATGGACAGATGGGTGGATGGATGGACAGATGGGTGGACAGATGGGAGGGATGGGTGGATGGATGGACAGATGGGCAGGTGAATAAATGGAGGTATGGCTGGAGTGAGGGAGGGAGGAGTGGGTTGGCAGGTGGTTGGCTGGAGTGAGGAAGGAAGGAACTGAAAGGGATGGGTGGGTGGGCAAGCAAAAGGTTGGATGGATTGAGGGCAGGGCAGTGTATTAAAATTAGTGAAGGATTAAACGGGTGGTTGGATGGAGGGATAGAATGATGGGTGGGTGAGGGGGCAGGTAGTTGGATGGAGGGAGGGATTGATGGTGGGTGGATGGTTGGATAGAATGATGGGTGGGTGGGAGGGAGGGCAGGTGGTTGGATGGAGGGAGGGAATAATGAGATGGTGCAAGGGCAGGTGATTGGATGGGGAAAGGGAATAATGAGTGGGTGGGAGGGTAGACTGGTGGGTGGAAGGAGGGAGGAATGAATTTTCAGGAGTATTTAGTACATTAGCTAAGCTAAGGTTTGAAAGGGAGGAAAAGGAGAACTCAGATAAAACCCTTGAATATATAACAATAAATTATGAAGATTCATTTTCATTAGCTGAGACACAACACCATGTTAAGATGCAGCCACAAACCAAGAGACCAATTTAGTTTGGCCATAATGTTTTTAATTTTAGAGCACATGTGGTTCCTGCATGCGTATTAAGGGGGGACTTACCTATTTACCAGCCACAATTACTAAGGAAAGGATTTAAAAATGTCTAACAGGTTTTTCTTATATTATAACTTCATAAATAAAATCAAGTTTTGAAATGGACTACATTTTGATATGTGTGATGACGTCATCACTCTTGCGTCATTCATGACGTCATATTTCATAAAAAGTTAAAAAACAAGCGTGCAATTAGTCAGTTTGACCCCAAAATAAACGAAATTATTGCTGACATGAATTGAAACAAAGTTAAGCATGGATTTTACTCTATGTTAAGAGAGTGGGAAAATATTTAGATTTAAAAATTTCAACATGGCTTGGTAGCCTGGCCTTTTCACCGTTTTCAAAAATAATGCTTAACTTTGCTTCAATTCATGTCAGCTATGATTTCACTTATTTGTGAGTCAATCCGACCAAATGCACGCTTGTTTTTTAATTTTTAATGAACTATGACGTCATAAATTGCGTAAGAGAGATGACGTCATCGCACATATCAGAAAATGATCCATTTCACAAATTGATTTTATATATGAAGTTATAATATGAGAAAAACCTTTTAGAGATTTAAATCCTTTCCATAGCAACCGTGGCTGGTAAATAGGTAAGTCCCCCCTTAATGTTCCCTGTTGCTTATAAAGTTTGAGAAGATATATTAGATATCTGGATCAATTAAAACTTGGAGTGTTACTCTCAAAGGAATGACTCTGGAATTAGAAAGCATTACAGTTCCAAAGCTATATTGGTCTATTCATGGGTTCATTGTGTGAAATATATATACCAGTAATAATGATTTGAGCTTGATAGTTATTTATCACGATGGCATGATACCAATTCCAGTCAAAAATTCTTAAGTATACACAATATTTTGCATATATTTATATCTTTTTATACCTTCTTTTACAACTGTTGCTGGACTGTGATCTAGTACTTGAAGAGCATCAGTGGTGTGAACAACAGTCTCCATGACGGCTGGTAATATAAGGCTGGCTGGCATACAAACAAACATGTAAAAAGAGTCAGTTTATTGCTTATTCGAAATTGTGAATGAGTTATTAGCATACTGCATACAATTAGGATAACACCTTCAATGTCATTTCTGTCAATTAGCAAGTTAGTTGTATGTAGAAAAAAAATAAAATATAGGAGTAAAATGCAGCTCATTAAAATGGCTTCTGCTAAATCACCCAACAAGGAATAAAATAATATAGGTTAAACATAACATACAACCTCTTTTTTTAATTTTGGATATTATAAAATACAAGTAAAGCACATGAACTTCAAGAAGTTAATATTTCAATCTCTTTTTTCAGTGGCTTTCAGTTTTAAGTTTCTAAAGCTGTTTTGAAGTTGTCAGCTTGAAGTCTGACAATAATTTTGCAATAAAGAAAGGCATAAATAATTTCATTTAAAAAGGAACAAAGATTCTGTATCTTTGAATAAGATTTTTAATAATCTAGATAGTAGATGAGTTTATTCAAGCAGTGGATTCAACTTTTCTATCCATGAATTTCACATCACATATTGTTACAACATAATTACATTTTATGTGTTGACAGCATCTAATTAACAAGGATAGCTTGTTAAAAAATATAACACAAAAAAAAATCTATAGAAAGCGAGACAAAAGAGAGATTAGCCAAACAGACAGCATTTTTTTAGTTGCCTATCTAAAAAGAGGGGGAAAATAAAGAATTGTTTGTGTAAAGTAAGTAAGAAAGAAGAGTTATGAAAGGTTTTGGGAGGACACATGTATTTTCAGTTATGAAGTGGTGTTTTTGTGATATATATGCAGTGACTGTCTCAAGGGTTTTTTCAATAGACTGTCAATTTCTTTAGGATGTAACCAAAAATGGGTCATTCATATTATTGATATCCTTCACTTTTTAGCCAATCAGGAGTCACCATCCATCAAATACAAAGTGCATGAGACTCAAGTCACAAAATCTAATAGCTGGTCTGACAAGTTGGATTGATGCCATTGGTTGATTTGACCTTTGACGTCATTAATTCAATCAGAAAGACAAACACATGCCTCGCTTGTCAGAACATGAGCCAGACAAACTGAGATGCCATTTGCATGTGTGTCTCGCACACATCGGGGAATAAGAAATATGTAAATCAAGAACGGCTAGGTATACGCGAGACTTTACCGCCTTGAAGTACTCGGGACGATTTTAAAACCAGATCTTAAGTCCAAAATACTTTTGGTACCGAGTGTTTTGGGGTTATCTATTTTATAGGAAGGAAAACATTGGCAAATAAGCAAGACGCCAGTTGAACACTACTGTCATGATTAAACATTCATAAGGAAACTAAAAATCCGAGAGAACGAACGACAGCACTGCTTGTGTACTCTTCCACACAGCTATTCCCTCGAAAATCCCTCACAAACAACCCCGTTTTTATACCACGAAAAACAACACAGAAACTAAAACACAATTTGAAGAGTATTCATGGCAAGTTTAGGGCTAACTGGTCCTTTCAGATGAAGAATAAATAGACGACTGCTCGCCGAGAGAGTGTGAATAAAGACACACAGTCGATTGGTATCACTCACCTTTTTTTCAAATCCCCTTGGATCGTACAGGATGGCTGTACAAACTCTCAATGAAGCTTAAACACACGATTTACGTGTGGATTATGCCAGCTGAAGACGTCGAGATCGAAAAGCAAAGGATGATTTGACCAAGCGGCAGCCAGACACTGAGCAGACACTTATTTTGCGTCGGGTGACAGTCAGTTGATGACACTCTGTTCCCCAGGGACTTGATGCAGACCGTCTGTCTCTCTATGGGGGGAGGGCTGAGGAGATCAATTGTCTCTCTTGGAAATATGGGAACTTTCTTTCTCTTTTCGTTTCTTCTTTTTTTATTTACGGGAAAACTTTTATCTTTTTTGTTGTTGCGTGTTTTGGTTTTGGACAGTGAATTTGACACCAACATACTCGGCATTGAGGTTAGACCATATACCGCTGCTACATGGGGTCCAAAATCTGACTGTTTAGCAGCCGCTTTACAGAGGTTCCCGGTCAGTGTTTACGTGTAATCAATGGAAAGCGGAATGAAAGGGGATCGAGATCATGCCTAAGTTCATTTGAAGGGTTTTTACGATTCAAGAAAAATCATTCTCCAAAACTTTTTTCTTCGAATATCGGTACCAGGTATCCCAGCCATAATCCGATAGAATTCGTTTCGGGATCCCGTAGGCGTAAATCCCGTATCCCTCGAATTTTCAGTACAAATATCCCGTATCAGTTATCACTCGATTCATTCAAAATACTTGTATACCCACAATCCTTGATTGGATATGTTTTCTACAAAGAAAATCATTTTGAAAGAACGTTTAGCGGTGGTTTGGGGGAGGAACTGAGGAGGAGGAACGGGAGGGGGGAGCACATACACACACACGCTACGGGTGCTGAACTGCCTCTAAAGGACGTTTATTGCATAACCGTTTTTAACCACTTATTCTTTACCGTAAATTTAATGGAGGTCAATGGACAAATGAAAGTTTTGAGAAGAAGGCGCAAATGAGTTTCGGTGGTCTTCGAAAACAGCGGTTTGTATCCGATGCGAAACTGGAGTATTAATTTTCTAAAATTGAAATAAACAGCGCCATGAACGAGATGAAGTTCGTATTCAGAAACAATTATTTCTACCTTTCAATCAATCAAAATTCATCTTTTATCTCAAAAGGAAAATATTGTGGAAAATGCTACGTCACTAGTGTACCAACAAGAAAAGTCTGAGATGGGCTTCCTGTTTTATGCACAGCTGGACGGGCACTTGATTCGTGCAATGTCGTACTATCACAGTCACTGGAGAGATTTGGATGTAAGTATTTCATTCCTAGTCACCCATACTTCCATAGAAACAAGTAGAGTTTACATGATTGCATGTAAGGTAGAATGATGTGCACATAATATTTCTTTTGACTTCTTGAAATGCACAACTGAGTTCTAACTGATGACGTAGTGCCAGCTTTTTCATCAGTTGTACTTGCCGTATATTATATTTACACTGCAATCATGTCATCTTAGCGTATCTGCATGCGTTATTAGTATAGATTATTTGTAACATCATATCATTATTACTGCTATTTCTGATTGTAAATAATTCAGGCGTGGAAGAAGGAAGGTTTGATCTTCTCTACTCCAAGTAATGAAGCAGCCAAGCTATATGATGGAGCTCTTACCCAGGTATATAAAGTATACAAAGTCACCTGGATTTGCTAAGTTCTTTTTTCTTGAATGTTAACAAAAATATATCCATATAATAATTAAACTACATGCTTAATAACTACCAACTACCAACATATTTTTCCATACATTTCTTTGTAAAGGCAGCCAACTTCGGTCGCCGATATCTCATAAAACCTTTTTGGATATAATACTTTCGTTTGTGTTGGATTAAAATATAAAATGTCACGCATGACCTGAAAAACCCTCATTGGCGAATATTCAGCCACAGTATGGCTGTGCATAATTGTTTTTAATATATGCTAAGGGAGCATTCATTTTTTAGGAGGAGGGCCGGAGGAATTAGGGGGGGGGGGTCATTAAAAAAATACTAGATAAAAAGGGGGGGATCACATTTTTTTAACGTCGAACCAGGGGGGGTCATGAATAAAAATACAGTGTTTTTTTTTTAGTCGTTTTCTGGCTAGAAAATTTTTACATTTGGAAGTGGGGGGGGGGGGAGGGGTTATCGAAATATTCAATTCCTTAGCATGGGGGCTAGCATTTTTTTTCTATTTGATTCCTCTAATTTCTCCGCCCCCCCCCCCCCCTCCTAAAAAATGAATGCTCCCTAATAATGCTATTTTGAATAGATAGTTCAGTACTATAATGATGAGAGTTTAGGAGGTCTGGATAGCACTATACAAAATATCATCAAGGCAGATCCAAACTTTGGTAAGTCAATTCAACTGATCAGTGTTCAGACCACGTTTTATTCCCTAAGAATAAGATTATTTGTTTGAGTCCCACCCAAGTTCATGTGTCTTTACAAGTGTGACTGGTAAAAAAAGAAATGATACTCGAGAAAATAATCTGAAATGGACAAAGAATGATGAGATTTATTCAGCCCACAGGTAACCCACTGGTATTTTTAGAAGAAGACACAGGTAGCCCAATCCAAGATCCCCCATTCTGAAATTCCAGGATCTGACAATACAGGGGGTGGGGGGGAGGGGTATCAATCACAAATCATACACATTTTTTCCCTAGATTCATGAATCATGAAATACAATTAATGAATAGCCACCATATTAATTTCCAACAATAACCTTTTGAAAAGTACCAGCCTAGGGGTCACAATACACTTGATTTGATAGTCAAGGATGGCGGAGCACATTTTAAAGTGTGTCTGTTGGGGGGGGGGGGGGGGGGAAGGGGGCTAATATGCAAATTAAAGGAGAAAATATTTAACAAATAGAAAATGTTTGCCTGATATAAACACGAGGGAAATTTGGGAGAAGTCGAGAGCTGTTGTGTAAAACCAAGCTGCAGGCGAGTTTTACACAGAGCTCAAGACTTCTCCCAAACTTTCCCGAGTGTTTATATCAGGCTATGTAAACACGGCATAACATTTTCTATTTGTTTTATAAGATATTGAAATTGCCGTGTTTACATAGCCGGCCCCGGATAGCCTCATGTAAACACAGCTATCAGCCAATCAGAGTGTGCGTTATATCTGAACTATTTTATAAAAAAAGACTAGTATGCAAAGGAAAAAAATGGGGGACTAAAGCCATCCTGGCTCTGCCCTCCTGGCTCTGCCCTCCTGGCTCTGCCCTCCTTGCTAATGCAATGAAATTTCTTTCTTTCTAAACATACCACAGCAATTAGAAAGTGCAATAAAATTAACACCTGTTTTTTTCCCCAAATGTATATGTTGGACTAGTGATGGGATATGTGTTAAAGAATGGTATGACATTGATGTCTACATACAGTGATGTCGATACCAACCCTGACCTGAAACAAGGTATAGATCAGATGATGAGTATTGTTGCTAAGGGCAACATTACTGAACGTGAAAAGCAACATGCCCTTGCTTTCAAGGAGTGGTCTGAAGGGTGAGTAAAAGACCAGTTTCCTTGCCATGTACCATGACTTTTCACACTCATATAAAATCTGCTCTAATATATCACACTGTTACACAGGTAGTCCAAGCATAGGTTTTTAGGATAAAACCGACGCTAAACGTTGGATCTTACTGCTATTTCCATTGTTTTGTTTGGTTAACTTAACAATTTACTATTAACAATTTATCCTTCACTTTCACTGACTGTATTCTAAATGTTGGACCTTGAGTACCAATTAAAATGCAGACCTTTGGGTGCTGGGGTGGTGCAATTACACCCTGTGTATCCCCTGGCTACTGGCCTGTGCATATTGTTGTATAATATATGGTAGTTCACATATCACTTTTTAAATGCTTTTTAAAATTCAGAAATACAGCAAAGGCATGCCTGATCTGGGAAGATATTCTAGCAGACCATCCTACAGACATGTTTGCATTAAAGATGTGTTATGGCAGCTATATTTATCTTGGCATGTTTCCTCAGATGAGAGATACTGTAGCTAGTGTATTCCCTTCATGGAAACCTGAACTTCCCTTCTACTCGTAAGTCTACTAAAACAGTGCAATAAAGATAAAGATAACTTATTTGTACATGAGACATTCATAAGCAAAGCATGCTCATTACAAAAATGTACATATTACAAAACTGCACATGTGAGTAGAGGTCATTCTTCATTTTTTGATAAGGTCAAGTGAAGGGAAACTACAAGCCAAAAAAGGGTAGAAAAAGACCTGTGAAAGCATTATGACTTGATACTGAATATTTGAATGAATTTAGGGGGGGAAATGAATTTTCTGTAGACCCTCTACATATAAACGAGGTTGATCTAGTTTTTAATTTATTTACAAAAATGAACCAAACAGATGTCAGTTAAAGATCTAGAGTAGAAAAGACATAAATATTCAAAAGTTAATGACTATGTATTTTACCATAATTATAAGGTACTTGTATGGTATGCATGCTTTTGGCCTGGAAGAAACTGGCTTTTACCATGATGCAGAGAAACTTGCAGTCAAGGTACATAACAGTTTTAGCTGTTTTAACTTTAAAAATCTCTATTTTCAGTTCTGAGATAATCTTTCTTTTATCACGCCACTATTTTATTATACTTATGTTGACCTGCAGGGCCTTGAAATGAATCCACGTGACTGCTGGGCAACCCATACAAGGGCTCACTTATTTGAGACAACAGGAAGACAAGATGAAGGCATTGATTTTATGGGTAAAACAGAGAAACACTGGACTGTAAGTGATTCATGTTTGTATAGGTCAAACTCCTTCCCCTCCCCTCCCCTCCCCTCTCCTCCCCTCCCCTTCCCTCTCCTCTCCTCTCCTTATCTTTGTTTCAAGTATGGTACAACCACCGAGTTCAATTATTGACCCAGAAAGGTTACTGTACTTTTATATTACATAATTTCCATAATTATGAAAACCACACAACTAGCTATAATTCAAGATGTCTTCACCGGCCTTTGGCTTCCGTCAAACAAATTTCCAATGGTCTGAGTTCATATTTTTGATTGACAGATGCCAAGAGTCCAGACATCCTGAGCTAATTGTTGCCAGTAGAATAATAAATATTGGTGTATTGCATTGCTCTTTGATTTCCTGTAAAATATTTGCTCGTTTGATAATACAGTATGTAAATAGTGACCTTGAATGATTTATAATTTGTCTGCACAGGTTGGTAAATCACTGGCAGGGCATATCTACTGGCACTGGTCATTGTATCACATTGAGAAGGTTAGTGTTTTATGTCTTAACACATATGCCTTTTGCCCCCTTTCCCCCCCCCCCCCCCTGGAGATTCAGTGTCAGCACATGTTATTTTGTAAATATGCCTAAGTATTTTCAATATTCTGTGACGTCATAGGGTGAATATGAGACTGCTTTGGACATGTTTGACAGTGAAGTTGGTCAGCGGGTTGGTACGAACACCATGTTTGAGATGCTTAATGCCTCATCCTTACTGTACAGATTGCAAATGGAAGGTGAGATTGTTAAGATATTATTATCAATGAATCCATGCATGTAGGGGTCTGTCAGGGTGAGATACGCTAGGGACTTGAACCCTGGTTGCCATAGTAACTACAAAGGCCTAAATTGTTTACAGGGACCCTGGTTAAGATGGGATAGCTATAGTACGTTTGATACAACGATTTCGAACATGGCGGACACAAATGGTTTTCCAGGATCGAGGAGGCGAAAACGAGGCTAGTCAGTCGTCCTTGATCTCTAGAAAGTTGGCTTTTCCCTTAGGAGCATAAAAACAATTTTTAATGGATGTCAACACCAGTAACAAAGATAAAGCTTGAATGATGAATAAAAAACACATAGATCACAGACGACTGACTAGCCTCCTCAATCCAGGCCATCCGTTTGTGTCCGCCATGTTCAAAATTGATGTTAATGAATAATTATTACTCTCTGGTCTTTAATACTCATACAATACTCATACTCTAACTTAATCATTAACTAATTCTTTATATTTCCAAATTTATTGACTCTGAACTTCTTTTAAGATAACTAAATATTGCATTTCTCCTTGATATTAACTGATTAGATTTCTCACGAGCATAATTATCTATCTATCTATATATATATATATATATAAGTATGATAATCACATCTGATTATCTACAACCCTTAGACTATCTACAGTCTCAACAGCCCATATACGTTTTTTTATATATATCGTTTTCTTGTTCATTTTATGAGAATAATAAGTTTCTTTGGTTAGATTTATATATTTTTGTTAGGGCGCACTTAATTTGGAGCCCAGCTCTGTTGTGCTAACCCCCTCCATTAGTAATTATTTAATGGATGAAGTAATGTAAATAAAAAATAAATAAATAAACAAACACTCATAGTGGATGGATACAACAGACATATGCATATCTTAACTGCATGCAACTCTCTCTTAGAAAATAAGGTGCATTTTACAAAGACCTGAAGGAGAACTACCCAATGGTGCTCATTTGCTCCTAGATTTGAATGTTGTGAACCAAGTGCTCTCTTGCCTCAATAACCTGGTTTAGTTTTGATGTTGATCATCGGTTGTTTTTCTTTGTCAGGTATTAATGTTGGAGATAGATGGACAACACTGATGAATTACTGGCAGCCACATATTGAGGACCAGATTTGGGTAGGGAAATGTGTGCCAAAGACATCTTGCATAGGTAGTATGTAGTTATGCGGTCCATAACAGGTAGCGTGGGTGGAGTAGTGGTTTACCACTTGCCTCTCACTGTTGTGATTTGTGTTCAAGCCTAGCTTGGGCTGGGTCATATGTGAGTTGAGTTGTAGATAATACTTCGGACTTGAACACCATCTAACTTTGCTTTCCCTGTTCTGCCATTCTGTCAACCATTCTTCATTCTCAGTACAATCTTAGAAGATTCAACTTTTTTATAGCTTACTGCTTCTTAAGACTGTGTTAATGATCTGTAGATGTTCCAAGATGTTCATATGATAATGTGTACACTGGGTGCCAAGCGTCAAGATTTAACCTTGAAACTCCTGGAATCACTAAGGAACTATGTCAGGTGAGGGTGCAGGCCAGACCTTAGATAATCCGATAGGTTATTGGCAAGAGGACAGACTTAATGCTCATTTCCATTCCTCCTCCTTTTTTCCTGACAGAGATGGGACTGGAACGAATTGTGAAGTGTCACGTGAGGTCGGAGTACCGCTTTGTGAGGCATTCGAACTGGCAGATAAGGTTATCATTACATAATATATAGATTTAGGCACTGCCTAAAAGCGGAGCTCCCATAAATAGTATATTTAGTGCTAAAAGCGTGACAATTGTGTGACGCGGCATAACGCTGGTTATAGCGTTACCACATTGTTTGATTTTACCAGAATTCAGGAGGAAAAACTAAAAGAAAAACCATTATTTTAAGCCTTCAAATGCATTAGAGAACTTTTCAATTCGAAGAATAATAATTATAGATTGTAGAACATATGAATACATGTATAGAACGAAGGATTTTATTCAGCAAATGTTAGTAATCAAAGTTGTAAGTTTTTTAGGTGGAAAGTAAACTACACTGAAAATTGTCGAAAAATATTACTGATAAGCTTAAGCTTACATTCACTTGAACTTCACACGTAAAAAGAGACATATTCATTGATGCAAGATAATAATTTTCTTTGTTAGTAAGTTGGTCTTTGAAAAGTATTTTTTTTTAGATTTATTCTTAACTTTATTATCGAGCGAAAAATCTTACAAAAACATAAGCTTATCCATAAAAAAAAAAACAAGCTCATCATTTTTGCGATTGTGTAATAGTAATAGCTGGAAAAGCCCGATAAATAGTAAATATTTGGTGTGATATGTATTCCTTTTTCATATTTCATTCAACATTAGAATAAATTATCTATAAAAATGTCCGCAAAATATTCATATGATTATGAAACTGGAATCTTGTTTTGACTTCGCGTAAGGTTCGCTGGCCGTCAAATATATTTTTTCAAAGAACCAAGTCTTTTTACTAAGTCTTAGCCTTTTTTCTTGAAATGGGATCAAAAACAAATAATCAAAGCTTCAAATATCGCTTTTTTGGTTCACAAGTAATGAAGAAAAAGATGATAAAAATCTAGAATGCAGCAAAAACGACAAACTATCCAAGTTTCTCTGACAATGTTTGCCGAACCAACGTCCTTGGCTTGTCTGAGAGTTTCTTCAGCTAGTTTACACATTTCTTGTCGATTTTTTACGAAATATTAGTTGAAATTAATGAATTTACCTTCTATGAAGTGTTTTCTACAAAACTGAAATATCACTCTTGCAGTATAATCAGGTTTTTCTTGTCTACAGGCCACTTTTTCTCTCACTGAAGTTTCAGTCACGAAACTTAATTCATCGTAAGATTAAGAATCTTCCCTCGCTTTCCCTCGCTAAATCTTCTTTAACAAGTCGCTAAAGTCGAAAAACTGTTTTTGTTCACTTTAAGACAGACATGACTTCGATTAAACGTATTTTTCGCATTGCAAAAATAAGAAAAAAATACTTCTTGATCCATCTTTGACTACATTATTGCAATTTTTCTGTGCATTTGTGAGTAAGCAAAGCGCGCGGGAACCCTGTGCAAAGTGGTACATGGACGGACGTATGTATGTATGTATGTATGTATGTATGTATGTATGTATGTATGTATGTATGTATGTATGTATGTATGTATGTATGTATGTATGTATGTATGTATGTATGTATGTATGTATGTATGTATGTATGTATGTATGTATGTATGTATGTATGTATGTATGTATGTATGTATGGACAAATCAAGCCATGAAAAATCAAGTCGATGGGTTACCATTTTTTCTTAAGTATGGTGCTCCGCTCGCGCGGGCCTTCGGCCCGCGCGGGAGCTCCGCTATTACTACCTAACATCAATATACCTCCCATCCCTACCCCTACTAACATCAATAAACCTCCTGTCCCTACCCCTACTAACATCAATATACCTCCCATCCCTACCACTACTAACATCAATATACCTCCCATCCCTACCCCTACTAACATCAATATACCTCCCATCCCTACCCCTACTAACATCAATAAACCTCCCATCCCTACCCCTACTAACATCAATATACCTCCCATCCCTACCCCTACTAACATCAATAAACCTCCCATCCCTACTCCTACTAACATCAATAAACCTCCCATCCCTACCCCTACTAACATCAATATACCTCCCATCCCTACCACTACTAACATCAATAAACCTCCCATCCCTACCCCTACTAACATCAATAAACCTCCCATCCCTACCCCTACTTACATCAATAAACCTCCCATCCCTACCCCTACTAACATCAATATACCTCCCATCCCTACCCCTACTAACATCAATAAACCTCCCATCCCTACCCCTACTAACATCAATAAACCTCCCATCCCTACCCCTACTAACATCAATATACCTCCCATCCCTACCCCTACTAACATCAATAAACCTCCCATCCCTACCCCTACTAACATCAATAAACCTCCCATCCCTACCCCTACTAACATCAATAAACCTCCCATCCCTACCCCTACTAACATCAATAAACCTCCCATCCCTACCCCTACTTACATCAATAAACCTCCCATCCCTACCCCTACTTACATCAATAAACCTCCCATCCCTACCCCTACTAACATCAATAAACCTCCCATCCCTACCCCTACTTACATCAATAAATCTCCCATCCCTACCCCTACTAACATCAATAAACCTCCTGTCCCTACCCCTACTAACATCAATAAACCTCCCATCCCTACCCCTACTAACATCAATAAACCTCCCATCCCTACCCCTACTAACATCAATATACCTCCCATCCCTACCCCTACTAACATCAATAAACCTCCCATCCCTACCCCTACTAACATCAATAAACCTCCCATCCCTACCCCTACTAACATCAATAAACCTCCCATCCCTACCCCTACTTACATCAATAAACCTCCCATCCCTACCCCTACTAACATCAATAAACCTCCCATCCCTACCCCTACTTACATCAATAAATCTCCCATCCCTACCCCTACTAACATCAATAAACCTCCCATCCCTACCCCTACTAACATCAATATACCTCCTGTCCCTACCCCTACTTACATCAATAAACCTCCCATCCCTACCCCTACTTACATCAATAAACCTCCCATCCCTACCCCTACTAACATCAATAAACCTCCTGTCCCTACCCCTACTTACATCAATAAACCTCCCATCCCTACCCCTACTTACATCAATAAACCTCCTATCCCTACCCCTACTAACATCAATAAACCTCCCATCCCTACCCCTACTTACATCAATAAATCTCCCATCCCTACCCCTACTAACATCAATAAACCTCCTGTCCCTACCCCTACTAATATCAATAAACCTCCCATCCCTACCCCTACTAACATCAATAAACCTCCTTTAACAAATCAGTATCTTCTTTGTTTATCTCCAGGGTCATTTTGATCAGGCGGTCGAGCTGCTCAAACCAATTCGTTACAAAATTGTGAAGATTGGAGGAAGCAATGCACAAGTGAGTGTGTTGGCCATGCTACTCGTCTCCCATGCTTTTTTTGATACCTCAAACGTCAAATGACATGACTTCCCCGTATACCAATCAAAACAGCCGAGACATCGCGACCAATCACATTGCTTCATTTCAGAAACCATTTCATTCTGACTTGCATTTATTAATTTCAGACAAGTAACAGCAGGTCATAGGCGTATTTCTAGAATCTATAACCCCTTAATTTACCAACATGGCTGATCGCGCAAAATGAAAGCCGAAAAAAGGTTCCTCGCTCAATATTTTCAACTGAATTTTCTGTATCATATTTTTTGTATTTAGCGTGATGTGTTCAACATCTTTCTCATCAACACTGCAATCATGTCACCTCGTAAAGATCATCAGAGGTTTGCCAGGTAAAAATGAACAAGATTCACCAATAGATCAATAAACTGCATGGTAGATCATTCTTACACTATATTCTACTCTTTCTGCTTCAGGAGACTTCTAGCTGAGCGTAAAGCCTTGAAAGATAACTCCCCCTTGACAGAAAGACTGGTTGCCAAGGCGATGGCAAATCACGTGGACTAGATTAGTTGCAAAACTAATTAGCATATATACGTCGAGTATTTTAATGATTAAAATAATTATAAATGTTTAAAATGACTAAATAAAAACAAGAATTTAGCTTTAGTTTTTTATTTCTTTTTGACATTTTTTTAAACAACTTTTAATTGGTACCGCGCTTACCAATAGACCCTTTGCAAGTGACGTCATAGCAGCTCAATTTGGAGGGCAAAACAAAAGAATTTTAATCTCCTAAGAATTGGAACCTATTGTTTTGCCCTCCAAATTGAGCTGCATTCCTGCAAGGGGTCTATTAGGAATCGGCGATTCAATTTGATAATTCGATATCGTTACATCGATGTTCAAACTCCGTCTATTAAAAACTTGTTGGAGTAACTACACGGCGCGTAGCACAGTAAAATTATACAAATTTGTCAGTTATTTTGTTTAAAATGATAAAACAAATCCTGAGATCGTAGAGGCTTCTGGGTAATGATGCAAAGGTTGTCTTTATCAGGCTGCATATCACGATTCATTCTTCAGTTACAGATATAAGATACCATGTAGTACTTGTGTTTTTTGGGAAAGATTTGCACGAACGAAGGATGAGCATGGGATTTCGACCTCAGGCACAGACAGGTATTTTCTGTATTCGATAACGCGATGCATTGTGGTCTACTAAAAGCACCATGTAAGGCATGAACAAAACGTGTTCTCAAATATTTGCAGTTATTTGCAGTTCTCTCGGCCAATCAAAATAACGGAAAAAATAATTTGAATGATAACACAAATTATTAGTTGCTTTTAGTTGGCGTAGTCATCGAAATCCCAACAAAGTTTACATTTTCTGAAAGGTCTTAACAAGGGTTGCATATCTGTTAGTCATTTGTAAAAAACATTATTTCATTTTGGAAAAACAGTGCATTTTTCTTGATCACGTGGTCTCTATACACGATGCTTAAGTACACAGATTTGAAGTGATCCGATTAACACCAAACTTCGGAATTTTGTATAGCTCGATGTGCTCTCTTCGGCTATGTGAGTTTTGTGTTGTCATACTCACAATTTAGGAACTCGTACCTAGCTCCTCTCGACTTGAAATCCGGCAATGGATTACTTTGACGATTCGGCGGCCATCTTGAATCTGAATTAATGAAAATAATAATAATAATAATAATAATAATAATAATAATAATAATAATAATAATAATAATAAAGAAAATTTATATAGCGCTGTTTCATCTGGGGATTGCAACAGCGCTTTACAAAATTATGATAAAACTTTTATTTGAGCTTTTTACTATTTATAAAATTCAATAAAACATTAATGGTTAAGACTTCTAAGATTTTAAAAAAATCTTACCAGGAGTGGGGTTCGAACCCACGCATACATTCGTACATTGGAACTTAAGTCCAACGCCTTAACCACTCGGCCATCCTGGTGTACGGTGCTTAAAGGGCCGTGTAAGAGATGCCCGCGATATACGTAGGATCTGATGATGAGAAAAGACAAATCCTGGCTTTCTCTCGTCATATCATGCTGTTTAAGTGACAAGCATTTCATTGTTCTACGTAGTGTCAGTCATTATGTTCACCTCTTTAATCACAATGCATTATGGGGCTTCCAGGGGGCAAAAGAAAACAAAAATGTCGGATAAAATAGAGAGTTTCGTTTATTTGTTTTTCTTTCATGTCTATCTTCTTGATTCATCTCTTGTCAAGTTGTCTAGGGGTGAAACGTTAGTTTTAATCGACGCCATAAGTGTAACAATTATATTTGCCCGCTACCAAAATGGCCGCCGTATCGTCGAATAGGTAGTCCATTGAAAGCAAACAAACTGCTGTTGAAGTGTAACGGTGTGAAACAAAGCATTGCATGACTTGTGATGTCACGTGAACAGTAAGATAACGCACGGTTAACCTGACGTTACTGAATTACTTTCTTTCTACACGAACACAACACGAACATAATAGGTTTAATATGTCTTCGTACATGCATACACACTGGAGAGATTTAGATGTAAGTATTATTATTTCTACCTTAAATAATGTCTAAATATCGAGATACAAACAACCACATATAGTCTCGTAAATATGACCGAGTAGAGTTGTTTGTTGGTTGTCTCCTCATGTGCTTTGAGGGGTTTTCTCCGGGTTCTCCGAATTTCCTCCCTCCGCACAGAATTAAAAAAGAATTGGATTTCTAAATTCTAAATCGATCTAGAAAGCCGAGCCTAGTTGAAAATTACTGTGTGTAATTCTAAACCTACCAGTCTAGCAAATTGTGGTTCCGCTGCATAAAGCACAAGTGAACCAAAGAATATTGAAATAACAACAATTTATTATTTAGTCTACGTAGGCTTATACTAAGATGTATGCAGCGCTTTCTTCTTTAAAGATACTTAATTAATACGTTTGCCCAAACGAATACAAATTATTGCGTTTATCAATATACCGGTATTTTTTAGATGAATTACTGACATAAATTGCATAAATTTACACATATTTTAATAATCTAAGATTAAAGAATTAACAACTATATATGTGTCGAATAAAATCAATAATAATCATTTGGTTTTTTTTGGTATTGATAAAAATACAGCTATTTTAAAAAAAGCTTGGTGAAGGCTGTTGCTTGTTGCATGTTCCTTGTTGCATTACCAAGCCAAAAATGCACTATGGGAGATGTGCATGTGAATGGTCACAACAATATAGAATTTTCCTGCACTTTGTCTGCAGGTCTTAATTCCCAGCATATTTTCTTCTGTTCTGATATTATTTATATATGAATATGATGCATTTCAAGCTTGATAATTAAGCAACATGCAGTATGCAACAAGCAATGCAACATGCAACAAAACCTTCAGCATCCTTGTTTGAAAAAGCTGTAAATCCAGTAAGTTTTAAGGTGTTTGCCAAGTTCAAATATACTTGTGGGGGGTGGGAAGGGTCAATGTGTATCATTGATGCATTTATCTTTAAGGCATGGAAGAAGGAAGGTTTGATATTCTCTACTCCAAGTAATGAAGCAGTCAAGCTATATGATGCAGCCCTTACCCAGGTATATAAACATATGTTATACAAGTTAAGTAAAATACAGTGACACCTCTATTAAGCAGATCCTTTATAAAGCATGCACCAAGCATTAAACGGACATCTGGATATATGTTCATGAAAGTTTTTCCCCATATATTTACTGTAAAACAAACCTCTATTCATCAGACAATGTCTTTATCAAGCAGACGCTATACAAGGTGTCTGCTTAATAGAAGTACCACTGCAAAAGTATTGTAATAATACTCATAAATAATACTCCATTATTTATGATTTATGAGGGAGGAGTCATTCAAAACTCATGACAGGAGCTAGCACTTAGTGAAGGATAATAATAGATAACTTAATTGTAGCACAAAAATGTTATGCATAGAAAGAGGAAATGACTGTCTTTAGGGGAGTCATGATGTTTATAGGGTTTAGTTTAGATTGTCTGTCATTATTACTCTGTGTGTCTGTGTTTCTCAGGGCCTCACTGAAAATCACTATAATTGTGAATAATTTAATTCTTGCTAACACCCCTCCCCTCACAGCATAAATAATGAATAGTCCCTATCTTGATCTTAAGAAGGAGACATTTCTTTCATTAATAGCCTCCACCACAGGGAACCCATGTTACGGATTTAGCCAGCAGAAATTCCACACAAGCACCCCATAAAAGCAAAAGGCAAGAGATGCCTGTAGTAAGGAGGCTATCTCTTGTAGTGTAGTTGAATGTTTGTAATTTTTTTCTTCAGTACACTGGGTGGTATGAAGAGCCTAGTGTTGGTGGCCTTGAAAAGTCCCTTGCTGATCTCCTTGCCGCGGACCCTAACTTTGGTAAGTGTGTTTTTGATATGTAACAATGTTACCACTAATAGTAGTTATTACAGATGCATGCAAATGAGACAAAAAGAAAAACTAATTTGGGGCTCAACTGTAATAACAGCTATTGTCACCTTATGACACAATAGGGTCATTCTATATGGGGGAAACAAGATAAATCTTACACAAACATGTTCGCATAAACAGCACTTTCGTCTTAGTTAAGATGTGAATGTAATGTGTGCAAGATCAACACTAGTTACGAGCCCAATTAAGACTTGAGCCATTTATACATCAACATCAGATCTTTGCATCTTATGTAAGACATGCAAGACATTTATGTATCCTAGAAAGACAATCCGAAGAACTAAGTTAGTTCATATTCTTTTGAACCTAGTAAATATATATATATATCCAGTTTATTTAATGCAACTGTCAGAGTGATTGTATTTATCAAGCAAATACATATTTTATGTACTCACACAATAACCAAGCTTGAGCTTCCTGTGGATCAACCAGATTTAACTACCTGTAGGTATGGATTACCTGCAGTGGTAAAATGGATTGATCCAAATGGTCTTCTGGTTGGATTACAGGTGGTATATAACTGATTGATCCAATCAGAATTATGCATGCTCTTCTGGGTGGGTTACCTGTGGTATAACTCCTTGATCCATCCAGGGTTAATAGTGGTCTCCTTTAAATCTAGAAGCTATTACTGGGTTACCAGTGGTGCTATTGTCTTGAACTTTATTGACTGCATTTTTCTCGTTTCTATAGTGATGGGTCATGTCATAAGCAACGGCCTTGAACTTATTTCAACCACATCTGATGTGGACACCAACCCTCAGTTGAAGCAAGGTATAAGCACCTTAACAACACTTGCTGCAAAGGGTAACATCACTGACCGAGAGAGACTGCATGTTCAGGCTGTCAAGGAATTTGCTGATGGGTAGGTAGATACTAGTTGCCTGGCAACACGACAAAGGTGCATTACAGTGTCAAGGATTAAATGTACAGCAGTTCTTCCGCGAAAATAGATGTCTACACAGCATTTGCATTCTTGCTTGTTAAAACCAGAGTTATTTGAAATATGAGGGAAAAGTTACAAATTCGTGTGCAAGTCGTGAAAGTTGTTTCATGACTGTTGCTGCAGCCTGGTAACTGGTAACTCTAGTTAAGTTAACCAGAATTAACAGTCAGGCTGTACGAAGGCAATTGACAAAGTTGTGGTAGTTTGTTTTTTATGTATCTTCTAAAGTCGTAGGGGTTCACTTGATTTATTACGATTTATAAACGCAAGATACTATTTGATCTCTAACAGGAACACTGTAAGAGCAGCTTTAGTGTGGGAAGACATTCTCACAGTTCATCCAACTGACATGTTGGCCTTGAAGATGGCACACGATACGTACTTTTATCTTGGTTTACAGCAACAAATGAGAGACTCCATCGCTCATGTCTTCCCCAGTTGGAAGCCAGACATGCCTTTATATTCGTAAGGATGGTTATTGTATGTGTTGTTCCGTCTTACAGGTCATAATATACTTTATATTTTTCTGGTCTGGTATCCTAAAAATATCGCGTTCTGATTGGTTGTTTGAATGGGCAGTATTTTCTCAGTATCTGCCTGCGGTCCAGTATCCTGGCGTCATCGGCGCGCTAATCAACAACAAAAAATGACAAAACAAGTGAAAACGTCAATGGGAAAAAATGAATAAGTTATTTACCGGTCCAGATAGGGAAACACTGTGCCCTCTGCCTTGAAAACTGGCCTCGGCAATATTCCATGCACGACCTCGGGCACAGTGTTGTCCCTATCCGGATCGACTTTAGGACGGTAAATAACATATATTGCATGTTTACGCACTGCTAAATGAAAAGTTTAGTAACTCAGTGACTCGCAAAACCGTTTTTTGGGGGGGAAGCAGGGACCGCGCACACACACACATTTTTTAGGATGCTCAGCGAGGAAGCATGTGTGGCGTGAGTAGAGTTGCTTGTTGGTTCTCTCTTGTGCTTCGACGGTTTTTCTCCCTCCACAAAAATTAACTTCTCAATTCCAATGTGAATTTGAGAGGATGACGAAGAGCCACTCTGTGGAAATGCCACTGCTAAAACCCATCTATTTTATTTTTAATTATTATTTTTAACTGGTGTGAATTTTTCCGCTCTTTTTTTTGGCTCTTACGTCCTTCCACTGGAACTGACAATCTTGACACTGTTTTGATGGTAGATATCTTCATGGTATGTACTCATTTGGATTGGTTGAGACCAACATGTACGCGGATGCTGAAAAACATGCTTTAGAGGTATTGATCACTAGTTTATTAGTCAAACCAAATGGAACACCAGTATGAGCGGTCACGTGTTCCATCAAGTTTCTTTTACCTTTAGTTATCTTTCCTATATTCAGCACGGTCTTGTTTATTGCAGTGCATTTTTGTATACCTTTAGGGTCTTCAGCTAAATCCACGCGACTGCTGGTCAACACATTCGCAGGCTCATGTACTAGAGATGATGGGACGTCAGAACGAGGGGATTTCATTTTTGAGTTCAACAATGGACAACTGGACAGTAAGTTTAGAAAATAAGACATCCCTTATCTCAACAACCGTTAAACAAAGAAACGATAACATACGTTCCTTAACCCCAACAATGAACCTCTTTACCTTGGGCGTAATGGTTTCCCATATCAGACCACGTGTCATTCTCTTGAGAATAAGATTCTTTGTTTGAGCTGTATCCATATTTATATGTCTCCTCGTAAGCAACCGTTAAACAAAGAAACGATAACATATATCCCTTAACCCCAACAATGAACCTCTTTACCTTTGGCGTAATGTATTCCCATCTCAGACCACGTGTCATTCTCTTGAGAATAAGATTGTTTGTTTAGTCTCACCATAGTTAATGGTCTCACATGCAACCGTTAAACAAAGAAATGCTACCAAGAGTTTTCCTTATTTTCTCCTAGAAAGGTGAAATGCTTGCTTGTCACAACTTTTGGCATTGGGCGATTTACCACATCGAAAAGGTAAGCTCCCCGTGCCTTATCGTGTTATAATCCAGTCAGTCTTCTCTTAACCCATTTGGTCTCGTATGAAGGGAGAATATGAAGCTGCTCTGGGGGTGTACGACAGTCAAGTTGGTCAGCGGGTAAAATCGGGTGCCATGCTCGACATGGTAGATGCTTCCTCTCTGCTTTACAGACTGGAAATGGAAGGTAACAGTAGTTCTATCACGTGGTGATAAATAGCGTAAATCCACGTGTGGTTGGCCTCACATTTGCATTGATGTTTAGGCGTTGATGTGGGAAACCGCTGGAAAGAGCTTTACGGGATTTGGGACTCACACACTCACGATCACATCTTGGTAAGGAACATTACCTTTGACAAGCTTCGATTAGCTAGACAATTCATATTCATGAACGTTCATCTACGATAATATTTTTTTGTGGCAGGCGTTCAACGACGTTCACATGTTGATGTGTACACTTGGCGCGAAACACCAAGCCAAGACCAATGAGCTGATGAACTCTCTAAGGGATTACGTCAGGTGCGCATGCGTGCTATCCGCATACCATTTCTTCATCTGGACGTTACGTCATGGCCGCCATGTTGGTGCTATCAAGAGTTTTCATTAGCATCCATTGTTAATACCTCCAACATGGCCGCCATGTTGGTTGCTATCAAGAGTTTTCATTAGCATCCATTGTTAATGCCTCCAACATGGCCGCCATGTCTTTGTCATGAGAATGCTTGTAACCCATAAATTTATCATTATTACAAAAATTTTAAAAATTAAAAAATTTCTACTTTAATTAGAGACGGAAGTGGTACAAACTGTGAGGTTACTCGTGAAGTTGGTTTTGCGCTCTGTGAAGCAATTCAGTTGGTAGACCAGGTTTGTCATGCACCTCATTCTCAGTCCTTTTCCCCTTACATGGTTGTGAGAGAGACTTTTCGATAAATTTAGAATGTGTGTTTTGATGTAATCTGCAGAAACTCTACGATCAAGCTGTGAACCTACTCAAGCCCCTTCGATACAAGATCGTGAAGATTGGCGGAAGTAATGCGCAGGTAGGTCTCCCTAAAAACTATCACCACCGCCACCGCCATGTACCTACCGCTATTATTACCACTGGGTAGTACTATCACTTCCACCACCGCCATGTACCTACCGCTATTATTACCACTGGGTAGTACTATCACTTCCACCACTACCATGTACCTACCGCTATTATTACCACTGGGTAGTACTATCACTTCCACCACTACCATGTACCTACCGCTATTATTACCACTGGGTAGTACTATCACTTCCACCACCGCCATGTACCTACCGCTATTATTACCACTGGGTAGTACTATCACTTCCACCACTACCATGTACCTACCGCTATTATTACCACTGGGTAGTACTATCACTTCCACCACCACCATGTACCTACCGCTATTATTACCACTGGGTAGTACTATCACTTCCACCACTACCATGTACCTACCGCTATTATTACCACTGGGTAGTACTATCACTTCCACCACCGCCATGTACCTACCGCTATTATTACCACTGGGTAGTACTATCACTTCCACCACCGCCATGTACCTACCGCTATTATTACCACTGGGTAGTACGGGTGACATAGCAGTGAGAGCGCTCGTCTTAACAATGAGTCCCGGATCGATCGAGTCCCGGATTCAATTTTGTTTATGCGAGTTCTCCGGTTTTCCTCCTTCAATAAAAAATCAACTTCTCAGAAATTTCAATTTGATCATGGAACGAGGACCAGGGTTTGTTAGCCACTGTTTAACGATGTGTTTGTTGATCGTAGAGAAACCTGTTTAACTTGTTTTTGATACTATAACAATGTGTTGGTTGATCGTAGAGAAACCTGTTTAACTTGTTTTTGATACTATAACAATGTGTTTGTTGATCGTAGAGAGACCTGTTTAACTTGTTTTTGATCCACGCTGCGCTGATGTCATCAAGTAAAGAGAACAGGATATTTGCAAGGTAAGATGACGTCATTCATCAATGTCAATGTCCTAATATATCATTTTCGAAGGTACAATACTGTTGTATTCCTTGATTAGAGACTCATTTACTCAGGATTAACCTCATTTCATCCACATTATCATCATCCACCTCATCAGCAAATGGACTCTTTTTCTTTCACAGGAGACTTTTGGCTGAGCGAAAAGCTTTGAAGGAAAACGCGCCTATGACAGACCGTCTGATGGCTAAAGCCATGGCACAACACGTAGAGGAAGACTAGATCAAGATTATCAGTTCTCGGTTCAAAAATCCTACCATAAGCAGTCCTATTATAATTAATTCTAGCAATTAAGAATTGTCGGTTCAATATATTATTAAGATATCATAGGAGTAAACGGTATGACCAAGTGTTCTGATTGGATAAACAGCTAGTGTTGTCCCGCCCTGTGATTGATCCAAAAGCTGTTTTTGATAGATTTTCCCATTTATAACTTTTTGACATGTCGTTCCCCCAGAAAAGGATTTGATTCTCATCCATTTGATTTCAACTTTTCTAGTTTTTTTTTTTTTTTTACTAAATAAAGAAATGATTCCCAATGAAGTGACACGCGGTCTGAAATATTCGGCCAATGCCAAACAGTCTATTATGACCCTTTACCTACGCCAGTTGTGGTGGTGGTGTTGACTGACTGAAACTTGACACAATCAATGCTGTTGCTGCATTTTTATTAGTCATTTTAGAGTTACTTGAATTAACATTTAAAACTTATTTTCACACATTGTTATGTTCATACTTTAAAGAGGAACTCGTAGAAGCATTGGTGTTGTTCGTCCACCTGCTCCTTCTTCTTCTTCTCCTTCCTCTCCTCCCTCTCGCTTTAAGTTTAATGTTTCTACTTATTCACTGATATTGTGACTTACTCCTAGTTTGGATATTTTTGTAAAGCATGCAAGCCTGTGTACAGCCGCTCTTCTTCATCCCCTCCTTCCTCTTCCCCTCCTTCCTCTTCCCCTTCTTCCTCTTCCCCTCCTTCCTCTTCCCCTCCTTCCTCTTCCCCTCCCGGATGTTCCCCGCAGGCGGGATCGAGCAGTAATAGAGGTTGCACACAGGCTAAAAAGAAAAAAAAATCCGTTCATATCCTTCAAGTTACGCATAAGCAATCAAGTGATTTTTACCATTTATTAGTTGATTCAATTGTCCAGTGGCTTACTTGATCCATGATAGCCAGATCACCCACTAATGTGATATTCTGATATCGCTACAGCGACCTGAAAAATAAGTGTAAAAGTTCATATACTAAGATATAATGTAGATGTTTCTCCACATCTTGATAAACATAAATATAATTTTGTAATAAATTCAATAATTACCTGTGGCAGGAATGCAGTATCCTAACTCCCCGTCTCTGTCAACGTTGGAAGTAGTAGCACACCAAGACACCGCGCCAAGCATGTGTATGCATTGTGTATATTCTTTGCCTAGATACTGGAATGGGAACACACACGACTTCCCACCATAAGTCTTTCTGGGACATATATCTATCACAGAAATAAAAAGCAAAATTTGAACTTTGTTTTCTCTTTTGGTTCTTTTCTCAAGTAACAACGCACCGCTTTCAAAATATCCTTGTTTTTTGATTCATCCTAAAAAAACAGATATTCTAAAAGTACCTTTATCACCCTACAGTGACAGGAGATTTTGATTTCTCGGAAAAATGAGATTACTATCAAATTTGTCACATTGATAATAGTAAAACCGCAAAGTTTCGTAAAGATTGCTGAGGTGTCATTAATCCTGAGAAAATTGACTTATAAAAGTTTATATCTGAGATAAATCTAGATGTTCAGGAGAAGTTTTTGATATTCATTATTGACTGGGGGAAAAATAAAGAAATAACCGTTTCCCGAGTCACTGGGCTACTAAGGATGACACTTCAGTTTTGTAAATTTTCCCAATTCTGATTGGATAACATTTTTTCTCAGATCAGCTGGGTATAGACTGATAACTAGGTTTGCCGGGCAATAATGCTTTCATTCAAAAAATAATATCTTTGTCAGTTGAAGGGCAATCTTTTTGAAACTTTGCAATTTTACTATTATCGATGAGTCAAATTTGTTAGTAAACTTTTTTCTACGATAAATCAAATATCTTATAATGTCACGCCTATCATGATATAGGTCAATGTGGGTTACGTACTACAAGACCGCGTGGAAGAATGGTGTTCACAAATTTCTAATTCCTTTAAAGTTTGTACACAAAAATCAGTGACAACTAACGTGATTTCATTTCAGTTATCAGCACCAGTCTCCCATGAATACGGTATTAATTGATGGATTGCGTTCCTTAGGTTCTTAAAGATCAATTTCTTAACAATAAATATACATCCGACTTGTGATTGTTA
This sequence comes from Anthopleura sola, assembly GCA_023349425.1. NCBI lineage: Eukaryota > Metazoa > Cnidaria > Anthozoa > Actiniaria > Actiniidae > Anthopleura > Anthopleura sola. Next base: position 243,674 of record JALHLI010000008.1, on the reverse strand, counting down.
CCTTTTTTTAACGCGCAGTCCCCCCACTTCTTTTCTTTGTCATAGTTGTAAGTAGTAGCGCACCAATGACCACCGACTTTCCTTGGTAAGCACTTTGACACGTCTTTGCCTTGGTACTTGTACGGGAAGACACAACACTCCCCTTTCGTTGTCTTCTGCTCACAGTTAGCTAAAGAAAACATGAGAAGTACCTGAGCATGATTTGTAACGAAACATTCATAGTTTGAGACTGTACTTGTTGTTTTTCATTGACCTGGTCGCTGGTTTGATGATCGATGAGCCGCATATGCGAAATCGACATGTACACTGTATTGAGTTGGTAGTTGTCAAAATTCTTTTATATAACATCTCCTTGAAGATGAGTTTCTAACCACCACTTTGTGATTGTTACCTTTTTTTAATGCGCAGTCCCCCCACTTCTTTTCTTTGTCATAGTTGTAAGTTGTAGCGCACCAATAACCACCAACTGTCCTTGGTAAGCACTTTGACACGTCTTTGCCTTGGTACTTGTACGGGAAGACACAACACTCTCCTTTCGTTGTCTTCTGCACACAGTTAGCTAAAGAAAACATGAGAACTACCTGAGCATGATTTGTAACGAAACATTCATAGTTTGAAACTGTACTTGTTGTTTTTCATTGACCTGGTCGTTGGTTTGATGCTCGATGAGCTGCATATGCAAATAGAGTTAATTCGTTTCATGTGTTGTTCTCTCCCTTGCCACGGGGTTTTTTTCCCAGGGTTCTCCGGTTTTCCTCCCGTACAAAAATCGACATGTACACTGTATTGAGTTGTTAGTTGTGAAAATTATTTTATACAACATCTCCTTGAAGACGAGTTTCTTACCAAATCTTTGCGATTGTTACCTTTTTTTAATGCGCAGTCCCCCCACTTCTTTTCTTTGTCATAGTTGTAAGCTGTAGCGCACCAATAACCACCGACTTTCCTTGGTAAGCACTTTGACACGTCTTTGCCTTGGTACTTGTACGGGAAGACACAACACTCCCCTTTCGTTGTCTTCTGCACACAGTTAGCTAAAGAAAACATGAGAACTACCTGAGCATGATTTGTAACGAAACATTCATAGTTTGAAACTGTACTTGTTGTTTTTCATTGACCTGGTCGCTGGTTTGATGCTCGATGTGATGTTGCAGCTCTCCCTTCAATATTCCACGAGGGTTTTTCTACGGGTTCCCCGGGTTTCCGCCCTCCATCAACATGTGAACCGAATGATGTGTGTTGTAATTTAAAAATAGTGTTCGTGTTAGGTGCGTGTGGAATGAACCTCACGGACCCCCCTCCCCCCTCTCCCCCCCCCCCCCCCCCCCCCGTATATTGTTGTTACCTTGAGTGTAGCTGAAATAAGCAGCAAGGAAAAAGGTGATCATCCACACCATGTGGGTTGCCATAGCAGCTTGAAGCTCTAGCAATAAAAAGATATGAAAAAATGACTGGAATGGTGTCGTACTTTTTGCATTTTTATTCTTGAATATTTTCTTTCATTCTTCAAAAGAGAAATGCAATACAAATTATACCTGACCAATGAAAAATTAAGTCTCTGATGAAATGAGTATTCTTTCGTTGTACGCGAACGGCGAACTTTTGTGAAAAGGCGGTAAAAACTATGGAGAAACGGGTCGGTTTAATCGAGGTTTACATACAGTGTAGTGATCTCTTTAATATTTAGTAGTCTTGACTGACAATCAATTTTATCTTGTAAATGACGCATTTTCACGAGGAAAAGCTTTTCTTCTTTCTCCATAGCCAAGAATATTCTGCCTACTGTGGATGCCCGTAGGGCTAGGGTTCCTTCAGGCCATGGGGTTTTTTTTTCGTTTCTAGAGAGATCTTTATTTATGGATGTTTTAGATTAATCATCGTTACTATGATATTTTCATGTCAACCACTTCATTCAACTCTCGGTTAGATTTCGCAAGTTTTAGGCAATGACCAAATATTGATATTTCACTATAATATGTTCTCTGACTGTCTAGATTAGCTTTCATAGTTATTACAGTCAGACTATACCTAAAACACGTTTCTTCTTATATCGACATGTAAATATTTATGCAAGTTTTAGTACTAAATAAAATATTGTCATTGACATTGGTGTAAGGGCAATGCACTCTCTTCTCATGTGAGTAGAGTTTGTTGGCTCTCTCCTTTGATTCGAGGGTTTTTCTCCGAGGTTCTTTGGTTTTCCTCCCTCCGTAAGACCTAACACGCTAAATTCCAATTCGATTTGTGAATTGGCCATGCCCTGACTTAGACAAGCCCAGAGGTTGTTTCAGGGTTCAGTCTGTGAGTTAGCCATGCCCTGACTTAGATAAGCCCAGAAGTTGTTTCAGGGTATCGTACCATTTGAGGATTCGAAAAATTCCAATTCCAATCGGGCAAGATGGGCCAACCAAGAGAAACAAAATGGCGTCTAAAATTCTAAAGTTTGCTCGAATTTTGTGTGTCGAGAAGACTGAACAAGTAGTATCAAAGTGAATTGCAATAGTTGTGCTCATATATTTTGGGAGGCGACTTATGATTGCCTTCCCGCGGTGTATCTTACGATAGGCGTATTACCCCCTTCAATGTGACATTTAACTAACCTTCGAGAGTGGATTTTTTGTAGTCGACTAACCTCTCACCAAGTAACAATCTTCAGTCTGTCAGCTCACTGATCTGATCGACTCTCCCCGATAAGTGGGATCTATTTATTGATGGTCATGTTCAATTACTAATCTCTCTAATTAGTGGCTTAAGTGCTGTGTCTCCGAGATAATTGAAAGGAGGCAAAGATGCTACTTATACTTAAAAAAGCACTTAGCTAAAGGTTCAAAGGTTCAAAGGTTTTTATTTACCACATATACACATGAAAATACACATTGAAAAAACGGTAATAAATAGGTGGAGGGTGCAAGAGAGACAACCCAAAGGGTTAAACAAGGTACTCTTGCACCCAGGACTAGTTAACAAATAGTGTGAAGCGTGGAGATTGCATAAGGCAATCATGCTCTATAAACAAAGGAGGTTTTCGTGATACATACATACAAGTCATACTATATTACAAGTTTACAAGCTAGTCGTCAGCACGATCAGTAACTAGTGGTGTGCCACACAGATCAATACTTGGACCTCTTGTTTATATAGATAATCTTCACAATTGACCAGCTAATTGAATAGCATGCAGTAATAATTATACCTTTACTACCTCAACTCTATCAGAACGATCTCCAGCCAACATGCATAATTAGGCTCAATAGCATCAATATCTGGCCTTAGGGTCGATGGATATCTTCAGCAAACAATTGAAATAAATGCACTACTCATAAGAGAGCAGATTTATAGTGATTGACAAATATGCACCAAAAATGAATGTTTCATCAGTCATGTTGTCAGGGTTGACCATACCTTTATTTGTGTACTATTTTGGTGTTTTAGCTTATCCTCGTTTTCTAACACGTTATTAATAAACTGCTGAGGCGATGATTCCGTCATCAATAATGTCAAAGTTTTTCTATGTCTATAAAAATCTGGGCATTTAGAAACCTTGTCCCATGCCTCAGGCTAGCTGTTACCATGGTTGAAAGAGGCCGCCTCTATAGCAAACACTACAACCGATCAGTCGAGAACCACCCAGGTTGATGATACTTCATAAGCTGAATGCATTTTTTGGCAATTATTTTGTACTCTTTCAGAAAACTGGTGTTACTCGAGAAGAAACAGCTACTTTTAATCAAAATAATTGTCAGTTTAAGCTATTTTTTAAACAGTAAAAAGTATATTTTAAAATATCGATATTATTTAGAAAGTGTTAACGTGTTTTAAATAATGAAAGGGTGTCTGTTTGAGATGTATCACTTGTTGGGTGCATGGTTGCTGTGGCAACGAGGTGAATGATACACAGAGGAAACCAACTATGTAAACCAAGGAGTTTTACTAAAACATGAGAGAAAGCAACACAATTTATGCTACTCAATGCTGCTGTGGTTTTGAACTTTTAAATGGACCAGTTTTCCGTCATTTATGAAACGATAAAGTCACGCCCATTAAGATGTTTTTTGGAACTTTTCCGACGAGGATGACGGATAATTTTACCCAGGAGTCCCCCCCCCCCCCCCCCCCCGGGTATCCTGTGTTCTTCCGTTTGTAGTCGACTAAACCATCTTCAAGGCCTCGATTATTCGTGTTTAGTTGTATACCCATAATTCCTTTCCGTCCTGCAATGATCTATCTTTTAAAACATTATTGAAATCTTCCACTCTGAGGTGGACGGAATGCCTCCCAGGCCGTCTAGGAGGCCGTCTGTGGAAGGAAGTGAACCGGAGAACCCAGAGAAAAGCCCTTGAAGCACAGGAGAGAACCAACAAACAAGTTACCCACATACGACACCGAGCCCGGAGGGGTTCAAACGCTCGAATCAATAAAATCCCCGGAAGACAAGAGAGGTCGACTTGGAGCAAGTGTACTTTGGCTCCGACAACCTTTGTTGAAATAGGTGCGCTTCGTTTTATATTCCTTTATTACATATATAGCAATACCGACTAAATAACTTTTTTACATGAAAATATTTTGACATCACCGCTAAAATATACCAACCACCCCCCCCCCCCCCCCCCCGTGTGTGATATTTGCAAGGTAAGATGACGTCATTCATCAAGTAATCAATGTCAATGTCCTAATAGATCATTTTCGAAGGTACAATACTGTTGTATTCCTCGACCACGTTATCATCATCCACCTCATCAGCAAATGGACTCTTTTTCTTTCACAGGAGACTTTTGGCTGAGCGAAAAGCTTTGAAGGAAAACGCGCCTATGACAGACCGTCTGATGGCTAAAGCCATGGCACAACACGTAGAGGAAGACTAGATCAAGATTATCAGTTCTCGGTTCAAAAATCCTACCATAAGCAGTCCTATTATAATTAATTCTAGCAATTAAGAATTGTCGGTTCAATATATTATTAAGATATCATAGGAGTAAACGGTATGACCAAGTGTTCTGAATGGATAAGCAGCTAGTGTTGTCCCGCCCTGTGATTGATCCAAAAGCTGTTTTTGATAGATTTTCCCATTTATAACTTTTTGACATGTCGTTCCCCCAGAAAAGGATTTCTTTGTTTGATTCTCATCCATTTGATTCCAACTTTTCTAGCTTTTTTTTTTTTTTTTGCTGAATAAAGAAATGATTCCCAATGAAATGACACGTGGTCTGAAATATTCGGCCAATGCCAAACAGTCTATTATGACCCTTTACCTACGCCAGTTGTGGTGGTGGTGTTGACTGACTGAAACTTGACACAATCAATGCTGTTGCTGCATTTTTATTAGTCATTATAGAGTTACTTGAATTAACATTTAAAACTTATTTTCACACATTGTTGTTCGTCCACCTGCTCCTTCTTCTTCTTCTCCTCCCTCTCCTCCCTCTCGCTTTAAGTTTAATGTTTCTACTTATTCACTGATATTGTGACTTACTCCTAGTTTGGATATTTTTGTAAAGCATGCAAGCCTGTGTACAGCCGCTCTTCCTCATCCCCTCCTTCCTCTTCCTCTTCCCCCTCCTTCCTCTTTCTCATCCCCTCCTTCCTCTTCCTCTTCCCTTCCTTCATCTTCCTCATCCCCTCCTTCCTCTTCCTCTTCCCTTCCTTCCTCTTCCTCTTGCTCTTCCTCTTGCTCCTGCTCTTGCTCTTCCTCTAGCTCCTGCTCTTCCTCTTCCTCTTCCTCTTGCTCTTGCTCTTCCTCTTGCTCTTGCTCTTCCTCTTGCTCCTGTTCTTCCTCTTCCTCTTGCTCTTCCTCTTGCTCTTCCTCTTGCTCTTCCTCTTCCTCTTCCTCTTGCTCTTCCTCTTGCTCTTCCTCTTGCTCTTCCTCTTGCTCTTCCTCTTCCTCTTGCTCCTGTTCTTCCTCTTCCTCTTGCTCTTGCTCTTGCTCTTCCTCTTCCCTTTCCTCTTCCCCTCCCGGATGTTCCCCCCAGTTTCCCTTTTTTTAATGCACAGTCCCCCCACTTCTTTTCTTTGTCATAGTTGTAAGTAGTAGCGCACCAATGACCACCGACTTTCCTTGGTAAGCACTTTGACACGTCTTTGCCTTGGTACTTGTACGGGAAGACACAACACTCCCCTTTCGTTGTCTTCTGCACACAGTTAGCTAAAGAAAACATGAGAACTACCTGAGCATGATTTGTAACGAAACATTCATAGTTTGAGACTGTACTTGTTGTTTTTCATTGACTTGGTCGCTGGTTTGATGCTCAATGAGCCGCATATGCAAATAGAGTTAATTCGTTTGATGTGTTGTTCTGTCCCTTGCCACGGGGTTTTTTTCCAAGGGTTCTCCGGTTTTCCTCCCGTAAAAATCGACATGTACACTGTATTGAGTTGTTAGTTGTAAAAATTATTTTATACAACATCTCCTTGAAGATGAGTTTCTTACCACCACTTTGTGTTTGTTACCTTTTTTTAACGCGCAGTCCCCCCACTTCTTTTCTTGGTCGTAGTTGTAAGTAGTAGCGCACCAATAACCACCGACTTTCCTTGGTAAGCACTTTGACACGTCTTTGCCTTGGTACTTGTACGGGAAGACACAACACTCCCCTTTCGTTGTCTTCTGCACACAGTTAGCTAAAGAAAACATGAAAACTACCTGAGCATGATTTGTAACGAAACATTCATAGTTTGAGACTGTACTTGTTGTTTTTCATTGACGTGGTCGCTGGTTTGATGATCGATGAGCCGCATATGCGAATAGTATGCGCTTGATGTGATGTTGCAGCTCTCCCTTCAATATTCCACGAGGGTTTTTCTACGGGTTCCGCGGGTTTCCGCCCTCCATCAACATGTGAACCGAATGATGTGTGTTGTAATTTAAAAATAGTGTTCGTGTTAGGTGCGTGTGGAACGAACTTCACGGACCCTCCTCCCCCCTATAGTGTTGTTACCTTGAGTGTAGCTGAAATAAGTAGCAAGGAAAAAGGTGATCATCCACACCATGTGGGTTGCCATTGCAGCTTGAAGCTCTAGCAATAAAAAGATATGAAAAAATGACTGGAATGGTGTCGTACTTTTTGCATTTTTATTCTTGAATATTTTCTTTCATTCTTCAAAAGAGAAATGCAATACAAATTATACCTGACCAATGAAAAATTAAGTCTCTGATGAAATGAGTATTCTTTCGTTGTACGCGAACGGCGAACTTTTGTGAAAAGGCGGTAAAAACTATGGAGAAACGGGTCGGTTTAATCGAGGTTTACATACAGTGTAGTGATCTCTTGAATATTTGGTGGTCTTGACTAACAATCAATTTTGTCTTGTAAATGACGCATTTTCACAAGGAAAAGCTTTTCTTCTTCTCCATAGCCAAGAATATTCTGCCTACTCTAATGCCCGTGGGGCTAGGGTTCCTTCAGGCCATGGGTTTTTTTTTCGTTTCTAGAGAGATCTTTATTTATGGATGTTTTAGATTAATCATCGTTACTATGATATTTTCATGTCAACCACTTCATTCAACTCTCGGTTAGATTTCGCAAGTTTTAGGCAATGACCAAATATTGATATTTCACTATAATATGTTCTCTGACTGTCTAGATTAGCTTTCATAGTTATTACAGTCAGACTATACCTAAAACACGTTTCTTCTTATATCGACATGTAAATCTCTATGCAAGTTTTAGTACTAAATAAAATATTGTCATTGACATTGGTGTAAGGGCAATGCACTCTCTTCTCATGTGAGTAGAGTTTGCCCGGGGGGGGTACTACCACCCCAACTTGGGTGGGGGTGTACCGCCAGGTCCTCAAAACCCTGACCCTATCCCAGACCTAGAATTTTGATTTCATATACCCTACCCCAGACTAAACCTACATTTTTTTGACATGCAAAAAACGGTTATTCAATAGATTTCAATAACTATTTGGCAATTGTTTAATTGAATTTAAACCGTTATTTTTTGTGCCGGCAGAAAACGTAGCCTACCAGGCTAAAATAACTAAAACATAACCCTATCCCGGAAAAAATGTCAAAAAGATACCCTATCCCAGACAAAAACCTTACCCTTCTCCAGACAAATTGTAAGAAAATGATACCCTACCCCAGACCTAAAAGCCAAAAAACCATACCCTATCGGGCGGCACATACCCGTATAGCAAATATAGGGGAGTACCCCCCCCCCCCCCCCCCCCCGGGAGAGTTTGTTGGCTCTCTCCTTTGAGTCGAGCGTTTTTCTCCGGGGTTTTTTGGTTTTCCTCCCTCCGCAAGACCTAACACGCTAAATTCCAATTCGATTTGTGAATTGGCCGTGCCCTGACTTAGATCAGCCCAGAGGTTGTTTCATTGTTCGATCTGTGAGTTAGCCATGCCCTGACTTAGATCAGCCCAGAGGTTGTTTCAGGGTATTGTTACCATTTGAAGATTCGAAAAATTCCAATTCCAATCGGGCAAGATGGGCCAACCAAGAGAAACAAAATGGCGTCTGAAATTCAAAGTTTGCTCGAATTTTGTGTGTCGAGAAGACTGAACAAGTAGTATCGAAGTGAATTGCAATAGTTGTGGTCACATATTTTGGGAGGCGACTTATGATTACCTGCCCGCGGTGTATCTTACGATAGGCGTATTACCCCCTTCAATGTGACATTTAACTAACCTTCGAGAGTGGATTTTTTGTAGTCGACTAACCTCTCACCGAGTAACAATCTTCAGTCTGTCAGCTCACTGATCTGATCGACTCTCCCCGATAAGTGGGATCTATTTATTGATGGTCATGTTCAATTACTAATCTCTCTAATTAGTGGCTTAAGTGCTGTGTCTCCGAGATAATTGAAAGGAGGCAAAGATGCTACTTATACTTAAAAAAGCACTTATCTAGTCGTCAGCACGATCAGTAACTAGTGGTGTGCCACACAGATCAATACTTGGACCTCTTGTTTATATAGATAATCTTCCCAATTGACCAGCTAATAGAATAGCATGCAGTAATAATTATACCTTTACTACCTCAACTCTATCAGAACGATCTCCAGCCAACATGCATAATTAGGCTCAATAGCATCAATATCTGGCCTTAGGGTCGATGGATATCTTCAGCAAACAATTGAAATAAATGCACTACTCATAAGAGAGCAGATTTATAGTGATTGACAAATATGCACCAAAAATGAATGTTCCATCAGTCATGTTGTCAGGGTTGACCATACCTTTATTGTGTACTATTTTGGTGTTTTAGCTTATCCTCGTTTTCTAACACGTTATTAATAAACTGCTGAGGCGATGATTTCGTCATCAATAATGTCAAAGTTTTTCTACGTCTATAAAAATCTGGGCATTTAGAAACCTTGTCCCATGCCTCAGGCTAGCTGTTACCATGGTTGAAAGAGGCCGCCTCTATAGCAAACACTAGGACCGGTCGAGAACCACCCAGGATGATGATACTTCATAAGCTGAATACATTTTTTGGCAATTATTTTGTACTCTTTCAGAAAACTGGTGTTACTCGAGAAGAAACAGCTACTTTTAATTAAAATAATTCTCAGTTTATGTGCATGGTTGCTGTGGCAACGAGGTGAATGATACACAGAGGAAACCAACTATGTAAACCAAGGAGTTTTACTAAAACATGAGAGAAATCAACACAATTTATGCTACTTAATGCTCTTGTGGTTTTGAACTTTTAAATGGACCAGTATTCCGTCATTTATGAAACGATAAAGTCACGCCCATTATAATGTATTTTGGAACTTTTCCGACGAGGATGACGGATAATTTTACCCAGGAGTCCCCCAAAAAAATATTTCCTTGAAACAATTTTACCCTCCAATTTTACCCTTGGCTCAAAAGAAGTGACTGACCTCGAGGCTCGCTCGATATCTCTTTTGCCGTATGTGATGTTGCACAATCTTTTTTTAAGGATCGAGACCTAGCTCGATTATTTGGGGGGGGGGGGGGGGGTGGGGACTTAACCCCCCTGCCCCCGTCCCCCTATCAAATATCAAATGGTCCGTCCCTGAGCCAAAGTTGTACCCTCGTCGATCGGGCAGCTCCGTCGGGTGTGACGTCACCGCGAACACTATACCTGGTACGTCATCAGTTAGGAGGCAAGGTTGTGCAGTCATAACTCAGCTCAGTCATAACAAGGCCATTATTCTTGACACTGAATGACAACTGAAAGGACTCGAATACTAAAAATGTCCTTCGATTACCAGTAGATTGATGCCAAGGTAAGTCTGTTGTGGATTAGATTACTTTACGATTTCTTTACGTTATTTTGTAGTTTAATATTTAAACACTTCGACCTCTAGCGAGTCATTCACATATAAGCTTAAGTGGATTTCACTTTGGAATTGATCAACTCGAATTTCCGTTATATTTCAACTTGAGTTAAACATCCATATTATCTTAATATGCTTTTGACATTTCCTAGCTAATGTTATTTGAGATCATATAGTCTTAATCAATTGGTTCTCGTTTTTAAATTTAGTTTGACTTCCAATATTATTCAACGCTCGATCGATTCTTTGTCTTGTTCAGGTTTAAACACGAACTATCTAGCCTTCTTTAAATATACTCAGCACAGGCCTAAAAACACCTAGATAAATGTAGTTAAGGTTCCTTACTACTTTCTATGAAATACTTGGGTATAAAGCCAAGTTAGTTGAAATATTTTCATTAACTGAGCGAGGCTTGGCTTGTTGACAGGTACGCCATGTATAACTTACAATATGATTCATTCATTCATTTATGCTGACTTTTTTTTCGCATGATTGATAAATCTCATCATAAACCCAGGTTAACATTCGTTTTCGTGACAAATAATTATTTCAATAAACGAGAAACTAAACGTGTATTCTGGTAAAATTTGCCTGTGATTAAATAAAAACTACTCTGGTTTGAATTCAAGTGACCAAACAGGTTTTAAGCTAACCATCCTTTGTTGTCACTGTAGAAAACTTTTCAGTTTTTCCAAGTGTCAATTAATCTAACCCCAACTTTATGAGTGAGAACTTTTAATACCAATAACGATTCAGATATTAGTAATCTTCTTTTACTGTTAGTTATTCCAGTTATTCTAAGTTGACATGATTCTAAAAATCTCCTTCCCCCATCATTTTATCCTTGCACCGACAGCTGTCATTCTCTTATAGGCCATTTTAGGCAGCTAATAATCATGTGACTGTAACTGGAGGGTAAAACAATCCTATTACAGTCAAAACAGGTCAAGAGTACCCCCCTAGAATCCATTAATGAATTTATTATTTGAATATTGATCAGTTCATTATTCACTCTGACTCCAAACTAGAAAATAAAATATCTACCTGAGTTTCGATTGTATTCTTCAACAATTGCCATGCCAAGGTAGAAAAACTCCCCAGAAAGGCATTCCTTAGAATTTTATTTTTTATTTATTTATTTTTTTATGATATTTAAACAGGTTGCCCAATTCAGCATAGCTGGTTTAAATGGGGACCTGTATAACTAAATCTAATAACAATACAACAACATTAAATACAAATAATGGTAACACAAGAAGAAAAGGAGGAACGAGAAGAAATTACAAATATTTGAAGTGGCTTTTCAGTGCCGTTTTGAATTTGGAAAAATTAGTTTCGTGTCTAATTTTGGCGGGCAGGAGATTCCACATTTTTGACTGGGTTAACCCGGAAGGAGCTCTGATATTTAGAAGTATGGGCTAGCGGCAGTCTCAGAAGATCCCTATTTCGAGTGTTGTAGTTATGTATGTCTGATGAGAAATTAAATTTGTTTAATAGATAAGAGGGGGCTAGGTTACTGATACATTTGTGGACTAGTAGACAGATATTATATGATCTTCTAGCTATAGACTGTAGAGATGACCAAGAGAAAGTATTGCCCACATCAATCTGGTCAGTTGATTTGTACTCCTCTATGACTCTGGCTGCACGATGTTGTAATAAATTTGAAGTAGTGTGAAATAAATGTTAAGTTTGGAGTCTTGTGATTTTTTAATGAAAATTCAGAGTGAATAATCAACTCAATATTCGAATAATGATATCATTAATGGAGCCTACGGGGGTACACTTGAGCTGTTTTGACTGTAAATTTATTCAAAACAATTTTCATTAGATTTCTAATGACTTGGCTTAACCAGGGCCACCTCCCTGGCTTAACCCTATTTCAAAGTGCCTCATAACACGCTGATAAGATACTAAGCTTTTTAGAGTTTATTTGCCTTCTTAGTGGAGCCTTCCCTAAGGGACTGTGAGCTCAATCCATTCACTATTGAAGTGATATATCATCACATGACTGTTAGCTGCAATGGGACTATTCCTATGTTATCCCTGGGCTACTATGGGGTCCCCCATGGGAAGTGAACATTGCCAAGTCAAAAGTAGTAACCCTTTGTAAATAAATCTTTATTAATAATAAATCTTTATTTACTGTGGGTAACAAATACAGCAAGTTATATACTGAGCTGGTTTCCAATTTGGCCCACAACTAAAATATACCATGATGATAATAAGACAACAGCTAATTACTGATAGTAAAAAAAGAAAATGTGGATCTACTGTAGATGGTATACTAAAAACATGTAAAGCTCATAAAGATTGGATGCAAATATTGTATGTTAATACATCAAAATGTCTAGGAGTATATTTTTGTCATTCTCTGCTAAAAGTTTTGTGATTTGAGTGAGTTTCAATGAGAAAAATATATCCACGTAAAGTTGAATGCAAATGGTTACGATTCTGTATCCAATTTACAGACTTCTCCTTCTATGTTTTCCTTCATTGATTATTTCATAGTTTAATAAAAAGCCTTATGCATGTCTACTACAATATTTGCAGTAAGATGCTTCATGATATGAGACCATGTCAGAGGAGAACATCAAGAACAGTGTGAATGGGTCAGGATGCAAACGATATACCATTCCCAGGAAACAAAGACTGCTCAGTGAAGGTAAAAATAAGGTAGTTGCAGGGCTTTCAGAATGTTTTGGAGTAGGTGGTCATACATCTGAAGTACCTGACAGTTAACATTCAAGCAACTGCCAGACTCCAATGGCTGCTGAAGTATTATAAAAGCCCTGTCTGTGCACATGCATTTATAGAACAAAGTATTTCATTAAATCCTGACAGTGGGAGAGAGAAGGGTCAATGTTGGCTCTCACTACAGTATCTACAGAAAAGCATAGAAAAAAGATTATACCAGTGCTAGTATATACCCAATTCAAGCCTCCATACCCATTGGAAATTCCATTCCTTCCTCCCGCATGGGGAATCTGTGGATATTTTCTACACTGTGAGGACAGCATCAGTTGTACTTGTCACAAGTTTTCAGTAGACAGTTATTATAATTATATTATTTGATAGATTGTCAGCGAGGGATTCCTTTAGACTCTCGTGAGGCAAGGGAAATCATCAACACAGTGCGTCACTTAACATGGGAATCAGCTGAAGAATTTGATCGTAGTTTTGTCATTTCAAAAATCTACAAAGTAGAGAATCAAGTTCTTGAGCGAGAGTTCCAAACAAAGCGCACAGAACTACGTGATGAAGGCAGGTCTGCAAAGGAGCTATCAGAGCATTATGCTTTTAAGGCAGAACATTATGGGTCAGCAGTCAAGGAGCAGTGTATGAAAGGTCTCTATTGTAATGAAAGCAACAGTGTCCTTGGGGATGGACAGATGGGTGTCAGCGTTTGGAAGTGTCCTGATTTGTGTTTAAAGACTTTAATATGGTCTGATTCATGGACAATTTTCTTAATTGTATTTAGAGTGAGTATTAGTATACTTTAGTATTAGTAGATATACATTGTTTTTTTTTAAATAATTTAGTAAACATGCAAACCTCCACACAACAACAGCTACAGCTTACAGTATATTTAATGCCATATTATGCAAATTAAAATGTATTTAGAAATACTGTAAATCCTCTATTAAGCCCCTGTGGGGGCTTATTTATTTCAGGCACATTTGAGGGGGGGAGGGGGGCTTATTGGAGAGGGGGGCTTAATAGAGAGAGGGAGCTTATTGATTTTTAGCCAAAATGCACAACACAACACGGAAAACTCAGGATTAAACGGAAGTATTACTATGGACTGTCTCGCATAATCTATAGGAAAGTTAATGACATGGCATATGCATTTTTCAAATTACAAGGTATTTTCAACATTTGATTGAATCACTTGTGTTAGTCTCTCAAGTATGATTTACCATTATTGTGTTGTGAAGGGGGAGGGGAGGGGGGCTTAAAAGAGAGGGGGGGCTTAATAATTTTCTTCCTTTAAAAAGGGGGGCTTATTTGAGAGGGGGGCTTAATAGGATTTACGGTAGTTTGTTTATAGAGGCTTTGCACCATTATGAAATGGCAGCCATGACAGGAGGCACAACAATAGAATCTGTTTCACCTCCAAAACTTAATTCTTTCTCATGTAAATCAGATAAGACAAGATTCAATTATTGTTCCTGCCTCCTGTCATGGTTGCCATCACATGTGATGGGACAAAGCATCTATTTGCAGAATATGTTCATTGTGATTGTTATTTTACTACAGATTGTCAAAGGGAAAGTGAAACCTGTGACACCCAAACAACCCAACCAAGATAATAACCTGGAACCAACACCTAACTATGACTGTCATGTGGCGAAGAACGTACAATACTCATCGACAACTGATACTGCTACTCTTATGATCAAAACACAGGTACAATAGATAACTTTGCTCTAATCTTCTCTGGATTTTGCCAGATATTTGAGAACAATCATTATTCTGCAAACTCAAGCTGTCTGGCATTTAGCATGGTTTCTTCTTTGTACATTCATGATTCTCCCTTAAAGAATAGCGAACCAATCACTGTTGCAGCAGTTCTCCTAGTGGAATAAAAGCCTTGTCCCACAAACAACTCCAGCTGACGTGTACACTGTAGTTTTAGCTCAGTCATGCCTTATTTCTGGCTCAATATTGCTGTTCAAAATGACTAGCAAGGCAAAAATTTGACCAGACAAATTCCAATTCTGGCTGGACATTGTCCAATGGTCAGCCGTTATATTTATAGCCCTGTTAATGTGGTATTGATATTTTCATTTCTCTTAGTGGTCCTTACCTATGGATGGTACTTCATTGTACAGTACCAGTTTTTTTAAGACTTTTTAAACTTTTATAAAATACATGACTTGTACTTAACTCTGTAGTACTACCTGTATGAGTATGATGAAGAAGGACTAGCAAGAGACAGGCCACGACATTGCTTGCCATTTGCTGTGATTCATGTGAATAAGGCTGCCACTGCTCAACCAGAGATCAAACAGCTAGAAGCAATACCAGTACAACTTGCTAGTGAGGATGTTCCTGATACCTCTGCTCAGGTGAAATATCAGTACCACACGTTTTATCTCTTAGTAATATATACTTATTTCAATAAAGTTAGTCACCAAAATCATGGGGAATATTGCATATCCAACAAGTAAAGTTGCAGCTTGAGGATGATCACAGAAGTTGAAACTGTAACTGATTAAAGATGCCAAGTTCATCAATAACTTTATTAAGCAGTAATCGCTGGTCTCAGCTTTGTAGCTTTTCAGGTAAATAACTTTATTGAAAAAGTATATCAAGTATACAGGTATATGTACAGGTTTTTTATGGCAGCATATTATTATAACACCTGTCCATTTCACTTTAAGTTATTTAAGATTACAATGCAAAAGAGACAATGCCAGTATTATATTTTGTGACCCAGTAGAGATGATCAGGTCTCTCCATTGATTCAAGGCTTTACTCTGGGTCCTTCTTTTGCAAAACCCAACACTTTTAAGATTACAATGCAAAAGAGACAATGCCAGTATTATATTTTGTGACCCAGCTTTGACCAACCTGAAGTTGTTTCATCAATCAATAAAATTGAGGGTTTTTTTCTTATTTATTTCACCCTCAAAGTCTGACACATCAAGGGAATATCAAATATTCCTGGGTTTTAGAATGAGACTCAGGTGATGGAGATACAAACAGCACTAGTCAACATTCACATACTGTAGGACTTGATTTTCTATTCCACATTTTATTGTACATTTTCCTCAAGAGTCTCATTAATATTTCTATTGTTATTTTGTGTATTCTCCTCTTAGGAAACAAAAGTGCAGTATTTGACAGAGGATGATGGTAAGATGGCATGGAGGGGTCTGATTGGAAGTAAGGAGTCTAGTCTAGGAGTAGTTGCTATCAAAGCTGGACACAAGTTGGGTCTTACTCTATGGTTAGTACTGTTATTGTGGTCTTACTCTATGGTTAGTACTGTACTCTGCTCTAGATTAATAACTGACTTCATTGTTATTGTGGTCTTACTCTATGGTTAGTACTGTACTCTGCTCTAGATTAATAACTGACTTCATTGTTATTGTGGTCTTACTCTATGGTTAATACTGTACTCTGCTCTAGATTAATAACTGACTTATTACTGTATTACTGTATTATTACAGGAAATCGTTTATTGATGTTAGGAATAAGTTACCACTGAACAGTCTCCTCAAAGTCATCCCAGGAGACATCAGAACTGCTTGGGACAAACCACGTAAGTACGATAGCCTTTCCATTCATTCAGTTTTATTATTCTGTTGTAATCCAATCCCATTTATTCATTTTTCAGCCCATCCCATATCATTCTGTTCTGTCCTATACTATCCCTACACATCATTTGATCTTATCTCTTCTGATCTGATCTGATATACCTCGCGCAGGCTCCGCGCGCAGAGATAGAAAATACCACCCGTTCAAACAGCCAATCAGAACACACGACTTTTAGGTTACCTGATCGAAAAAATACTTGTTGTTAACTAATGTAGTACATTCTTCTTTACCTTGGCAGTTCATTACCGCGGTCATACGTTCAGTTTGTGTATGGTGAAGCCCTGTGGCCCTGCAGACAAGTTCATCAACTTCATTAAATCTCTTTCAATGAGAGACCACGCCGTAAGTCTATCTTTTCATTTTCAATTCAAACTTTATTCCTGCAAAAAACTATTCCCATTTAGTTACAACGCTATGGCCTTCAGTTAAGCCTGGTTCATCCGAGCAAGGCAAGTGCAAGCAGTTCCCACACGTGAAACGCAAATGCAAGCAAATTAATATACGCAAGCGCAGTAGTTCCTTTTTAACTTGGAAGCAAGGGTGGCGTAGTGCGTAAGTTCTCGCCTCTCACCGCTATGGTCCCGGGTTCGATCCCCGGACTCGGCACCTTAAGTGAGTTGAGTTTGTTGGTTCTCTCCCTTGCTTCGAGGGTTTTTCTCCGGGTTCTCCGGTTTTCCTCCCTCCGTAAAAACCAACCCTAATTCGATCTCAGCTGTGCTCCGTGGTCAGACATGAGTCGTATGGTGGCAGCCCGAGGCGCCTTCGTATGCCTTCGACTCGACCACGTTGAGGTGCGTCCTTCGTAATTCAGCTCTTCAGCTGCAAGCAAGGATGATTAGCCCCTCCAAAAAATTTACATCAAAACATTTTATGTAACATGGTTTTGCGCAACATGGTCTTGCGTTTGCGTTAATGTAGTTCACATGTAACTTTGCATGAGTTTGTGTTTGCGTCTTCACAGCGGTTTACACGTTAAAAACGCAAACGCAAAAAAATGAAAAAGTTTCCATTCCTTGCTGTCGCGTTACTGTAGTTCACACGCCATTCCTTGCTAGAATTGCGTTACTGTAGTTTACACGCCATTCCTTGCTGTCGCGTTACTGTAGTTTACACGCCATTTCTTGCTATTGCGTTACTGTAGTTCACACGTAATTTTACTTGCGTTTGCGTTTGCGTTGCTTTCGTGAACCAGGCATGAGAGACGGATCTTTTTACGTACTGAGCGTAGAAGTACCCAGATAATGAGTTACTGTAGTCTTCTTTAGCTGGATTCGATACACGAAAGGTTGAGTATAGAGACATACTGTATTGATGACAGACGTCCCATTCATTCTGAATAAGAGTTTACCAAGTGTCCCATTCATTGTTGTATTTTCAGGCTGGGGTTGTAACCGTAGACAGCTCCACAATGATGTTTCTAGTTCCCTCCAGTAAACTGTCTGTAGATTTAGGTAAGTCATGTACTGTTGGTTTGTATAGCAAACACTAGGTTTGTCACATCATGTGAGCGAGCCATTCTGCTATACAAATGAGTATTCTCTCAGAATCTTTTAAAGATTCTTTATTGAAAAACTGTCATGAACCTCGTTTTTTGATTGGTTAGGGGCACCTGCTTTATAAGAGCTCACAATCTTCATTTCATAAGATAACTGTCATAAATCTAGCATTCTGATTGGTTGGTGGCGCGTGCATCATGAGAGCACAGTACGTGCGCGCGCACTTTCACCATTCGTTTCCAAAATAATGGTCATTTTAATTTATATCTTATTAATAAAAACTAGCCTGTGCTGTGTGCAGTTATAAAGTACTTAGATATTAGCAGAGCACTCAAGATGTGTCCGCTACACGTCGTGCTTCTCCTAACACTTCTCTCGTGTTCTGCCAATCCCCATACAACATCGACTAACATTGTTTATTCTAACAGGGTTCTGTGAAGACGAAGAGCCTTGGCGTATGTTTTGTATCGTGAGGAGACGTCTCCGCAGATATTCTCCTTCTTACACTGATACACAGTCTTCCATAAACACACAAGCGAATCAACCCACTTCCATTGAACCACAAGGGTTAAACATCAACTTGAAGTTTGAAGTACCAAACCTTACAAAAGGAATTCAAGAATTGAAGGTTATAGTCCCTTCACCTCGACCAGTAGGGTTCTCCCTCAATAGGTCAAAGTCGGTGGATTGTACCAACACTAGATCTAGGAACACACTACTGAGAAGAGTAAGTGATACAGGTGAATACAGTAAATACAAGACAAGACCTCCACCAACGCCACCACTACTAACTACACGACAAAAACAACAACCGCTCCTGTTATCACGACCACCACCACAAGACCAAAGGTTGCTATCACCGCCGACAGTATCTCCACCACAACCACCACCACCACTACCTCCACTCACACCACCACCACCACCACCACCACCACCACTACTACCTACACTATCATCACCACAACCACCACCACAACAACAACCACCGCAAGTCAAGCATCCTGATGTTGGCACTAAAGCAAATGAGGAAGACCTTGATTTCATGAATGATTTTCCCAAGAAAGTTAGCCTGTTTCGGTTTGACAACATTCCATTCCTTGAACACGCTGGCAGTCCTCCTGAAGTGGACGAAAACAAGATTACCCTATTAGAAAGAACTACTCACAAGGACAAGCACGTGACTGGTGGTAACCATAACGATGACAATTGTGCGCATGACGTCATAATGGAACGAGATGATGGAATCTGTTCGTCTAATCTGACTAAATCGACTCAGAAAGACAGCAAAACGGCAAAAGAAGATGTTCATATTGTTGATAAATATCAGAAACATCTACAGACTTTAGTTCCTTGTACGAATAGCAAGAAAATGAATACGTTATGCGACAAAGAAAACCCAATCAAGACATCGCCTCGTCAACAAGAATCATACAGCATGACAGATACTGAACCTTCTAACAGCCAAAAGAAGAATGACGATAAAACACTCACACTTCAACCACCATCACTTGACTATGGATTACCGTCATCACGTGATCTGAGTCCAAGATCCTTTGGTGTGTATGCTAAACATAAGGAGACTCTGAAGCGGAAGTCAAGCTCAGCAGGAAATGAACAGGAGAATGTTAAAAAGAGAAAATTAGATTTTGGGAATGGGAAAGATTCCCAGCAAGATATCCCTGATCAAGAGTCGTCTAGGGGATTATCTGATGAGAGGAGTGATGTAAGGGAAGAACAAGTCAATAACAGTGAACAGAGATGGACGAGTGGTTTACAAGTCATTGAGCTCGTGTTGATCGAACAAGAGTTCCAGGAAACTGATGAAATAATTGAGTGTTTAGAAAAACAAAATGCATTCGAGATCCTCGAAATTGATTCAATAACTGAAATAATGGAATGTGAAGCAATAACAGTAAAAGAATTACATGATAGTACCACAAAAACAGATGGTAAGCTTGCTGGTCACTCGTGTAAACTACGACAGAAACCAGTAGAAGTGAATGTCATCAGTACCGATGTAACACATAGGATTAAAGAGACGCTACAAGACCAGGCCCTGTGCAGTAAGGATGACTTACACATGAAACCAGAGGAAGCCATTACATCAGACTTACCATCATCTGCATGTTGTACCCAGCCAAGTGTCAAACTAGAACAACAGCAACATACCATTTCCAGTCAGGACCTCACCATCAGTACCATTTCCAGTCAAGACCAGGCCAGTACCATTACCAGTCAGGACCACACGAGTACCATGTCCAGTCAGGACCACACCAGTACCATGTCCAGTCAGGACCACACCAGTACCATGTCCAGTCAGGACCACACCAGTACCATGTCCTGTCAAGACCACACCAGTACCATGTCCAGTCAAGACCATACCAGTACCATGTCCAGTCAAGACCATACCAGTACCATGTCCAGTCAGGACCTCACCATCGGTACCATGTCCAGTCAGGACCTCACCATCGGTACCATGTCCAGTCAGGACCTCACCATCAGTACCATGTCCAGTCAGGACCTCATCAAAAGTACTTCTCCCTTCCTAAATGAAAAAGAAAACTACAAAACCAAGACTTCAGAAGCACCACAAAGTGAGATGAAGGCTAATGTATCAACCAAGCCTGTGTCTGACTCACACAATCGTAGTATTCCATACTGTTATAGTGGATCTTCACACCTACTCTACCATCCTCCACCACTCAAAACAAGACGTCTAGTCGCCGACAACCCATGTATCAACCCAAGATATCGTCCCGATCCTCGTCCTCCCAGGAACAATAATATCCCCTTCCTACCCCTCCCCAATGAAAGATTTTTTCGCCTACCATCTCTGCCTTTTAATGGCCCATGGCGCATGCCTTTTGCAAGACCACCGCTGGCGTTCTTTCCAAATGGATTTCCTTGCAGACCTCCATTTGTGGCCAGACCTAACGTAGCTCACTATATGTGCTATGGGGACAATAGGAATAGAGTTTTATAGATTTGGATTCAATTTATTTATCTATTGTCCTTATTGTTACTAATTTTCGCGATTTTTGCCAGCATTAAATGATTGCTGAATTAAATTTCCACGATAAAGGTTACCGAGAAAATTAAATACTGTAGTATTGATAATATATTATTTATAAAACCCTTTAATAGCAAGCGGCAATCCCTAAGGCAGTTATGGAGAAGTCCTATATATATGTATATATGTATATGTATATATTAGGGAATCTACAATATGTTTTAGTTGTAAAAGACACACAAAGGCTGCACAACAACATATACACCTGGTTTTGGTTTTCGTATGAGAGTTGTATTGCAGATCTTTGCGTACCTTTTTGGTTTTTGTGCTTAAATATTTGAAATATATTCGAGAAATTTAGTTCCAAATCGCGAAATTTAAGTTTCGCGAACAATAACAAAGGTATTCTATGGTTTTCAGTATAGTTTCAGTTTATTGGTCTAAATGTATGGCTTATTTGCGTCCCTAGCCAGGAGTGATTTGATTCAACCCCATCATTGATCCATTCAGATCTACAGATCATATAGTATACAGCAGGGCGGATTTAGAGAGGGCCGAAGGAGCGGCCACCCCTTTTTTAAAGATGTATTTTCTTTAAACTTGGCAAAATAAAAAATTTGCATACGGTTTTGAAGGTTTTCTCTCAGGACGAAGTTTTCTGGTCCACCCTTTCTCTGATTCCTGGATCATCTCTTGTAGAGTGGATATTTTGGGGTACATTGAAATCCCTTTATCACATTTCAAGGTTAGATATTTGATATCAAACTTAACAATAAAAAAGTTTAAAAAAATTCAAAGGTGCATTAATTATTCTTTATTTTTGTTTTTTCTTCAATCTCAAACTGAAGTCATTGCGACTACTGGCATTTCAGACGATGTAAGTGCCCCCACACGATGTAAAGGTTACGCGAAGAGTTTGTTTAGGAAAGCTTGTGTACTACAATTGGCATGCGGAACAATTTTGTGTACACCGACATGTGATGACCTTCCCTTTATTGATATGTGTGTTTATGGTTAAGGGGCGTAACGTGAACAGGTCATCATTACTAGTAAAAATAATTGAGAGATTGTTTGTTACATTTGTTTTGAAGCAACTCTTGAAAGGTCCGTCAACAAAGAGTTCTAGAAAAGAAATTTAAACCACGCATTTTTTACGCCTTGAGTATTCTTGATCAGCAAAATTCTGTCGGTTCACTGATGTCTTTTTGTATATTGTTTTGATTTCTGTCAATGCGGCCAAAATTCGACAGAAAACCGAAAGTCAATCTTTAAGTGGCACACATGATTTTTCCTGTCGTCTAGACAGTTACACATTTTCATTCAGTTCCTCGTTCTTTTAGATGTTTTTTAAAACCCTTCTAGAGCTGTTCTACCGCTATCAATTTATAATAAAAATTTGAATTTTTTATTACTTTTTCCTTTAGCAGTGTGGTATCGAAAACCTTTGTTTATAGGTTGAAACCGAAAAAGAAAGTTGCGGGAAGTATCGAGGAACTAATTCGAAAGCCCGGGAAAGGAAGCTACTATATTAGCTACAGTACGCTTTCGTTTTGCAAGCTGAATCGATAAACAAACACATGTTTAAATCGGATTATTTTGTTCCATAACTGATCAGATTTGAAGCCAGAGATTTGATAATTTAGTCATAAATAAACAATGAGATATTGGCCAGTATTACTTTTTACTTCCAACCTGTAATGGTTGATTATCGTGAATGTGTCCTTCCTGATTGTGGGTTTGGTCATTGTACTCTAAGATACTGAAAGTAAAACACTCGTAGAAACTGTCATTTATTCTTTCGATTTGAAAAATAAGAGTTTTTGGAGTGTGTGACTCTAGTACTGAGTGGCTCACTTATGCAAATTAGTTCACTTTCGTTGTTGATGTTATTTTGCTCCTCGAAGGATTCGCCTCTGTTTACCTTTGAAATTCTAATTCTTACTTACGATAATCAAAATATAATTATAAAATGCTTAGTTAATTTATAATCCCAAAATATAAAGTTTTAAGAAATAATTGTTAATATTCCTCGTGCTTAAGCATCAGCATGGCTTCCAACTTCCGGTTCTTGCATGTCACGCAACGGTGATAAGGATGACGTTATTTTACTTTCGATTCCAAGAAACGAAAGGGGAATCCCCGAACAATAGTTCCAAGAAAGCGAATGTGAAAAGGCTATAAATACTAGTCAGAAACGGCTTTCTTTTCCTTGGAGTTTCGTGGAAAACAACGTGGATTCAAGTCTAAACTGTTTTTGAGTAGCTAGCGAGCTTATGATGCCGGGTGAAAAACTCCGTCTTCGTCCATGGCTGGAAAGTGCGCTTAACTCAGGCCGTATTCCTGGCATTAAATGGGTCGATTCAAGAGAGAAAATCTTCCAGGTTTCTTGGAAACACGCTTCAAGACATGGCTGGCATGTAGATACAGATGCCTGTATTTTCAAAGAATGGGCCGTCCACACAGGACGATTCAGAGAAGTCATGGATAAACCAGACCCTAGGAGATGGAAAGCCAACTTTAGATGTGCTTTGAATGCTTTACCAGACATCAAAGAGCTTCAAGCCAGGGGGGTCACCAGAGGGAATAATGCGTATAAAGTCTACCAAATGTTGAGGAAAAATACAGATGTGAAAGAAAAGGAGAGGATCAAGAACGAGAGAGGTAAGCTATAGCTAACACAGACCAGTGAGTATTGACCGCATCAGATTTGATTCAGAATAAGCACTACATACACCTGGTCCACAGTTGCGGGAGTCACTTCACAAGACCTACTCACATGGTAGCAAACATAACATTTATCTCAATAATGATTAAATAACACTCTTGCTTAATGATTCTTACGAGTTTTTAGTGATAATTTTAGCTCTTTTACGGACTGACTTCATGATTGCTCAGAGCCGGGTAGCTTTTGGCCTTACTTAACTTGCTTGAACCGTCAGAAAGTCCGGCAGAGGAACTGCAGTCGAGAGAGTGACGGTGATGATATAACAAACCGTTCTCGTAATCAAACCATTCAAATATTCTCAGGATCACCGTGAATAGCAAATCATAAAGGATCATAAGTAAGGCAGGAGGAAAATTATTCTAAACGGGACGGATCACACGAGATATTATTGCAGTTGATCAGTGAGCACTATAGCTGTCAGTATCTCTCTCTCCATACCAATCACTACAAATCAACACATTTAATATGATTATCTGGTGATCAGAATCTACTTGGAACCCAAGCCTTTAAATTATAGTTTGAAGAAAGGTGTTTGCGATTATATTTATAAAGATATAAGGTAGATGTAGGTTGAAACTGCGTTCAGTTTTGTGGTGTGATATAGTGATGCACCCGGAAGCTTAACTAAAGAGTCAGTTCATGCATAACAAGATGGTTGGTATCCAACCTTGTTATTATCGTTCAAAGAATCTCTACTTCGCATTCATCTAATTCATGATTTATTCCAAGAACTTTGCGAATAATAAAAATCATAAAACGACAGAAAGAAAAACCGAATCGTCTCGACTTGACTGCATGGAGCTAGTATATAATGCCGGAGCCGGTGTTTTCTTTATATAATGCATTAATATTCAAATCTTAGAGCTACTAGCAAAAACCAATTGTTTGGGATGTTTTTGTCCCTTCGCAGTGGAGTGGAATACTTTGAATAACATCTCTAACGAAAGTTTGTTTTTATTTCTTAATTTCTTCATTGAGACAACTCAGATCTGAGCGAGCGAGTACACAAGTTTGTACAAGGATTCCGGGAAACCTAATTAAACGTGGTTCTACAAGCCTCATCAGGCATAGCAATTGATGCTAAAGTCTTCGCAAGCTTTAAGTTGTTCAATGGCAATATGCAAAGCAGCACCACTGCAGTGAGAATCCCTTTTATTGTAAAATGAAGCGTGTTCTTGTCCTACAAGAACCACCAATCAACCTTGTCTTCGTTTGTCGTTCAAGTTTTTACAGGGTCGGTTTGAACTCGTTTATCAGCGGTATTGTGTGCGTGTTTATAAGATCCTTCAGAACACCTGCTCTGATTTATCGAGCTAAGATCTTTATTCCTTTTGATATGTGAAATATCAAGCAAATAGTGTTAAACAAGCAGAGCCACACCTCTCATGCTGAGAGCTCAAGCAAAATCCGCGTGCTTCAAGCTCAATTCCAAGAATTCACTTGCAAAATTTTCTGGAAGTTTTTTTCTAAAGTATCTTATTTTCTTGTTGTTTATGAGGTTTTAATTCTATATAAAGATAAATACTCTAGTCTTCTGTATATACTCTCTGTATGTGAACTGTTTTATTGCTAGTGCTTATACGTGGTTAACATCCTTCATTTCTTGGAAACTGCTCTTCGCATATTCATGTCATGTTGCAGCTCTATGGACTGGTTCGTACTGCCGGGTTATTCAGAGAATCCCATGATATGCTGATTGAAATTTCGCATCGTGATTCTCGTGTGATATTTACTACAAAAAAACAACAACATCCCTGGGGGTTGCTGGTGCATTGGTTGATGGTTAAACTATTCTGGGTTTTTTTTTGGAGAAAAAGACAAGTTTATAACTAAGAAAGATATATCGCTATAGCCATGTGAGCAAAGGTCTTGTGACCACGAGCAGGCGCGCGCAGCCAGCCAGATTTTCACATTTTTTAAATATATACTGTGGAAATGGATTTGTTTGTGCATTCACCAGTATTCCCAATTGATTTAACACAACTTGCAGCGTTTTAAATGTTTCTAAGTGGAACAAATTAAAGGTTGAACGGGGCTGGTCGTTCGGTTCAGTGAGTGCTTGAGCAACGTCAAAAGAGTTACTATTTTAAACAGCGCTTTAAGAGATGATAAAATTGCTTGTCTAAGACTAAAAATGTTAAAAAAACTAATTAAATCTCTGATTATCTGCATGTCTTCAAATTAAAAAACTTTGTTAATATTCATCAAGGCTGAAGCGCAGCACAATGTAACATCAGACGCCAGTCATGAACATGAGCGGTCTGCGGGCAGGAAGCCATACAGGATAGGCCCCGTAGGACCGGGTACATGAGTTTTATTAACTAGAAGAAAAAAACATGTTTAACAGTATATAAATAAAAGTCTAAGAAAGCATTATCTTCGTATATATATATTATATATATACATAGTTTCTCTGAAAGCGACCATTAGGAAATAGCCGGGTTTACCAGGCCCACGTAAGTCTGTATCAGTTTTGGAAAGCTTGCTAACCCCCTAAATGCTGTGTAGTGGAACCAGGTACCATAACCACTTCTGCTGCTACCATATGTATATATACTGGTGTGTCTTTATGGTAATTGTCTATAATCTATCTGCAGATGTATCATCCAAAATCAGTAGCAAGAACATTAACAAATGCAGTAAAACAGCCATCAGGACAACACCACAAGTATTTAAACGACATTCTGTTATACATGTGAGTATACTGCACACTGGAGGCTGATAGCTGGTTGGTTGGTCGATCTGCCTCAGTGGTGGGTTGATGGGTTGATGGGTTGATGGGTTGATGGGTTGATGGGTTGATGGGTTGATGGGTTGATGGGTTGATGGGTTGATGGGTTGATGGGTTGATGGGTTGATGGGTTGATGGGTTGATGGGTTGATGGGTTGATGGGTTGATGGGTTGATGGGTTGATGGGTTGATGGGTTGATGGGTTGATGGGTTGATGGGTTGATGGGTTGATGGGTTGATGGGTTGATGGGTTGATGGGTTGATGGGTTGGTTGGTGCGTTGGTGCGTTGGTTGGTTAGTGGGTTGGTTGGTGGGTTGGTGGATTGGTTGGTGGGTGGGTTGGTGGGTTGGTGGGTTGGTGGGTTGGTGGGTTGGTGGGTTGGTGGGTTGGTGGGTTGGTGGGTTGGTGGGTTGGTGGGTTGGTGGGTTGGTGGGTTGGTGGGTTGGTTGGTTGGTTGGTTGGTTGGTTGGTTGGTGGGCTGGTTGGTGGGTTGGTTGGTGGGTTTGTGGGTTGGTTGGTGGATTAGATAGGTGGATGGATAATCAATGTCATGGGTTAGATGAATGGATGGATGGTGGGATGGAGGCATTGATAGATGGATGTCCTGTGATTGGTTTGATGCAATTGATGTAATTCTATATTTTCACAACTTTGATGATACATTGTTTTTGTTTCTGATCAGAAATCGTCCAGTGTGATCCACGGAGACAGTTCCCTTCCTGTATGCACCAGCCATCCAATCAGCCCTCAGTCTTTCTACACTTACTGGCCAACATCGAGTCTGTACTCACAGTACCAATACCCCCACATGAAGGACCATGATTACCTCACCACCTGGTATGATCCTAGACCGGAAATGAAAGGTAACCAATAGAAAACGTTCTTGAACGCATGCGCACATATCATCCTTATAAGATTTTTCAAATCAGTATAGAACAGCACATTAACAACCTTGTTATGTATGGAATACAACAACTAAATCTATATTGTCTATCCCACATGGCCTATTGCCTTAACTCCTATATTGTCTCGTGTTTTGTTCAGATATTGGTGTGATGACGTACCAAGAGATCAAGAAAGAACCAGGCTCGCCTGACAGCCAATCAAAATACTGCAACGAGCAGTTTGACCAGGTAATTCAATTTATTAAATATATCGATAGTTGCATGACGATGTTGAGTGTTTTTAATGATGTTTTTTTTTCAGGATTCTGAGACAAGCTTGAATGAATCTCATCACTATGGAAACGAAGTGAAGCAAGGTAGAGCCAGAGAGCTGTCTTAGTTTATTGTGTGTCATCTTTCCATATACTGAGTAAATATCTCACTGTGACTACGAAACACTCCATTCAGTTTTTGTCTTTGAATATTTTGCAGAGAAAGCTGTTCCCAGTGATGAAGAGATCGTTGATGTAAGTATTATACAAGGTTCATCAAAACAGGCCATAATGACAGTATCACATGTGGACTTTCAAGCCAAACTTTCACTCCTCCAACCCTTGGCCTCTTGTTACACCACTACAGCACCACTACTCTTCATACTGACCTACCTGAACAGGGACGGATCCAGGGAGGTGCAGGGGGAACGCATTCACCCTGGGCCGCCTTTTTGCCCCAGTTCTGAAGATAATCAATTATGCAAATCGTTTTCTTTCTTTAATTCTGAGGGTTGTACCCCTCCCTGGGCCGACGTTGTGCCCCTTATTTCCAACTTCCAAGATATTCCACACGAGGTTCACTGATTTTTTTTGGTTCGGCGTTTTCGTGGGCAGGTGCCCCTACAAAGCTGCACCCCTCCCTGAACACAATCCTGGATCCGCCTTTGCTGGGTAGGCGAAAAGACCCTGAGTAGACGATAAGATTAACCTTATCTTGGTACTTGATTGGTTACATTCCTTGCTCTCCTCAGCTCGTTGACAGCATGTCACGTGATAGTGACTCCCTTTCACACAGGAGTGAATCATCATCATTTGATGAATACGAAGCTGATATGAATGACCAAGGTAAACCATAATACTTCCACTTCCTCCCTGTCCAAGTCACGTGAGGTGGTTCAATGACGTCATTTTCTAATTATAGAACAGTATTCTCAAAGTCCTTCAAGTTCAAGTCCAAAGAGACCATCCTCACTGGAGCTTCCACACAAGCAAGACTTGTCATCTGAGTATGCAATGTCATATGAATACCAGAACACACCACCACCTCCCCTCACACCTGAAAGTACTAGTGAAATATTGAAAGGGATTACGTCACCAGTTACCCAATCAGGATAGTTACCATGGTAACATAGTATTTTCTAGTTGCCTTGACTACCAGTGAGATGACTGTTCATTCAGAAAGAGACTCCCTTGTCTGATGGCTAGTTATAATAATACGTGCAGTTTTGTGGTGATCATATAATTATTCACATAATTCCTTAATACCTGTAGCATTCTTCCTACTTGTTTATAGCTAATTTGTTAGGCACGTAAACTTTATCTAAACACGCTGGCCCCGTCAACTAAAGCTGATTTCCACAAAACTTAAACTGTTGAAACTTGTGGCTCTCTGTTTAAAGACCCTAAATGAGACGTGGCTACCAATTTACGTTGGTCATCGGAGCCACTACGACGCTCTAAACATTTTAATTAGGGCCAAAACAATGAAGTAGGCGAGAGTGGATGTTTAGAATCCGGCCACTAAAAGCTCTCAGATCCTGATGAAACTTTACCAGGAGAATAGACAAGTAATAACAAACAACAAATGGAGCAAATTTTACGACTTGCATTTTATTCAGGTCAATATTCGGCCTGCCTGCATGTGGCGATGCTGCTTGTAATATAGTAAATCTATCCTATTTCTTTGAAAGTCGAACGGTATTTCTTATGAGGAAAAATTACTATTTTTCAAACTTGCCTATTTTGTGTAGGCTGTTAAACCAATATTGACTTTTCATGTTGTACTTCAAATTAAAGGCACATCAAAGTAATAGACTCATTTATCTTGGGTGGAATACTTGTGTCATTCTCTTCACAATAACATCCACATTTTAAAATCTTCTCAAATGTTACTCGCAAACAAGGAAACAATAATCAAGGGAATGACACGAGAGGTAAAATGGAAAAACATTACACCTAAGTTGAATATGTCTAATGGCCTTCAATTTCAGGTTCGTATTAGGAATATATTATACACTTACTGAACTAAAAATATATAGATGTTTTATTAATAGTTTTAGTAAAAGCATGAATTCACCAATGACTCGAGGTGTGCGTTAAACGAAAATAGACCACCTTCAACTTGTATTTTAGAATATGATATCGGTTATATATCCATACGTTATCCAAACATTTAAAACATTTTTGAACTAAATTTTAAAGCGGGGATACCTCATTGTTAGTAAAATAGTGTCATAAATATTGTAAAACAATAGTGATTCCTTGATATGATAATAAAAGACTATTTTTAAACTTCACAGCATCTTCGTGGAATAGATCGACCTCTTGCACTAATACCCAACCTGGGGGTCAAAACAATGACAAATATTAACATCACAAAATATTTCAATCATCAAGAGAAGGGAGTTGTTTTGTTTTGACCCCCAGGTTGGGGATTAGTGCAAGGGGTCTGTAAGGAAACCTAGTGTCTGCGGCTGGGCTGATCTGGATGTTGTTTTTCAACCTTTCTCCGGTCTAACTTCCCCTTAGATCCACAGGCTGATGCCAATCCTATAGCTCGATTTATTCCCAGGGAAAATCTTGCTCTAAAACAGGGTCATGGCTGTTCTCGTGTCGGATCGATCAAACCCTTAGAAACCCCTTCACTTAATACAGCACACACGGACTGCTGATACGCTACATGCGACAGGAAGGGATTCCAGCTATAGAACACAGTGTCAGCTTGGGAACAATACCTTGTGACCACCGCGTGTCATTCTCTCTTTGTTCACCAATAACACTGTAGAATATGCATGAATGAATATGGATACGAAAACCTCAAAAACTGCTTGGCAAGACATTCAGTTGGCAATTATCTTACTCTTGAGATGACCGATATCACGTGGACCACACCCATGCTGACAAGGAAAATTAAAAAGATAATCAGAATGAAAAACACCTCCCTTAACTGTCTGTCAAAAGACCATGTTGTTCGTTATAATCGGCTTCGTATAAAATATTACAAATCAGTGAAGTATTTAGGAGTGGTATTAGTTATGAATGGCACACGGTTGGAAAAGAGTAGATGTACCCATGGTAACGGAAAACCATAATAATCACACTATCATGTTACAAGTTTGATTAGATCGATAAGTCATCTTATCCAAAATAGACCTTGAGACCACAACTGAAAGACACGAGGTCAATCGTTGACCAGACTGGTAAACAATCTACATGTATTCTTCCAGGGTATTCCCCTGCTGGTTTCCTGGTGGGGTATTCCCCTAACGTCATCCATACCTCTACATAATATCTGTCTCTCCTAGCAACAACACCTTATCACAACCAATAAAGCATATTTCACGCTGTATCACCTAAGAAGAAAAGATCGATAAAATTGATTGTTTTACAGATTCAGTACGAGAGAAACAAAGCCAAAACAAAAAACAAAAAAAACGGGAAGAATGAATACTGATGGAGTATACACATATCAGACATATCCATGGAAAGAAATGTGAACATGAATATGTAATGTGTTGTTTTAACGGAACCTCGTTAAGAGTCACTACAGATATCAGCAGTAGATTGAGAGAGTATGTTGGGAGAGTCCCTCTCTGTCTCTTAGGTATGTTCTATTAGATGGATATATTGTTAGATGCACAACACACAACACATGCAGTACATATCGAACCCAGAACTGACAACCACTGGGCTGATCTATAAGTCAGAGACAGCTAGCTCACAAATCGATCCCTGAAACAACCTCCGGGCTGATCTATAAGTCAGAGACAGCTAGCTCACAAATCGAACCCTGAAACAACCTCTGATGCGAAAAATGTATGTACAAATATCATTGAAAAACAAAACATTTCCGCAGAATAAGAATAAACTCCCAAGACAAAACAAACAGACGGTGTATTGGTACAAATGCTCGGGAAAACCCCCTCTGGTATCTGGCGAACCCGTGATGATCATTTATGTTCCTAGGAGTGTAATATTCAATATTTCCTTGTATGTGGGAATCATATTAAAGGATAACTTGTTTCTTCCACATCAATTTTTTTGTTTTTTAATCCAAGCTTTCGGATATTTAATCCATCATCAGGGAAAGTTACGGTTACAATTTTACAAACGTCAAGAAAATTAAACATAACAGCGCGCGCAGTTTACATCGCGCGCTATGTACATCGCACGCTCTATGACATATGATAAAAATGAATAATACAAGTAAATGAATAATTTAAAAGATTAAAAATATATGATAAAAATAAAATAATGATAATATAAATAAATGACATAGAATAGCACGAAATACATTATTTAATTAAAGGTAAATAGCTTTCAGGCATTTTTCGTCCACAGTCTCTATTTGTAAGAACATGTTCTTTTTCTGTGATCATCCATGCTTCAGTGATCCTCCTTTTAAGCCAATGGCTATTGGATGCTAATATTTTGGTATCATTCCATGAAACGTCGTGGCCCAAGGTATTTGCATGTTCAGCTAATGCTGAGTTCTCGTACTTTCCAAGACGGACACAAGCTTGATGTTCTTTTACTCTGGTAGACAATGCTCTACCAGTCTCGCCAATGTATCTTGTGCTACAATCTTTGCAAGGAATTTCGTAGACCACGCCCGTCTTCTTATCTATAGGAATTGGGTCTTTTGGTCGAGATAGCATCTGTTTCAATGTTCTTACTGGCTTCGCACAGACTCTCACATTCTTATCAACTAAAATTCGTTGTATCCTTTCGGTTACACCTTTTACGTATGGTAACGTTGCAAATCCTTTCCAATCAGATGTTCCTTCGTTGTTCTTATCTTTCATCTTTCTGTTCTTGTTTCTCTTTATAAACCCTTTTGGATAACCATTCTTCGTATTTAGTGTCATAAATACATGTTTCTTTTCTTTAGCCTTATTACTGTCAGTCGATGGTATTTTAGTCGCTCGTCCATACAATGTTCTCACGACACTGGCTTTATGCTGTGGTGGATGATGGCTATTAAAGTCCAAGTACTGATCTGTGTGCGTCGCTTTGCGGTATACAGAAACATCAATACTCCCATCCTCTTGTATGACATTCAAAGTATCCAAGAACGGAAGACCTCCAGGACCGCCTCTCTCTATTGTGAACTTAATATTTGGATCTTGTGCGTTGAGATGGTTATGGAATGATGTTACGTCATCCTTATTCATAATACAAGCGATGTCATCCACGTATCTACGGTATAATGTAGGCTGTTTTGGAAATGTAGCTATCGCTCTGGTTTCCAGATGTTCCATTACTAGGTTAGCTACAACGACTGACACCGGTGATCCCATAGCGGTACCATGTATTTGTCGATAGTATTTTCCTCTACATTGAAACTCTGTAGTAGTTAGGCAAAATGACAACAAAGAACATATGTCTGTTGCGGTCAGCGTAGTACGCTCATTCAGCTGCAAGTCGTCATTGAGTCTAATTCTTGCAACATCTACAGCTACATCAGTTGGTATGGATGTAAACAAAGACACCACATCAAATGAAATCAACTCCTCACTCACATCTAACTTCATCTGTTTTGTTGTCTCTACCCATTGTACAGTATTATGTATGTGATAACTCGACTTACCAACCAATGGCGACAACAAAAAGCTTAAATGTTTCGATAGTTTATACGTCGGTGAGCCAATGAAGCTTACTGTTGGACGTGTAATATTGTTAATGATAAAAAAATCATAACAATAGAACACAGATCAGTTTGTTCTGCGACCCCCTCCTCAATAAACACACGAATTACTCCAGTATTCCTCGCATTCCTCGCACTATTTTCATGCAATATTAAAGATTGTTAATCAATGAATTTCAAAATATTCACCGATGCGGAGCAGAATATTGTTTGTATTAAGCATTTCTCGGAAATCTATCTAGATGTTGATTTCTAAAATATTCTGATAAACGCTCGAATGCGTTTCTTAGAAATATTTGATTGTAGGGTCAGGGGATTCCCCTGATTCCAGGCTAGACAGATGGTCAGCTTGCTTTTTATGCACATATCATAATATTACATAATGATTCTATTTCTTGGAATCCACATCACCTGGAAAATTCTAAGTCAGCGATATTTCTGGGAAATTTTGATACTTCTAGATGATAAGTGATATATTGGCAGGGTTTGTATGCTTCAGCATCAATTAATTAGATAAAACCGCCATAAACAACAACATCGTCAACAGGACGCTAGGGTATTTTCCCATTACCACAGCTGGACAAGGTTCTAAACTTCGTGTTTTCATGAGGTCAAACTGAACCCAATTGAGTGTTGCTTCGAATTCTTTCCACGTTGTAGAACAGGGGTAAAAATGCTATAAATAAGTTCATAACTTTGTGCCATGCGTTTTTTCAGAAACACCCGTGATTTCAGTAGTTCACTCACCAGTCAGGGATTCTAGGAAATGTTTATCAAACCCAACACGTGGGATGACTGAAAAGCCCCAGGGAGAAGTATATTAATAAGGAAAGGCTAAATCTTGCTATTTATTCTACTGGGTTGATCGATATTCAGGGGGACTGATCTGAATAACATTTTTCAAAAAAATTCCGAAATTGATTAATCAAATATTTCCCCCACCAGCCCCTCGATGGCACCTTCCTTTAACCTTCGGTTACTTCAGAAATTATTTCGCTGCTTTTTTGTTGAAGAGAAATAACACGGAAACCCAAAAAGGTAAAATTTGAAAAATATTAACTGATGGAGGGAAAAATTAACTATTTGGCAGCAGACTGAGTTCAATGTCGGTGACAGGTATTCAACAACGTGGCATTCGGGGAAATTTGTAGGGGAAGTCCCCAAAAAAAGTGCTTGTAAAGCAAAAAAAAAAAAAACTCTCCCACTTCCTTGAATTGATGTTTTAAATTAATCAAGAACCTTCATTCTTATCCGTAGACAAATCCTATACGACGTAGGTGTATTTTTATGACAAGATTCGAAGCATTTTCAAATAAGAAAATGTAATATTACCGAAATCAAAAACCTCCAGGTATGGCAAAAAATATCGTATTTATCGACAGATCTGAGCCTTGTGTAACTCAACCGGGAAATAAAAACAAAAACTAGAAGAAGGATGGTCGAATATTTTTACATAACAAATAAATGAAAGCTGAAAATAACTTGTGACAGCCATGCTGTGGCGGGCCAATGAGAAGTAAATATGATGCTAAGGGGAGTCCCCAGTTCTGGAAGATCTTAAAAACCAAACACAAGAGAAAGATTCACATCACATCAAGCAAAGAAGAGAACACGATAGTAAGTAAATATTTCTTCAAACAGTCGAATATATTCCCAGAATCTGTGTTCGAGCATAGAACTGCAGAACCTAAAAGTGGATTATTCTACAAGGTAAGTTAATCATTAACAGCTACAAGTTACTCCACAAAAACTGCAATATTGACCTTACAGACTAGAGCTTTTCATAGCAGTGAAACGAAGCTGCATGCGCGCGCGCCGATCAGCGCGAATCAGTCACCGATAGACGAGCTTTCGATATTTTAGCACAGTTCAAAGCTATTTCTTGCCGTAGTGAATGAAAGAACTAAGCTACCCTGATGCAACGCTAGACGAGGATAATACCGAGCTATGAGCGCCTCGCTTTCACCGGCAAACAGATCTTCTCTCTGCACCTTTGCTGAGACTGGCAGTATACTGAAGCCCTTGTCGGCTAACTATAGCTTGCTAGGTTCGACCTTACAGTCTGTATACGAAGGATAAGGCTGTTCTATCACTATGAGGGGATCACAATATCTCAACGTTAGAAGCCAATCATTCAACACGTCATCACTTCCTATGTACGACTCTACGCCATCATGCTGCCGAATCTTGCATTCTTTTCGTAAAAAAATATTTTTTCGGAAAAAAATGAAATTTAAAGAAAAACTGAATGACGGTTCGATTTCCCAGAACAACAAGAAGTAGAAGTGCGGCAACAGGAGCGGAACGGCAGGCTAAGACGGGTTCCCGGCCCCTTATTGTGATGATCGAGGTTCAGGTCACGTGATTTCGCATAAGAGGTTTAATTCTTGGAATTCTATTTCTGCTTTGTTAGCGTTTTTTTAAAACGTTGTTTGTATTTCTGTGAATTCAGTTGCAGAAGGTAAGCCGATCTAACAAGAGCTACTGGCCGAACAATACACTAATACTGAACACCATTAAACATGAGGGTACCCAAAAGACTTCCAATGCGCCTGTGGATCAAAGAGAAATTGGACAAGTCTGAATTCCCAGGGATGAAATGGATTGACAGACAGGAAGGAAAGTTCGAAGTGTCATGGACGCACGGCTCACGGCAAACTTGGGACAAGGAGCGAGACTTGAAGGTGTTTAAGGAATGGGCCGCATATACAGGAAAGTACAAGCCTGGTGAGCAAGTAGATGGAGAACTAGCGAAACGATGGAAGACGAACTTTAGGTGTGCGTTGAATGCGCTGCCGGAGATCGACCTGATCAGAGAGGAAAGTGAAGGACGAGGAGACAAGGCAAGGAAAGTGTATCGAATGAATCATGATAAAGTGATGAAGACAAAAACAAGAAAAATGAAAGGTGAATACATGAAATGCATAAGAAAAGATTTGAAAATACCTGGAATATTAAACATATTGTTTTATTCTAGATACTCGTAAGCGATTGAAAACCGATCTGGCACCACTGGATCGAGAAATTATCGAGGTAAGGAGACAATATCGGCCGTAGTTATGTCTAAATATCTCTCGCTTGACTTGTTTTTTTAAAATGGGCCACATCATCACACGAATCGCATAGTTCAGTTCATGATTCACACCGGGCGACCATGATCTTTTGTTCTTCAATATAAAAATATGAAAATATTTATTGTTATTCTTGATGTTGTTGTCAGATCGTGGACCAGATGGAGGATGAATTTTCCTGGACACCTCTTGTCATCAAGCATCAAACAGAACAAGATGAATATGATAATATGGCACAGATCAAACACTTACTGGAAAAAGGTTGGTTCTTCATGTTTCCCGCCATTTTTATGTCTTCTGTCATTTTAATGTGATTGGTGGGCTCGTAATAGACTAATAACATATTAATATTATCAAATTATTGCTTTTTTCAGGTCAGTCATACCAGCCGTTTTCAGGATGGCACACATCATCACTTGTGGAGGCCTGCTAAGAAGCTAAAGAGATAATAATCACTTGGTAACAGGACAACATCTTCTTTTCACGAGACATTAGGCATCCATCCTATGATCGTGAAGGGAGACAGACAGACAGACAGACATATATGCTGCTGCCATGTTTGTTAAGGGTTTAGCTCGTAGCTTAGTAACCTGACCTATCATAAGGTCACGTGGTCGAGTAATTGTCGTTCCAGTTCACCTCACAAGGCAAAGTTACACGGTTAAGACTCCCACAGCTACAATAGTTATATCCGAGCCATTCGTGATGGGATTTGTTTATCCCCAGTCCCATCCTCATTCCAGAAATGGCTCGTGTTCGTTTATATAGTTTATGAAAAGCTTTGGGAAGGTTTGTTAACAGTTCTTAGAGCATTAGCCAGTGGAATACCTTTAGTCAAAAATCAACTAAGCTAAGATTGGTTTCAAAAACTGAATATTTTAACTTTTGTATATATCAAATTATTACTGAGAAAGTAGTGACGTAAGAATTGAAAGTCTGTCTATCAAAGCACCCTGACTTCACCAACCAATTGCATGGTCAGTCTTGTATCATATTTATATATAATAAGCCAGATATGAAATAATCAAATCAAGATAACACTGCTCTGACTACAAGTAGTTTGATGCAACAATAAACAAAGAAAATGAAAAAAGTAAAAGATCACAGTATTGATAATAAAAGTGAAATAAATATATCAAACAAGCCTTCGTTCTTTACACTCTGTTCCCTCAAGCTCCTTACTTAACATTCTCGTTCTGTAAGGTGAATTCTGGATTTGACGTTTGTCACCACACAACTCTCTATAAAGACCAAGTAGTTTCCATATTTACTTGGTTGTCATGGTGGCAAACCGGTCTTAAAATGAGGTTCGTTTTTTTCTTTTTCCCCGTCGCGATCATGATTGGACGAAACTCGTAACCATAGCAATTGTCTGTCCAATGGAGTTTTGGTTTGTCTAATTCTCAAATATGATTGGATAAATGTTGACAGAATTAATCACATAATAATATTGAACATGAGGCAGGTTTATTTGTCTTTGCTCGGTCGCAATTGCATCGTTCCTTCGAGGTTCGTTGATAGATAATTACATATTTAATAGGTCTTTTTTTCTTGATCAAAGTATGTTGTCTTTCGGCATGTGGCCTACCATTATCTTTAGCTTTTTTATCGCTACGCTCAAACTACTTACGAACGCACACGCCGTACGTGGTATAGACCTACACTAAAAGATGTTATTGAGCGATTTTGGAACGCCGGGTTCGTCCACGTTCTCAAGAAAAGAACTATGAGAATCTATGAGCAAACTATGAGAATCTTAGAACTATCTAGCCAAACTAGCCAATCGATATCTTACCAGTTCTCAAACTATACGGAGACAAACTACAAAACAATAGACAAACAAGACATTGAAGCTGACCACAAGAACTTGAAGTCAGACGAACAGGATAACTATGGTGTACCATCCCCGCCAAAAATCGAAATTTCAATTCGACATTGTACTTTTTGGATTTTGGATAACATTTTCCATTCTTTGTTTGACTTTTCTTATTATGGGCAAAACATTTAGTATTGCAACATTGTACATTGTATATCCTAACTTATACAACGCATATTCTACCATGTCAGTTGTATACCACTGTATGTTGTCACGCAACTTTCAACTGTATGAAGTCCAACTTTGAATCTTTTCATTTGACATTGTACTCTTGAAATCGTTGACAACCTTTGGGGCTAGGGGAATCAAATGTCAGTGATCTCTGGTTTCAATTCAGCCCAACTGAGAATATGTCATCTATTTTTTCTATTTTCAAGATTTACGCACATGATGATCCCTGTGTTCGGGTCGATCTATCTCCTACCCGCAGGAGTGTGTCTTTAACTTCGTTCAGTTCTTTTGAATTAATTTCAGCCGGAGTTCAGCACGATTCAGAGGGGTTTTTGCGGAGTTTCAAGTTGTACGACGAAGATTACCACGTGCGAGTAGAAAGGTCACCAAAGTGTAATAGATAACGAATTGAAACCAGAGATCACTGACATTTGATTCCCCTAGCCCCAAAGGCATATGACTACTTTGTGAGTCTTAGTAGCTTAAGGTAGTCTAGGTAAACAAGTAACTTGATACTCGTTAAAACGCGTTAGTAACGCAATCAAATCTGTTGTCGTACCAGTAAAGTAGGATAAAAGGTTGTTCAGTCCACAGGAAAGGAAAACTCCTGCGCGAAATAAGTAAGCGGGATTAGCTTGGAGATTTGGCGAGTCTTGGAATGTTCATCAACGAGTTCTAGAATACTTGCAAAGGCAACCCAGTGAACGCTCCAAGAGCGTCTAGTTGTTGATTTAAGAAATCAGTGAAACTGAAGTCGCACGAAGACAGGCATGCATAAGATAAGATGACAATGCTGAATAAAACACGATTTTACATTCATTAAAAAAATCATTGCTTATGTTTTTTAATAAGATTTTGTTTTATTCGTCTTTCTTCTTTTTGATGAAATATTTATCAAATACTAGTTACAATGACATATCCATGCCCCTTGTCGTTATAGCAACAAGTATTACTTTGATCTGTTCCACTGTTAAACGACCCTCCACCACCCCCAGAGGAGAAAGAAGTGTCATCCCCACTAGCACCCCCGGAGTATCCCCCACCTCCTCCTGCTCCACCACCTCTTCCTACTCTAACTACAGTAGGCAATGATCCGCTAGAAGTGAAGCCTCCGTCTCCTCCTGTAGTAGTAGTAAAGCCACCACCACCACCAGTACTAAAGCCACCATCACCAGTACCACCACCAGTAGTAGTAGTAAAGCCACCACCACCACCACCAGTAGTAGTAGTAAAGCCACCACCACCACCACCACCACCAGTAGTAGTAAAGCCACCACCTCCACCATCACCACCAGTAGTAGTAGTAAAACCACCATCACCAGTAGTAGTAGTAAAGCCACCACCACCACCATCACCACCAGTAGTAAAGCCTCCAGTAGTAAACCCACCACCACCATCATCACCAGTAGTAAAGCCTCCAGTAGTAAAGCCACCACCATCACCACCATTAGTAATGCCTCCAGTAGTAAACCCACCACCACCATCATCACCAGTAGTAAAGCCACCACCATCACCAGTAGTAAAAAAACCACCGCCATCACCAGTAGTAAAACCACCATCACCACCAGTAGGAAAGCCTCCAGTAGTAAAGCCACCACCACCACCAGTAGTAAAACCACCATCACCACCAGTAGTAAAGCCTCCAGTAGTAAACCCACCACCACCACCAGTAGTAAAACCACCACCACCACCAGTAGTAAAACCACCACCACCACCAGTAGTAAAACCACCACCACCACCAGTAGTAAAACCACCATCACCACCAGTAGTAAAGCCTCCAGTAGTAAAGCCACCACCACCACCACCACCAGTAGTAAAGCCACCACCATCACCACCAGTAGTAAAGCCTCCAGTAGTAAAGCCACCACCACCGTCATCACCAGTAGTAAAGCCACCACCACCACCACCAGTAGTAAAGCCACCACCACCACCACCAGTAGTAAAGCCACCACCACCACCACCACCAGTAGTAAAGCCACCACCATCACCACCAGTAGTAAAGCCTCCAGTAGTAAAGCCACCACCACCGTCATCACCAGTAGTAAAGCCACCACCATTACCACCAGTAGTAAAGCCACCACCATCACCACCATCTTCTCCTGTCCTTCCTGCTTTTCCTGGAGGATTTTCTGATGGAGCGACACACCCATTTCCATAACCACCACCACCTCCTCCAAAGCCACCGGGCACTGAGTTCTCCCATGACCTTCCTCCAGCACCTCTTTGTAGAAATCCTTTGCCTCCCTCTCCGCCTGTGCCTTGAGATCCTCCAAATAGAGCACTGCTGCGGCCAGACGAGTAGAAACCACCACCACCACCCCCTAGAAACAATGAACAGATAGTTACAAACCACCACCACCCCTTAGAAACAATGAACAGATAGTTCCAACCACCACCACCACCACCCCCTAGAAACAATAAATAGATAGCTACAAACCACCACCACCACCCCTTAGAAACAATGAACAGATAGTTACAAACCACCACCACCACCACCCCCTAGAAACTATGAACAGTGTACCTGAACTTCCTGAGTCAGCTACTTTAGCGCCTTGACCCTCACTTCCTCCCGCCCACTCTTCTCCTCCATGTCCGGGATTACCAGATGTGGATACATTACCATCAGCTCTGGGGTATCGTTGTCTAGCCATTGAGATGCCACCTCCTCCACCAGCAATGATCAGGGGGGTGCTGTCGTTTCTAACAACAAAGCTACCTCCTCCTCCACCTGAAGATGCCTGTTTAGTATTAATACCCCCCTCTTGTCCCACGAGTATTTTGACAAGTTCTCCTTCGAGTAGTTTAAATGTACCAATCATACGAGCACCACGTCCTCGGTAAAGGCGAGAATTATTTTTAATGTCATAGCCACCGCTAGCACCAACAGCTTCTATTCTATACGAACCGTTGTGTGGTACTCTCCACATTTGTATTCCAGATGATAAAGTAACCTGTCCTTGATGACTCTGACCATCATAATGGCTACCAATAGATGTTGGACCAAAACGACCCCTTGAACCAAGGTTGGTGAAATTGGCTCTAAAAACTAAGCAAGCACATTATATATAAGGTTTTTTTCGTCACAAACAAACATAATTTAGAATAAAGTTGCATTAACCAACTTTTCGCGCATTCGCGAGCCATGTTTCCATGAAACCAGCGCAAGGAAGAGATTGAGAAGTATTTTGTACACAGATGATCAATGGTAATTACCAGAGGAGGATCCCGTACTATCCCAAG
Organism: Anthopleura sola; assembly: GCA_023349425.1. NCBI lineage: Eukaryota > Metazoa > Cnidaria > Anthozoa > Actiniaria > Actiniidae > Anthopleura > Anthopleura sola. Next base: position 201,972 of record JALHLI010000008.1, on the reverse strand, counting down.
TGCGCGCCTTTACGTGCTTATCATAGTTTTTTTTGCTTCAACCCTGGTTTATGTGCATCTAGTTGTAATGATACTTCTACTAATAATAATACTAAGGTGTTGCTTCAGCATTTGACGAAGGCATGTTCGACTAATTTGGCAAATAAAAGTAGCCGGCTGTAGGATCTGTGCTGAACTGGCAAAATTGCTCCAAATTACTCCAGACATTCTTTAAATTTCTTGAAGATTTCTAGAAAAATCGCTAAAAGATATGACCTCCGGGTAATTACCTTGATAATTCACACGACGTGACGGAGTCACAATTGCAAGCACTGATGGCTTAGCAGCTTGTTTTTCTGGTTCCCTTTTTGGTCCACTGTCTCCTTTTTCTCCCTTCATTCCGGGGGGTCCTCTCAATCCTTGTTTACCCTGCTTTCCAGGGGGTCCTACGACACCTTGGTTACCTTTACGACCACTTGCTCCCCGGACGCCTTTCGATCCTTTTTTTCCTGGTCTTCCTGGAATACAAACTTTTTCTCCCTTCATTCCGGGGGGTCCTCTCAATCCTTGTTTACCCTGCTTTCCAGGGGGTCCTACGACACCTTGGTTACCTTTACGACCACTTGCCCCCCGGACGCCCTTCGATCCTTTTTGTCCTGGTCTTCCTGGAATACAAACTTTGTTTGGTGGATGACAGAACCGAGAAGTGGTCATGTTCAACAGAACCTGTTGGATTTCTGAACGAACTGTTTCCATAGTAACGCGAGAAACGTTCTTGTCAACAAGAGACTGTCGTACTCGCAGATTAGACTGCCGCGACTTGATAAATTCTGCTCTGTTGAAACCTTAAAAAGAATCTGGGATTAGAAACTTAAATGGGTCACACGAGGGTCAGGCAGATTTGGCTCGAACATTGTCTTATTGTAATTCACAGCCAAATTCCTAAATATGTAAACGTGAGAAACGTTCTTGTCAAAATGAGACTGTTGTACTCGCAGATTAGATTGCCGCGACTTGATAAATTCTGCTCTGTTGAAACCTTAAAAAGAATCTGGGATAAGAAACTTAAATGGGTCACACGAGGGTCAGGCAGATTTGGCTCGAACATTGTCTTATTATAATTCACAACCAAATTCCTAAATATCAGGGACGGCGGAGCCGGGGGGCTGGGGGGGCTAGAGCCCCCCCCCTTTTTTGAGAATTTTTTTTTTCTTAACGATAAAAAGTGAAAAAATCAGAATGATAGGGGAGGGGTGGGTAGGAAATAGTTTAGCCCCCCCCCCCCCCCCCCCCGCTTTAAAAACTGCTCCGCCGTCCCTGAATAGACTGATTTAGCATCAGGACGCGAACGTCAAATACGACGGCGCGAGCGCATTTTTCTCGTGCGCGCGCCGTCCTGAACGCCGTTGACGTCCTCAACAGGACGTGAAAATGCTGCAAATGGCGTCCTGTTCAGGACGTCAACGTCGTTCAGGACGGCGCGCGCACGAGAAAAATGCGCTCGCGAAGTCGTATTTGACGTTTGCGTCCTGATGCTAAATCAGTCTAATATGTAAACGCGAGAAACGTTCTTGTCAACAAGAGACTGTTGTACTCGCAGATTAGACTGCCGCGACTTGATAAATTCTGCTCTGTTGAAACCTTAAAAGGAATCTGGGATTAGAAACTTAAATGGGTCACACGAGGGTCAGGCAGATTTGGCTCGAACATTGTCTTATTGTAATTCACAGCCAAATTCCTAAATATGTAAATGAAACTTTTCAACATATTGATACTGATAGAATTTTGATGATCAATGAACAGTATTGATAACAGAACTGTTAGTTAATGTCTAATGGCCCATTTATAGCTGGGTACGATTTTTCCTCACATGCAATTATCAAGCGCAACACGTGCAATAAAATAAAAAAATAAAATGAAATAAAATAAAGCTGCCATTTACAGTTGAAAATAAGTTGTACGGTCGATTTACACGAAGCAATTTGTGTTGTCAGCATATTGCGCGAGACAGTGTTAAGGATAAATCGTACGCGTGTAAAGCGACCTTGATAAATTCCATTACCTTTGTCAGTTCTAACATCAGTCTCCACGTTCTTGACTGCCTGTTGTTTCAGTGTTTTCAGTTGCGTCTTGTGGTCATCGAGTTCTCTCTCAACAGTAGCAAGTCGTTGGCTCATTGTGATGAACACGACAACAACTGACAAACCAATCAACAGATGAAGAACAAACGAGACTAAAACACAACCATTTGGATAAGTAACCCGCTTGTTATTAGACTCTGAATCCTTGTTACACATTGAGCCAGGCTTAAACGAAGCCATCGCCGTGAAACTATGAGCATGCAACGCTGTAGGGTTAGGGTTATATGTGATGAGACGTGATATGCCAGTCACTCAACACCGCAGGGTAGATCTAGTAGATCTGGTAAAATCCATTTCCAGAAATATGGGACATGAGCCTGCTCACACATGCGCAATGATGCGTTCCAGCTTACGAAATAGCCGCCGAGTCTTATAGGAAATGTATGGGGAATATAGAGCTTCCTCTATTTACGGCGAATAGGGTTTTATTTACTTATTTACTCTGAGCTCCACATCGCGACAAACAACCCACCCTACAAGCTACTAAATAAGCGTAAAATGATCATTGAATCATGCGACATATTGGTTCCCGGACTACTTGCCTTCGAAAGGCTTCAAAAGCTCTAGATTTCATACATCGTCTATAAATCTGGCCACACTTGACCCCAAAATTGTCTTATTTGAAGTCGAAAACATTTAAAAGTAAAAGAGCTCCACCTCGATATCATCAAACGAGTGTTTAATAAATCCAAAACCGCTCAAAATAGACATCATGCCTTCAGAATGTTGGTTCCCAAGAAGCTTGAAGTTAGGTTAAATTTTAAGCGATTTGACGCGTTGTTAGCTCGTAGTTTTCAGTTAACTAGACGCCTAGAGGCGTTTACTCGGGCTATCCTAACATAGCGTGGAAAGGTGTGTGTAAAAATACGGAAAAGGTTCGTATGTATGTTGTCAAAAATGTGCCCATGTCATCTAGAATGCATTCCTTTTTCAAAAAAATGTAATTTTTATCACAAAGAAGTAAAATATCCCAAAATTCATCATCAAAAATTTAAGAGAAGCCCAGCTTCTGGTATTGCTTTACCTAGACGAAGGAAACTATGGTCTAGAAAATCACTTCTTAAATTTCATAAAAGAGCAATCAATGCAAGATATAAGTGTAATCAGCCACTGTTGACAAATCAAAGTTCACAAAAATGTGCTCCCTGCAGTTTATCACATGTTTACAAGAGTCTCAGTCATAGAATAAATCACAGTAAGTTTACCCTAAGCAGAGATGTAGAAGAAAACCCTGGGCCATACACAGTAATTGATCCCCACAAAACCTACGAATGATTAGTATATTTTTCTTCCATTTTATGCTTCGGATGTTGCTCTCACACGTCACCCAAAACATCGAAATTTGACGTCATTTAGCGCCGAAACAAGCACATTAACCCCCCATTTTTATTTTATTTCTGGAATGACTATAACTTGATTAATAAGTGTACGAATTTTCAGGGACATTCTATGTCCGGTTTTATTTCTACGGAATTACCTTAAGCAAAGAACTAAAATCTGTAAAGAGTTTGAATGTTTTCAAGCGTAGAGCTGTTAATCAGTTGCGCTCAGGAGAGAGGCTGACTCGTCTGCCTGCTGGCCTGGGTGGGGTTGATTCGCACCTCTACCACTGTAATTTTTGACCATTTTCCAAACCAGCCGTTGTTGTAACTTTACTAAGATATATTACTGCTACTTCGAAAATTGTAAGTGTTTTCCGGAAAACGGTGTGAGCTGGTCTGGATACACGCCTGCCTACCCCTTGCAATTTTTTTTTTTTTTTGTCCTCCAAATTGAGCTGCTTTGACGTCACTTGAAAGGGGTCTATTCCCCTAGAAGTCCTCCTTTCTTTACGGTGTGGAACCACGCGCTTTCATCTATGGTAAGGTCAGTAAGGGGATCGATCACGTGATTTTTAGGCATTTGATTCAGTAATAACTGAAGGAGAAAAGTTCAAGTGTAGTTTTCCCTTCCCAACACAAAATCTTATTAGATTCGACGTTGAGACTGCTGCATGATTATACTGTATTTCTTATTTACATTTTGATTACATCAGCCCGGCACGTTCTAAAGGCGATTAGTCTCCAAGCAACACAACCTGGATTGGAGTTTATTGGTTTGTATTGACTTAAGGATCCTGGGAGATTACCCAATCATTGTTGAAATGACAAAACCGCTCTTTTTTCTTTGTGAACTGTGTAAACTTTGACAGCATCATATATCCAACTGTTAATGACCGCCGATCTGACAGAAAGTCAATTTGATTCAAGAGGGAGCAGTCATTCGAAGACAAGAACAAAAACTGCCCAGTCGAGGAAGACTCGCTGTCAAGTCTTGTTATTTTATCGTGGTTATCAAAATGCAAGCGTTAAAAATCGGTTCATCGAAAGGGAATGAAGTAGCAAGACGACTCAACGCCTGCGAGGACAACATTCTACAAAAAGAAATGTACAGATTCCAGAAAGAACATAACATGGTTATGAAACAGTTTTATAATGAGAGGTATACCGTTAGACAAGCAATGTACGATCTAAGGATGAGTAAGGAAAGGAGAGTTCATAAGAACCATAACATCAAGGCCGGCGGTGCTACAGGTGAAACAGTCGGAAAGCCAGTAAACTGCAGTGAGACGAGAAATATTAGATTAGATCGAAGAACTAGTCATAGAAATAACTTGTGTACACAATACAATACGCAGAAGAATGGTACCATATCGCCTGCTCAGGACTGTGATTATAAAACCAGGAATACTCGATTAAGGGTACGATCTCTTTCGGTGCCAAATCTTTCTGTAAGAATGACAGAAGCCGGACAAGGAGTACCAAGAAATAGTTTTGATCCAAGACCAGGACAGTTTGATCTCAATGCAAACAGAGTGAAGGTACATTCAACCGCTACGCATGGTACGATCAGGAAAACTTGTAGATGGATGAGAGACACGGACGAGGTGGATGAGGACAAGAACATGAAAGAGTCAGTAGACGGAATTATAGAACAATTAGGAATTGATTGTTCAGTTCCAGATAAATATGAAGCAACAATACAACAGAGACAGAGAAGCCGTAGTGAGGCAACAGAAATTTACCAAAATAATATCCCAAAACAAGAAACACAACCTTTGACTGTAAGAGCACCTGTCCGACCTAAAACATCACAAGCGATAAGACGATCTTCCAGCAGAAATACCCTGCGGTACCCCATGAAAGATGAATGTATTGATCAAGAATTTGTGACTCTCAGAAACACAGAAATTAAAAACAGAGGTTTGACGAGAGGAGGGATTAGGAGAGTTCAAAATGAAGTATTTACAATGAGTAACATCAGTAGTTCAAGACCTTTGTCCTCGCCGGTAGCAGCAAGGTTCCTTTGCGTCAGTGAAGCAGTACTTGCAGCACAGAAGCTAATTAAAAGTTATCGCAGACAACAGGCAATTGAGAAAACCACAGAAGAACTTCAAGCCAAACGAAAACACAGTTCTTCTTTGATGTCTGCCAAGAAAACCAGAGAAAACGAACCTGTTATATCAAACAAGGTGGGAGAACAACAACCAAGGAATAGATTCAAGCGAGCAACGAATTTGGTAATGGCGGCAAACGCCTTTAGACGAGTTGCGACTGATGAGCAGAAAAATAAACACTGTTTTACAGGGGTTAAAAAAGACGGTCAGGCAGGACAGGATTAGCACTGACTGCAACTGGCTAAAAGGAAGACCTACGTATTTAATGAAATTCATATTTAATGCAAGTAAAATAATCAATGAAATTAAAATAAATGTGAATGAATTTTTCATAACATTGAGAATAACAAATGTAAAAACCGCTCACCTGAATAAACAATTCTCGTATTCATAGGTTTGTAAGTACACATTGGCACTGGGCTTTTAACAATATTAACATTATTAATCCTAGTGTGGTTAAGGTTTTTTGATTTTGAATAATATCATAAACTACATCTGGAAGATGCAAGGTTTGCTACTTTCAAATGACACAGCAAGTACATTAGTCTGAGCAAATAAATGTACTCATTACTATTTGCCGGCGAGAAAGAGGTAAGAGTAGGACTTAAAGGTAAATAAGACGGTTTCACAAAACTCTATAATGTAAGCTATTGTTGAGCTACCTCTAAGATAAGCTATAATAGACCCTTTTCGAATATGCGTCCATGACGTCAAACGAGGAGAATAAGAATGTCCCAGATGTCGACACCCAATGATTTCCACTAGCAACATCCGGGACTTGAATGCACCGGATTTCAAAACACAATCATTATCACCAAGAGAGCATAAATAGGGGTCACGCGCGCCATGTGAATTCCCGGTTGGGTTATTTTAAGCATTCGCATAAAGTCAATTTTCGCCTCACCCTACTCCAGTGCGTCAAAAATTGTGTGCTTCATCCAAACCTGGAAGAAGCGAATACATGTTTAGGGAAAACATAAATTTCGCGTCTTTTTGAGTGTTCAACAGCTTCAGTCGTGTTTTACCAGAGAACAGAACATAGCCAATCCTGATCTTTTTGCTTTACCTAATAGATTTTGTCGAAAAAAGTGAGAAAAATCGACGAAAATTATGTTGTTTTTGAGCACGCGTGCACACGTCCACGCCATCAAAAAAAAAAAAAATGAAAAAAACCAAACAACTTTGGATGCTAAAAATAGCCCAACCGGGAATTCGCATGGTGCGCGTGGTATTAAGAAGTTTCCCTCTCTTATTTATGCTCTCTTTTTATCACTCATGACATCCAGGACATGCTCAGACTCCTCGTTTGACGTCATAGACGCCAAATTTGAAAAGGGTCTATTTACTCTGTCATACCGATAGATCAAAACTATTTCTTGATTTCTCTAAATATATATACAGCAATCTGCAGGAATTCTGCTAAATCGGCCGCACAATGATGTTATCACTTTTCCTGTGAACTTTGCCGGAAATGTCACATTACTTAACGATCCTGTACTGGCCCATTCTCCCTCTTACAAAGGTTAACTAGCTGTCATTATACATATAGACCAGAATAGACCAGCTGATGATCATCATATATCTGTATCACTGCATCGTAAATACCTGCAGTGTCTCATTTCTTCAAAGCTACGAGCCAATGGGCTGTTATCAAAGTTGTCATGGGAACGTGCTGAACCGCTAATCTGAATGGGTTTGGATTTTTGCACATCTTTGCTCTTCTTCTTGCTTGCAATGTCTTCTGATGATCCAACTTGTTTTATCGTCGTGAGAATGGAATCAGGAGAGAGTAAATCTGGCAGAGAATTGCTTCTGGTTCGAAACAGCTGTACTTTTTGTCCAGAAGCCGATAGTTTTCTTTGATTCTTTGGACTGCTTACATGTGGGTTGGGCAATTGAGAAACACTTGTACTCCTCTGACGAACAGGACGAGTTTCTGTTTGGAGGCGATTCGGGGAACAATCTCTTTCTCCTTTTTGTCCAGTAGCCGATAGTTTTCTTTGATTCCTTGGACTGCTTACATGTGGGTTGGGCAAGTGAGAAACACTTGTACTCCTCTGACGAACAGGACGAGTTTCCGTTTGGAGGCGATTCGGGGAGCAATCTCTATCCCCTTTTCGTTCGGGAACTTTTCGGTTGCCCCGAACTTCGTCGGCTGATTTCCGTCGTATATTAATTACTGGGGATTTAGTGGTCATGCGCATATCGTTGACAGAAAGCATGTTGTTTGTGTCTGTTGGTCTTGGTTGAGATCTTGGTGTCCTACCGAGGTTATGAACCGTGTAACCATCTGTTACTGGGTAAGATGACGACATTGCTGGTTTGCTGCCAGTAAAACAAACATTACTCGATGTTTCTTGACGAAGTTGTTTAGGGCTTAGAGAAGACGAGGCCGCTACAGCAAATGATGAGGATGCTCTTCTATTAGTTGTCATAGCACCAGGGACGTCCAGTGTTCGAGGTTTAGAAGATATAGACGTTACTGAAGCACGGTGGCGCTTGCTATACTCATTTACATCTCTTTTTGTTTGTTTACCTTCTTGACCATCGTCTTCTCGTTTGTTGGTAACCTGACTACCCGTCTTTCGACTGTTATCATCCTTTGCATCTGACTGCACTCTTGATTCACTGCTTCTACGATGGTGTCTTGCGACACTAGTGGCTTTGTTCATGTGAATCTTATCCATAGCTAAATTTCTCATCGAGAAGCGCACCTTTTCTTGCATGTGATGTATCTCTGCCATACGTTCAGCACACTCCTTGTCATATTTGTCAAATGTCTCCCGAAGTCTGTTTTGGTCCCTTGAAACCACATCTCTTACTCGCTTATTAAACTCCCGATCTCGAAGAGATTTTACATCCATTTTCCTTCTCAGGTAATATAAACTATACACTTCCTCAACTATATCTTTACTTAAGATGATTTGATATTTTTACTTCAAGAGCTCAACTCCTGCCCACGCCTCCTATGATGGCTACGTCATTCATCAATTGTGAGAGCTGGGAATGACGTCCAATAAACTGATTTGCTATTATTATTATAAGTGTTGGTTGATTTTGCTACAAAAACCTTTAGTCAATAACAGCAAGGAAACCCTGATTATGAATAACCTCTTAGTGTATTGAAAATATATCTACCTAATATAGCAACACAAGTGAATAGTTTTTGTATTCAGTACCGTTTGCATGGTGTTATTGGTCAGAAAATATACTAAACTATAAGTGTGTTGAGACAGATTTACAATAAGTCTTATTATCTAATTAATATGTTATATTTATTTCTAGAAGTAAGTTAAACGACACAGTCATTTATCTTATCATAAGTGAGTGTATCGGTAATGGATGGACTGTAGCCTGAACGGCAGACTTGCTCTCATGATCATCAGCTCGCGTCTCGTTTTGTCCTTTTTGATTTATAAACACAATCACATTCTAAAGGGTTTAGAACAGAATTCTCACTGAATACTGGCTAGATTCAGACCGAGTTGATAATGAAGTCAAATAAAGTCCACATTAGTGCGTTTGGCTTATCATAGCTATAATATATCAGTCAGCCATTTGTCATCCTGAACCATTAATGTAAATATCAGTGTTGCTGTCCAAGGTACAATATTCTTGCTCATTTTGTTAGTTTTTATTCAGACAAGAAACAAAGAACCTTTCACTCAACCGTCTTGATTATTTACACAATAAATTAACAATAGCAGGCTAGTAGGCTAATATTAGGACACAGATGAAAAGAGCGACGTTGTTAAAGTACTTGCAAAGTAAACAATCCAAAATTATTAAATCGTTTTACAATGGTGCTTTACGAATCGTTGGCATAACAATCCACTCATATGACTGGACTGATATAACAGTCGTTCTGATTGGATTAATCTTACAGTGACTGTGATTGGATTGGATTAGAACGATATAACAATCACTCTTATTGGATTGTTCTTACAGTAAATGTGATTGGATTACCACGATATACTAATCATTTTGATTGGATTAACGCTTTTGTGATCAAAAATATATTTTTAGCAGCACCTTCTCTTCAGTTACTTTTTTGCTTATTCCAGCAAGATACAACAAAACGATGTGGTGACGGTATTGTATCGACATTTGCAGCTGTGATATTACTGTTTATTGAATTTCATTCTATGTAGTAAACATTTTATATAATAGTACCGTGGATCCCGGAGTGAATGAGATTACATAACATACTCACAAACCAACTGGTACAAGGCGGCATGTGGCACATGATTGGTGCCAAGTAATTACAGCGATAATTATTATAATTCATAAATTAGCTTCATTGTTGTCTAACATTGTAATACAAGCAGTGAGATTAGAAGAAAGAGCTGGGTGCAGATGTTTAGTAGGTTGATAATAGAACAATAACTCGACCAGTTCGTTAAGTGTTTTAGCTCTTTGTTTGAGTACAATCAACTAATACCCCTACATGGCAATCGACCAAAACAGATCTACAAAAACAGATTAAAATATTGATTGCATTTATTCGAAGTGTCTGCTAGTTAACTAGTGCCTGCCAAACAGATGTGACTTATCAATAAAGGTTTACATCAAGAAAAACCTGCAGAGTGAAGGAAAAGATCCTCATATTCTAATGCTGCCGGTTCATCGGTGAGCAGAACATATTGTTTAGGAATGTTGTGAGCTGCTGGCCGGTTAGTGAAACACGCAAGGAAAAACACAGTCAAAAGAATGTTAAACCCACGGAAAGGTATCTTTTACCTTTTTGTAGTTCATCTTTTTCTTGGTTGACTGTCGTAGCTTTGGTTTTGCATTGATACGTTTCGTTGTACATTTTTGTACAAGAAAACTTGTACATTCTAGACTAATCGTGGAAACAGAAAGAGAAGGCTTTTCAAAGAAGAGTTTTTTTTGTCTTTAATGAGCTAATTTGATATGGCTGCCAGAAGTCGTCATAACATCAACAAGAAAACATCTCACAGACAAATGAAGCCGACTTTTGTTAGTTGTCGTGTCACTCAGAAGAACATACGGGAAAGCAGAGAATTGACTAAGACACTACAGAAGTTTGAGCAAGAAAAGCAAGGAAGCATCAGGAAAATAGACGAAGACCTTGAAAGAATAAAAGAATTCAAGCGAGATTTAACTTTAAGTTTTCCATATGAAGAAGAAAAACAATGGCTTCCAGAACAGCTTGGTCAGTCAGATATCTTGTTGTCAAAGCAACGTAACATTAATAAGATTCATGCATCGCTAGTTCAGGCATGGGATCCCATGAATCAACAATCAACACCAACAAACAAGAGTTTTTATGATCCGCCGAACGATTCAAGGCTGAGGAAGGCAAAAGATGCAACTCTTCTGCAGAAGCTGGAAGATATCTCACTAGAAGACAACCCTGAGTTATATACCACTGCACAGCGACTGTTCACACCGAAAACACTTCTTGACTATAAAGACCTTTTTGGCATTCATGGAGCAAAAGACAATGAAAACAGAGATATGGTTGTAACAGCATCCAAACTGTCCACCAATAGTATAGCACGTACTTCTCCTTTACTCACGAGGAAACTTCTGCCACACACTCAGACAGCAAATTTTATTTCTGTCGATTCTGCAGCTCTCATTTCCCCGCAGACACACCGTGCTAAAGATAAGATATATTCACATAACAAACAAACACGAAATACTAAAGAAAAGGACAAGCAAACAGAACATATTGTTGAGAACACCCTGGAACAACGAGTGTCACATCGACCACCAGGTTGTCTTACAAATATAAGACCATTTCTACCAGAAAATCCTGTCAAAAATAAGAAAACTATTCCTTTAGCTAGAACATTGAGCGATGATGATGCAAAAGGTAATAGGAGAAGAGGCCCGCAGCTAATGCGTCGACGTTCGACAGTGCCGGTGCTTACAACAAGCTTTAACTCTACTGCTGTCATGGATACCAATGTTTCATTCTATAACATGAGATCTGACAAGACTTTATCAAGAACAGACAAAGAGTCCACACCTAGAAGAAGGACAATGTCCACGACTGAAATCCCACCAACACCAAGACTGGATTTACCACGTACCAGTCCCATCAGGAAACAATCACTAACTTATTCTGGGTTACCATGGTAATGTCTACTGTAATCTCACCAACACCAAGACTGGATTTACCACGTACCAGTCCCATCAGAAAACAATCACTAACTTATTCTGGGTTACCATGGTAATGTTATGATACATTCGGCGTTCTGAAATAAAGATGATATTCATATTGATCGGTATTATGATGTATATTTGTATACGTATCGGCTGTCTTAGCAGCAAGAAATTGAAGTATTTCTAATTACAAAAAATTTTTTTTTTTTTTAATTCAGTTGGACAAGTTTGTTGACTGAGCAGGAATAGCTTACTCGTTGTAAGAAAATAACTTCAACTTTCATCTCGTTTCATATTTTCAGCCTTCAGACAGTCATGATACACTTCACTATGTAATAAGGAATAACGAACATATAGGCCGACTACTGTACATATTTGCACGTTTCTGATTCTTTGTCACTTTAGCCTTCCTTGGCTCAATATATCAGCAAATATTCATCAAAAACGCTTTTATTTTCTCTCCGCTTCAGCTGATGTGTAATTTTTAAATCTATAAATACACGAGTATATAAGAGATGTTAATCAAAAGTGAGTAATCCTTCATTATATCTGAGGTCCGGTCACATACCGGAAGAAGGATAATGTAAGAGGCTTTTCCCGAGATATCAAGAATACACAGTGCTTCTTTGTCGCATTCACTCAACATATGCACATGTACTGATTATATATTGTAGAGCTTGTCATCTTGTCGTTTCTTGTCTCTGTGTGCCATAGGGCATGTAGTTTTTATTCTAAAGTGAATAAACCAGTATCAGATCTACAAACTAAGCTTATTTTCTGTATATTGTGTTATTGTACTGATATCTTATTTTCATGTCTCTTCTCTTCCCACCGTTAGTACTTCTACATATCAACCTTTTCCTCCCATCCTTACATCTCCCTTTCAATCCCCATGCTTTCATTCACACAATTCCTTCTTTCCACCACTCGGTCTTTTCTCTTCGCCTTAAGTGTGTTTTCATATGCGCTGTTCCCGATGGCTTCTTTATAATGAAACAGCAAGAGAAGCACTCTCAATAAGCCATGCAGTACAACACATCATTAGAAGCAGCTGATCTACAGTATTGGTGGATACATGATCCAGAATAGAAGTCAAATAATTCCGCGCACATTACCGAACAATGACAGTTGTCGTCGGTACATTTACTAGTGTAGCAGGTCCTCATTATCGAACAAAGGACGAACCAATTCATACAATGCGCGCCGGAGCTGTTCAGTCTTACTACAGTAAACAGAGTTCCCATGAACAATCACTTTATTGTACACTTCTAATTTTCTTTAACACTTTCCTGAAAAACGTCATTTTGTTTAAAGTGCTGAGCGGAAATAAGAAAAAGAAAAAGCAAAATTAAACAAAGTATAAGGTGTATATTATAAAATGTTCTTTTTATCATGATTCACGTTTTAATTTGTCTGTGACGATTACGGCATATTTGTTGCCGGATAATCTCGGGGGAAAACAACAAAAGAATACCCACTAACGTAACTGATGTGCGAAGATCAGTTTGACCATGATCAGTTGATATGTTGTCTCGAACAGTTTAGATCAGTGAATGGTTTAAATGGTTTAAATGTTCTCTAAAACACCGCCATTAATTTCCTTCAGATTTATCATGTTGACATCAAATACTTTATCATAATTGCAAATCCTAATTTGAACACTGAATTTGGAGATTTTTCCTAGTTTCTTCCATCGATGACTGCCGTATAATAAGTTCAATATTGTACTAATCATCTTTAGAATATCTGTTGGCTGAATTCAATAAATAACAAAACTTTTGAGCTTTTCAAATGAAAAATCCAATTACGTCAAGTGAAAATTTAATATACTTTTTACATCCTGTGGTATAGATCGTTAAAGGAAATACTCCGACTCGTAAATCAATTTTATATCCGAAGATGAGTTTCGGCTTTTTCATGACTCCTGGCGATAGGTCAGGCGTGCGACGGCTGGGAAAGAGCTATTCACATCACATTAAGTTATTAAAGATTTCTATGCTTTTTGTTTGAAAAAATAATGATAAAAAGAGATTTTTTCCCTAATAGTAGTGTAGTGAGTGTGGATGGCTTTCTAGCTCTATCCCTGCCGTACTTGACAAGGTGATCTGCGTCAAACCACACATACACAACACGCAAGGAATATTCATATTCGATTGTCTTCTTGTCTCTCTTTAGTAAACCTTAAATACGTCAAGGCTTGTGAATCTTCAGGGTTTTTCTCTTTTGATTCGTAACTGACTTGTGTGTCGTCCTCATAACCATCGATAAACTGCAACCCAGCAGTTAGCTGCCCTGTCCTTGTAAACTTCCCTTGCGATTGTACTCTTTTCTCTTTTACTCCATTATTAGTGCGTATCTTGGGTGATGCAGTAGTAGTAGCAGTAGTAGTAGCACTAACAACTGTGTTCGTTTGTTGTTCTTCTCTATATCTGTCCTCCATTCGCCCTGGACCAAACCTCCTGCCGTTAGGCAACGCTCTTGTCATCGGAGGAGATCCGTAAGTTTTCTCTAGCTCTTTGAATAATCCATGTGATTCAGCGTCAGTAGTTCCGTAAATACGTCCCTCGTTTTCAGAAGGAATTCTACAGCTGTTACTAGTGATGTTCTGTGTTCTACACGAGCCGTGTTGGTCCCCATCCAGTGAGTATCCTCTTGGATTCATGGCTGATAGTTGAACACGTCTTCTCGTATCCATATGGTTTGTTTTCAGTAAGGGTTTCAAGAAACTTACCGGTGTTGTCTTGGATCGCTCTAATTTCTTGTGAGCGTTTCTCACATCCAGTGGATTCCTGCAGCAAAAATTCTCGGTTGATTCAGCTACCTTCTCAGGTATCTTGTTCATTTTAGCCGTCAAGACACTCAGTTCATTATTAGGTCTAGTGCCTGTCATTCCCTGCAGTGCTGTTGCTTGATCTGTTTTTCCCATTCTCAAAAGGGCTTTTTTATCCTTTAATGCTGGGAGATGATTCATTTGTGATCCCTCGGTGTGTGGTACTGAAGCACCTTCAGGATTACTTTTTGTTCTACGCAGTAACTTCTTTTTCTCCTTTAAAGGTGGATGTGGCACAAGTTTGTCGTTACCTAATACGTAAGTGTCATACGAATAATCGTATGGAAATTTTCTTGCACTGACTTGTCCTAGTGATTCTGAATGAGCTGTCATGCTATGTGTAACATAGTAATCATCTTCAGTCTGGAAGGAGTGCATGGCTGACCTATATACCAAATAGCCTTGTTTCTTGTGCACTTGTTGGATTCAGTATGATATTGTTGACAACACCAAGGGGGTGTTTCCAATAGCCTAACGATGGTACGCACCAATCTACTCTCACGATATATAGCGTCAATTTGTTTTCTTAATTCACTGACGTTAAAGGTTTATAATTTCAAAGCACATTAGAGTGTGTTAAGGCCTGAAGGTTTTTAAGATCAAACAGATAATATGATCATTTGACATCTGATTGTATTTCACAGCTTCCAATGCAGATGTGTATATTATTAATCGTGTTAGGAACCCTTGAATTATGCCCGCTTTTCCATTTGAAGCCATTAGCGCCGTGGGTATCTGCCGTTTTCTCGTTCCCTGGTGAGGTATAAATAACTCTCTCTTGTGAATAAAAATGGAAATCTCCTTCCTAAGCCGATGTTTGACCATGGTTGCTAAGAAACAGACAGTGCACTATGATGATGGATCAGACGACTGAATCTCGAGGAAGTTTTCGATTGCGACACCTGTTAGCGACAAGTGTGTACCGTTGAGTGAGAAGTGCATGGCGGACCGAATGAATAAAACAATTACAGAACGAAATGAGGGAATAATGGTAGAATATTATACCATAAAGTGAATCATGCAAGAACCTTTACTGCGACAAAAGATATGATCACGTTGTTAGCTAATAAAAGCATAAAACCAAAGATTCGACTTTATCACCAAGACAAAGATCACATTAAAATGATCAAAATATAAGACACATAAAGGCGTGAAAGATAAAAGAAACTTTATCAAGAACGCCGTTTTGAAAAACCCCACGAAGGATGTGAACTTTGATCATGCAGTTCAGTGATCAAACTATTAGTACATTATCTATCTAATAGACTATTTCTGTATCTCTGCTGGCGTAAGACGGACATCTCGCCACTTCGTCGGTCTCTCTTCACCCGGAGAAAACCCCCTTCGCTCGAATAAACAAAGTGTATTGAAAGAAGAGAGGTCGACTCAATCTCTCTAACAATCAGAATACCTGTTTATCAGTAAAATATCTTTTAAGACTGAATACATAGAATAATAGTGCATTGTCTGAGTTACGTAGTTTAATATTGTCATGGTTGCCATAGTTACCAGCTGTAATTCGCCAATTTTTCTTTCTTCGCTATTTTTTTAAATCTTGGACAGCGGCGACACGCATTCATCATCCCGTCCCCCTCCCCCAAAAAACCGGAAAGGCTGGGGAAAGCCGGAAGAGTCAATATTCGTATTGCAAAGACTGCAGGGAAAAAGTATATTTGCTGTTCTTTGGATTTGATCTGCCGCTGACCTGTCGAGCCCTGGCACTACTTTAATACACTCAATGCCCATTCAACGGTTCAGAATTGAGATAAAAATAAGAAAGAATTTTGTTTTTTGTATGATTTTTGATTCTCATATTTCATTATGGAGATTTGAAGCAGACTTTGGGTTAGTGACAGTTGATCGTATTAGCTTCACTGCTGATGTTAACCCTAACCAAAACTAGTCTCCCTAGATGATGGAGATGATGGATCAATTTGGACAGGACAATAGGGGTTCTATGTGAGCATACGCGATAAGAAGGAGCTTTTTCTAGGGGAATGTTTTTCAGGGTAGTACTTTAAAGCTCGGAAATCGTGTTTCTTTCATTTCCAGCTTTAGAAACAGAAAACAAAGGTTTTTGAATGTTTCTGAATATACCTTAGCCGAGTTCATTTACATTACCCATATGTAATAACCGTAATGATGGTCAAGGACTTTCTTTTGACTTTGGATGTGTTGGCAAAGAGAGACGTACGTGATCAGTACCTTATCTTGTTTGACGGATTGGTTTCTATTAGCATCACAATACCTCATTCAAACATCACTTTACAGGGTTAGTACTGACGTATTGGCGGGGCTGAGCAGGGTGAGAAAATATCTATAATCTTACTCATATCTACCACACCCTTTATTTCAGGATCACAACACAATGTACATCTGGCTATTTCCAGACGACCTCTCCCAACGGAAATTCAAAAAGGCTTTAAAATTAGCAACGATTTCACTTATTACTGCGGCAAATGAATCACTCTATGCCGTTCATATCTGAACGAAAGAAAAGCCTGGAATCCGAGCCACTCGGTAAAGTAAACAGAAGATAATTACCTTGGAAGTGTGTAAATACCAAAAATGTTGAGGTATGTCCGTCGGACCACGCACCATCAACAGCTACGCACGGAAAGCTGACTGGTCAATGATTGTGATCGGTCGGTGGGGTAAAAAAGCCGAGATACGAATACATTGAGACAAATTTGGAAGGCCAGCTAGTTTCTATTGGTTTAGGTTACGAGTTGTGGTTCGGATAAAAGGATATAACTAAACAAGAGCCTTAAATCAGATTTTCGTGTGGCTTGGTCAATAGTTAATGATATGGACCACCCTTTACATGACACACTGTTATTGTAACATCAAAAGCCTTTGTTTACAAGTGTTTATGCGATCCCTAAGAAACGAATCTAATCATTTGCGATAGTTGATCGGCTTACTGGTTCACACTTCTGTGCCAATGATGCGGCTATTTCGAAATTGCATTTTGACGATGATTGCTTTTGACACAATGAGAACATTTTATACTAAAACCAAACTATACCTCGTTAAAATTCGATTTGGAAACATTGTTATATAACGAGAGCACCATGTCACTGAGATGATGTCTGGCCAATCAAGTGAGGTTCATCTATCATACAAAGGAAAAGTAGCCCGGAAACGTGTCGTGTAAAGTGAACAAACATCTTATGAAACAAAATGCAATTTATTATTGTCCCTGAACTATTTCTACGTGAAGAAACAACGGGGCGATGTGGTTTTTGACGCTGACTTGAGTTAAACTGTATCATTCGACATTCAAGGTAAAACAGAATGAACAACAAGGCCGATGCAACTTACTATCCAAATATGAAAACGGCTGTCAGTAGCTTTCGTTTTGAAAGGACTACACTCAAGAAACGTTTGGATAAGTATCAAGAACAACACAGCAAAACACTACGGGAAATCTTACAGAATCAAAAAGATTTGACTCGCTCACTGTCGCTAGAAAGTGAACAATCAGTGGATAAACACAAGATACTGTGCAGGAGAAGGGCATATAGTTTATATGGCACGGAGCATGGGGATAGCATTGCAGTAGATTGTGATGGTCAGCAATCGGTGACTGATTCTGTGATGTTATACAGCAAATATGACAGAAGAAGCGAACTAGCTCTGTCATATCCTGTGAAAAATCAAACAAATGGTAAGCTGAATGCTTCCTCTTTCTTACCTAGTAAACCTAGAAGTGCAAGCTTTGTTACCAGTAGATCTTCCAGCAGTGAGAGATCTAGTTCTGTAGCAGAGGGTAAAGCTTGTAAAAAGGCTTTGAGACGCCAAGAACGGATTGAAAACGGCCAGGAAAGCGAAATCCAAAAGAGCTTAATAGAACGAACTAAAAACATGATTATCGCAGATCAAGAACGTTCTCTTCGTTCATCTAAAGTCAATAAAGACGCTTTAAAAGATCAAAAATATGACAAACATAAGATGAATTTAACTGAGAAAAGTCAACAAACGACAAGCAAACGGTCAGTGAATTCCTTAGACGAATATCATGATGAAGTAAAAACGACAGAACAAAAAGATAAGGAAAAAAGCATTTTGAATTTGTCCAAAAATAAGAATTCATTACCAGCTGTGTCAAAACAAAATGCTAATTCATCAAGGCAAGCCGAGCAGAGAGATAATAATCCCATCAAGTCAGTGAATGATATTTCAAGAACAATTCTTGAACCGGCTTCAGTCATAATCAAACAACGTTTGAGACCTACGAAATCACTGTCTCCAATAGGGACAAGAAACACGACGACAATGAAAAAGCGAAGTAAGACATTTACCGTGGAAACAGAAAACCAAGGCAGTTATTCTGAGAATCCACTAGTGAGGAAACAGGTGGAAGTGAAGACAAAGAACGTTAATCCAAACGGGCAATATTTACAGCGCTGCCATAGAAACGCTTGGAGGGAAATTGATAATAATTTTACAGAGAAGACGCTTTCTATACCAAATGGTGAAACGTCCACGCCTTCACTCAAAATGTCATTGACAAAACAAAGTGATGTCAAAAAACACTTGTCAAGCTGTGCTGATGGAGATAAAACTCTTTGTAATTCAACTGAGAAGAAAGAAATAGTGATGGCAGAATCCTATGAGCTTCCGACGATCGAAACACCGTGGAATATAAGTGAAGTGAACCCAGAGGACAATCTTGAAAGAAAAAAGATCCCCACGTCAGAACAAAGAAATGAGATGGTTTTACTATCAGAAGACACAGATCACGTGATGTACACAACACCAACAGCCAATCAGATATCAGAAGATAACACAGAAACAGACTGTCATTGGCCGAATAAAAAAGACACATCAGGAAATCGCGATTCAGGAGATAAAAAAGCAAACGTACTTGATACACAATGCAAGGGTTGGAGAAAACTGCGAGCTATACCACTAAAAAGACTACAAGAGATTAGTGATCCACCAGTATTACAAGACTTTCAAGTAAGAGACAGTAGGTTATCAGATAGACCAGGGTTAATGAGCTTTAGGCAAGTAGTATTAGCAGCAATCAAAAAGGAAGAGGAACAAGCTAAGAAAAAGAAAGCACATGAAGGGGAAGTACTGATATCAAAAGAACGATTACACGAGATACAACAACCAACGGAGAGCTTTCTGAGACAAACTGTTGATAAGAAAATCATGCATTACACCACGCATGCGCCAAGGCCTCCAACTGAAGAGAGACAAAAAAGAGGACCAGAATTCCATGCAGTCGCTAAAGGTATTCAAGGATTTCAGACCTTGAGTAGCGTGGTTAATGCAAATAGATTATTGAGGGCTGAAAAGATTCGTAAGAAATCAACTTTACCCTACACTAGAACACAGGATTTGATGGCCAATGGACACAAGACGATAAGGGAAAGAATGGAAGAGGTAAAAAACTGTAGATATCTAAGAAACAAAGAATATGTCACGTGATGATATCACATGACCTAAACGATGTCACATGACTGAAGACGATGTCACATGACTTATGACGATGTCACATGACTGAAGACGATATCACATGACTGAAGACGATGTCACATGACTGAAGACGATGTCACATGACTGAAGACGATGTCACATGACTGAAGACGATGTCACATGACTGAAGACGATATCACATGACTTATGACGATGTCACATGACTTATGACGATGTCACATGAGTGAAGACGATTTCACATGACTGAAGACGATATCACATGACTGAAGACGATATCACATGACTGAAGACGATTTCACATGACTGAAGACGATATCACATGACTGAAGACGATGTCACATGACTGAAGACGATATCACATGACTGAAGACGATGTCACATGACTGAAGACGATGTCACATGACTGAAGACGATATCACATGACTTATGACGATGTCACATGACTTATGACGATGTCACATGAGTGAAGACGATTTCACATGACTGAAGACGATATCACATGACTGAAGACGATGTCACATGACTGAAGACGATATCACATGACTGAAGACGATGTCACATGACAGAAGACGATGTCACATGACTGAAGACGATGTCACATGACTGAAGACGATGTCACATGACTGAAGACGATGTCACATGACTGAAGACGATGTCACATGACTGAAGACGATGTCACATGACTGAAGACGATGTCACATGACTGAAGACGATGTCACATGACTGAAGACGATGTCACATGACTGAAGACGATGTCACATGACTGAATTATGTAAAAAGACCAAATAAAAAAGCAATGTATTTTAATTCCACTAGTAATCAATTCGATCAGTGGTTTCTATAGTAACCGTGTAGTCAGCATGTCCGAAGAAACGAAAACGAGGATAATGGTCAAACATATTTGTTGTCGCGGTAGGCTGCGCTCGGCACTCTAGCAGAATATCAAATGTGACAGATTTATTCTTGACAGACCTTGAGTAAATATGACAAAATGATAGTCTGTAGTCGAGAGGAAAAGAAATACCCATCATGCAGCTGGACCCTCCACAACCCAACCCTAAACAAACAGGCCAGGCAGACAAACACTAAAATACACCCAGCACAAAGTACAAAACTGTGTCATAATATCCATGTATGAGACTTACGTGACAAACATCGCCGAGCAAAATCAAATCTTACCAACTTACTACCGCGTATTTTCTTCAATTATTTGTTCAGTAATGACATGAAAATCAATAATACTTGCTTCAGTCAAAATACTTCAAAAGATGAAGATCAAAGTAAATGAAAGAAAATTGCAGTTTATACATTCAAAGAATATGCGGGCGGGCAAGAAATATCGGTCAGTTTTCGACTGGAATGAAGAAAACTCCTAATGATTATTGACACGTCTAATGTAGTCAGCTGCAAGCAGAAGACAGCTGACATACAAAAGTAATATTTAAATACAAGAAAGACTTCACTCGTATTTGCTTTGGATATCCATCTGAAAAAAAGATGAAAAGTTAAGGAAATGAAACTCTAGAAAATATATCAAAGACTCGTTACTAAGTGATGGAAATAAGGTATTTGTTCCACTCACCAAGTGTTAGATGCTTGTATCATTCATTATAATCATCATGAAACATCTGTAAACTAGATAACAATTAATGAAACTGTACTAATTAGAACCGAACAATAATAGAGCTAAATTGAACTCAGAATCTCACGCATAACGGGTTGAGATATATCCACAAATGGCTGCCGGCAGCTTAGCTCGTTTGTAGTCGATATAATGATAAGATGAGTTCTTATGGAAAACGAGCAGACAGTAAATATAAAGACGAGCAGAAAGGAGGACAAACAAAACACGAGAAAAGCGGTGCCGTTAATACTAACTATCCTAATGAGACATACAATAGACTACACCAAGAGCATTTTAATCATCTGGAGACGTCTTCATTACAAGGAAAAAATAGATCAGTGCTTTGGCCACCGCGGCTGCCTTCAAGAGTTCGAAGTGCTCCTTCTTCTCCACTTCTATCTCGGCAAAGACCACAAGTTTGCAAAACCTCAAGTCTAACTTCATTCAATCCGCTGAATACTCGTGAAAACTACACAGGAAACAGTGTTGAATCCTCGACCCCTCCACTCTCACCTGCTTTAAGACGAAAGTTACAAAATACAGATCAAATAGTGAAGGAGGCAAGGATGCATATTGATGATTATCGCCGTCAACATCCAGGCAGTGCGTCTACTGCAAACAGCACTATTGATGTGAAATCCTTAGAAGAGGCTTTGAAGGAAGTACAGAATTGTAGATATCTAAGGGTAGTAGTAGATAGAAATGACGGATCCTAACGGCTATCCTGTTAGCTGCCATATAGAAATGACCTCAAAAATAATCCACATGGGAAATCGGTTTAATAATGAAAAAAAAAATTGATTCAAGGCCACTCTTAATACACGTAATTATGTAATTATATCATGCGTAATTATAATTATACATTAATAATCTATTTTATTGTAATTACATTTGCTACAAAAACTGCATGTTAATTGATTAGTCGGTTCTAGTACTCATTATCAAACTCAGTATTGTTATACAGGTTGTCATTAAGTGTTTCTTGTTATGCTGTTCCTGTTGTTATCTCACTTTTCCTAAGCTAATCCAATAACTATCTCTTAACGTCATTAAGTGATCTCTCTTATTTTTTACGGTGTAAAATTTAACTTTTTATCCATACTGTCTTATTGGAGTGGACTAGTTCTTTTACGAGATTTTGGTCACGTCTTGTACAAATTACGAATGCGTTACTGTCACACAACATATTGAATTATTAGGCTACACAACACAACAACAGTCTAAGAAATTATCACGGAATTTTAACTTTAATTTTCTAACAATTCACTCATATATCAAAATCATTTCTAACTACAAGCTAAACTAACATACCTCGTATCTTTCTTGATGACTACTTGGCTTCAATTTTCTGAACAAACTGCACAACATCCTTGACAAGCAAGTCAGGTTCTTCAAAAGCAGCAAAGTGTCCACAACGAGGCATCTCTGTGTACTGAACAATGTTCTTGTATGTTGAGGAAAGCCAGGGCTTTGGAGGGTTAGCTATTTCATGTGGACATTCAGCTAATCCTGCTGGTGTTTCTGTTGGGAAACTGTCATAACAGAATGTATATGATATTAAAACTCTACACTTCAGATTTGGTCATCAAGCAACCCTGCAGGCTGTGGCACAGATCATAAAACAATCGTTCCAAGTTGAGGTTGGGCTCATAAAATACCATTCTAAACTTGGAATAATTGTTTCATTTCTATTCAAGCACATAGACCTTTGGGTGGAATATTTTCCCCTGATTATAGGCCACATGTCATTCTCTTTTGTACTGTTTCATTGATGAAACTACTTGATACGATACATTAATATGGGTGACTAAAATAAAGAACATATTTCTTTGGGGTTTGAAATAGAAATTACATCAATATAAAACGAGTGTATTCAGAAAAGTTCTGTAAATTAGATCATCAGCCAAGGCAGGTTGTTTCAGGGAAGCAATAAAATTTAAAGGAAGGTCTTTCTTTTCTTGATTTCAAAAAAAATTGCAAAAGCACTTACCTTTGAAAAAGCAATCCAATAGTCTCCTTATAGAGTCTCATGGATGAGGTGATAGAGTTTGTAACCCAGTATATCATAACATTGGTCAGTAACTCATCTTTTGTGAAATGAGACTCAAGGCATGATGATGAGTCATTCACAGTACAACCAGTCCATATGAAGAACTTCTCTACTATGTATGCCGCCAATCCTGCTGGAGAATCATTCAGCCCCATGCCAACAGAATCTGGTCTTGTAGCTGTTAAAAGAAATGTACCATGCTCTTTAGATTGGCAGGCCAAGAGGTTTTGAAGGTGTAAAACAAACTCTACCCCCTTCTCCCCCTCTTCATTATTACTTTAACCATAAAATGGCAAATATGAAACCCCCTTCTAAAATTCTGGCAACACGTATACTTGGCCAAAATGTTTTTCTATTTCAGACCATGTCTCATTCAACCTTTGAGAGTAACATATTTCATTGTTTCATATTCCCCAGTAAACTTACCTTGTATATGAAAATAACCAGATTCACGTAGCATTTTATAGAAAAAATCTTTGAAAGGAAAAGTTTTCTTGTGCTCTTTTGGTGGCAACAAAAAATATCCAGTGAGATAGGACAATGGACCATATGGTGCTTTGGTTGGAAACATGTTCAGGTGAATGCCTTTGACTTTACTAAAAAGAGAACACTGACATTTAATATATATTATACAGGTAAATCAATTGTAAGAAACAGAAACTTGTTTCATCTGCATTTAAATGTGTTTTTTTTTTAAATAAAACTGAGCTTTCGGCCATCTCAGGCATTGTCAGGATAAGAGTAACTGTTAACAATATTATAGAGGAACAAGAAATATCATTACATAAATCCAAATTTCATAATGTGTTGGGAAAAAATGGGCTACTTGCAAATGTGTCATACATGTACAATGTATGCAGGAGATCTAAGAATGTAAACAAGTATAATTTGAACAATTTTCAACATCATCTTTGTTTTACAAGGATGACATTTAATAGCAAGTGGCTAATAAACCTGTAGCCCTCATTGCAAGAGCAAATTAGAATTTAGAAGTTGTTTGTGGAGTAAGGAAAAATTAGTCTGAGAAAACTTGGTGAAAAACTCTCAAAGCACAAGGAGAGCACCAATTAGCAGCTCTACTCATGTTTGATGACAAGTCTGAGAATCAAGTCCCTTGTAGTGTGACTCGGACCTAGACCATTATGAATTTGATTGATGGCAAGGAAAACATGATATTTCTTAGCTCTAGCTATAAATATAGCTTAATATTTATCATACCTTATATCAATATAAGCCATGGATCTTGCTATGGCTGATCCCCAGTCTCCCCCTTGCACATAGTAGCTTTCGTGTTTTAGTCTGGCCATTAGCTTTACAAATATCCCAGCTGCACTCAGTGCACTAAATCCTTGTCTGTGGGGTGCTTCAGAAAACCCATAACCAGGAATAGATGGGCATATTATCTCATACGCAAAGTCCCCTGAATCTTTCATTAGCAGTGGTATAACTTTATAAAACTCAAAGAAAGATCCAGGCCAGCCGTGTATAAAGATTATAGGAATCAGTTTCTGACCCTGTTTGAGCTGTGGTTTAACGTGCCAAAAGTGGACCTTGATACCTTCAATTCTGGTCTCGAAGTTGGCAAAAGAATTAATGATATTTTCTTGAGCTTTCCAGTCAAACTTTTCAATCCAATACTTCACGAGCTCTTTCATGTATTTCTGGTTTGATCCATACTCCCATTGAACACCTTCCAGCGTTTCAAAGAACCGTGTTTTGGAGAGCCTTTGATTGAGGTCTTCAAGGACGTCATCACTAACAGTAATGGTAATCTTCTTGATAGTTTGGTCTTCGTCTTTCTTGTCTCCCTTACCCCACCAACCATCTTTTATTGTTGGGAGTTCTTCAGTACCAGATAATGCATAATACGCGCCTATGGAGAGCAAGGCAGTGATAATACTGAGTACGACAACAACCACCTTCAACGACATGTTAGTTTTTGCTAACTTCTGCACAGAAGGACAGGCGTTCCTCGCTGACGTCTGGAAATGGGCGGAGAAATTGGTAGATAGGGGAGGGGTGGGTAGCGAAAACCTGCTAACATAATACATGATATTATATATAATTATTATTTATCTAATTTCTCTTATTCTTTCCTTTCCTAACACTATGTTTTCATATATATATTTTGCAATTGTTTTTTGTGCACTTTTTAAATTAGGTGGATTTTAATATTAACAGGAGACTGAGAGATCGTCATCAGACATTTTGTGAGTTGTGACAGCGATCTCTTTCTCTATTTTGATAATAAGTGAGCTTCATCTTCTACTTCTATGTTGCATATTGGACATATTGTGTACTCAACGTTTTTATGATGAAGTCTACTCATTCTCATTTCGTTAGGGTAGTTCTACGATTGATATTGGTGACCTGACTTAGATATTTAGATTATATTCGTGCTGGGTTTTTCGCCTTGCATTGTCGTGCACATTGCCCAGCCAAGTCTGAAACTCTATATCCCGGGGATGCTCCACCCGGACTCTCGACCCCTTACCCTTTTATATACCAACTTTCAGCAAAAAGGTACCACTTTCATATACCATTGAAGAAAAGCTACCTTTTTTTATACCAAAACTCACAAATTCCCACCCCTTTCTATACCAGCGGCCTGAAAAAGGTACCCATTTCGGGCGGAGAATCCCCGTATTGTCCATTATGAGGAGTATCCCCCCTCCCCGGTACCACTCGCCGTTCGGTTGACCGTGTCAGGGAGGTATCGACCTCACAACAACCATCTTATTTGTATAGGATGGTCCAGTGTGAAATAAAGGCGTTGATCGTTTTATATTTCCCTACATTGTAAGGATATTAGCATTACTTATCAAACCAGTATCAAATAAGGAATCTTGTAAAAGGGGTTCCCGTTTCCAGGGGCGTAGCCAGGATTTTCCCTTAGTGGGAGGGGGAGGGGGCAAAGCCCCATTTTCAGAACATCAACCAAAAACACTTTACCAAAAACACGGTCAACCAAAAAAACCGCAAACACGATGGAGGAGGAGGGGGAACCTGGGCTCGTATCAACAAACGAAACACGCGCAATGCTTTCACGTGAAGGTGATTACAGGACCTACTTTTCTCGCTGATTAATTTATATCTCAAAAATACCAGTCTTTTTCCACTGCTCATTTCATCTTTGCCGCGCGCGCATCGATAAAAGTACGTTCAGCTCCAGTTTACGCTTAGTTTACTCTCCAGTGTCTCATAATGCAGCAGGCTCTGCAGCAGAACTTAACAGTTCTTGTCAATATAAAACCGCTGTACCAAACTGATTCTAACGCCGCTCTTTTGTCAGACTTTTAAAATTCATGGCTCGGCAAATGGGCGGAGCAGGATATGGAACTTGTACATGAAATCAAACTAGTTAAGCTACCTGCATGTTAAGCTAATCGATCGATGCTCACGTGTTGAAACGAGTTATTGTGAGGGGTCTCAATATGCAAACGTCACTCGCTCACTAAGATGTTAGCAGAATGATTTTTAAACAACAATGGTATAAAAGCACGAGGAGTACCCGAGGAGTAGCCGAGTGGTTTTAGACCTGTTAAAACACGATCCGAATTACACTTGGATATTGATTTGACGTCACTGTTATATTTAATTGGATTGAATGTGTTTATTCAAACCTCTAGCAGTTATAACTGAATTACAGGTTGGGTCAGCACGTAATACAAATAATAAATAATCAAGAGAGAATATATATAGCAATACGCAATCAGTTCAAAAGCGACTCCCACATGTAGAAGATAGCATACAAAAGTCAAGATAGGGCCGCTAGTCGACGTGATTTGTGTGTCGTCAGTGCATCGTATGTGAGATTGACCTTCAGATAAAGCTCTAAGTCTTCATCTAAACCTGGTTGTACCTTTATCTCTGATCTTATCTTCCTTTATATATTATATCCATGCTGCAACGTGTACTGTTTGTTGTAACTATTGGTTTGTCCCTTTGCACAATTAATACCCCTATTAGAGATTGGGCGTGTACTCTGCCAGTCTACCGCGATATTCTTATATGTAATTTGATTACATGTGAGTAGAGTTTGTTAGGTCTCTCCCTTGATTCGAGGAGTTTTCTCCGGGTTTTCCTGAATCATTAGGCTACACAACACGACAACAGTCTTAACACTTCTAACTACAAGCTAAACTCATCTACTTTGATGACGGCTTGGATTCCATTTTCTGAACAAACTGCACAACATCCTTGGCAAACAAGTCAGGTTCTTCAAAAGCAAGAAAGTGTCCACAACGAGGCATCTCTGTGTACTGAACAATGTTCTTGAATGTTGAGGAAAGCCAGGGCTTTGGAGGGTTAACTATTTCATGTGGACATGCAGCTAATCCTGCTGGTGTTTCTGTAGGGAAACTGTCATAACAGAATGTATATGATATTAAAACTCTACACTTCAGATTTGGTCATCAAGCAACCCTGCAGGCTGTGGCACAGATCATAAAACAATCGTTCCAAGTTGAGATTGGACTTGATAAAATATACATTTCACATACAACATATAAAGTTTATTTTACTCTTGGAATTGTTTGTGATGATCATTCAAGCAAACAACCCTCTTTTCTTTGGTTGCAAATAGCAATGCTCTCCTATTTCAGGCCACATACTAGTGAAATGAATATCATATTTTTCTCTTAATTCTTTCTCTTTCTTTATTTCAGGCCACATGTCATTCCCTTCTGAAGGGCCCGTGGAGCAAGCTTAAAAGTGATGGGGCTAATTTTTCCTTTTGCACCCAGGGCCACAGGACTCGGGTTTTTAAATCCAAATTCAAAAACTTACAATGCCAAGTTTTAGAGCAAAAAGTGGGGGGCTTAAGCCCCTCCAGCCCCTTCCTCTCTGCAGGCTCTGTGAGTACTGTTTCTTTGGTAGCAGTGCTTGATAAGACACATTAATATGGATGTGACTCAAAGAAATATGTTTTTGAGGGAGACAACACATGATTTGAAATGGTAAAACATTTAATACACACAGCTAAAAACGAGTGTATTCAGAAAAGATCTGTAAGAGTAGCCCATCAGCCCAGGTAGGTTGTTTCAGGGGAGCAATAAATCTTGAAAGAAAGTTTTCTGTTAAGAGCGCATAGCCATACCTCATAAAAGGCAATCCACTCCTAATCGACCCCTTATAGAGTGATAAAATAAAGAACATATTTCTTTGGGGTTTGAAATAGAAATTACACCACTATAAAACGAGTGTATTTAGAAAAGATCTGTAAAATAGCTCATCAGCCAAGGCAGGTTGTTTCAGGGAAGCAATAAAATTTAAAGGAAGGTCTTTCTTTTCTTAATTTCAAAAATAATTGCAAAATAGCACTTACCTTTGAAAAATGAATCGAATACTCTCCTTATAGAGTCTCATGGATGAGGTGATAGAGTTTGTAACCCAGTATATCATGACATTGGTCAGTAACTCATCTTTTGTGAAATCAGACTCAAGGCACAATGATGAGTCATTCAAATTACATCCATTTCCCATGAAGAACTTCTCTACTATGTATGCTGCCAATCCTGCAGGAGAATCATTCAGCCCCATGCCAACAGAATCTGGTCTTGTAGCTGTTAAAAGAAATGTACCATGCTCTTTAGATTGGCATATCGATTGCGAAGGGTGGTTTTCCCCTTTCTGAAGTCCTGGCAACAGGTTGGCCAAAATGTTTTTCCATTTCAGACCATGTGTCATTCCTTTGCAGGTAACACTCATTGTTTGCATTACGTATTATACATGCATACTATTACATGTATATCTTCTGACAGGGTCTGGAAGGGTATTCGTGGGATCCGGGGAAACGCTGATAAAGTATAATGTGGTATCCAGGAAACTAGGAAAAAAATCTTACATGAATTGGGATTTTGCCTTCGGTTGTGACTCAATGTCTGGGATGGGAAATTTTGCTTTCTGATTGTTGGGAAAAACGTGAAAAAATTAATAAATAAGATAAAAACTCAAGAGCCTGTGAATATGATGTGGTCATCACTTACACTATCAGTTATTTCAAAATGTTGTGGGACGCTGGATTTCAGGAACAAATAGTGTGTGATTCGGGATCTGGACCCCCCCCCCCCCTTCCAGACCCTGTTCTTAAGTGTTACTGGCTCAAATGAATGACATGAAGTAAATAAGGCTTTTTTATCACGATTGTTCATAATTAGCACGCATTCCCACTAACCTTACCTTGTATATGAAGATAACCAGTTTCAAGTAGCATTTTATAGAAATAATCTTTTAATGGAAAATATTTCTTGTACTCTTTTGGTGGCAACAAAAAGTATCCAGTGAGCAAGGACAATGGACCATATGGTGGATGTATGGCAAACATGTTCAGATGAATACCTTTAACTCTAAAAAGAGAAAAGAAAAATAATTTAGATTACAAGGGCTAGTTGTTAATGTGAGTTTGCTTGGTTGGTTTCCTTGTAGCCAGAAGTTAAATTCGAATGTTTGATTTCTGGTTGATGACGTTGCATTATGCAAGTGATGGGGTCATTTATGGGTAACCTGTTTCTTCAGTTATTCGCAGAGAGACTAGTTGGACAACAGTTAGAAAAGGGCCCACTTTAGATGGAAAGAAAGCCTAATCCTTCCAAAATCTTCATCCAGACCTGTTTGTTTATATAATCCCTCGCTAATTTTTTTGATTTGTTAGGAAATGTTTTGTGAATTTCATGAAGTTAATGTTGATCAATTTATCTTTGAAAACTTTTAAATAAAAGCCTCCAGAAAACTGTTATACTTCCTGTGCTCCTTATTATTATTTATTTTCAATCCAAGGGAAATCACAGAAGTATACCTCATTGATAACTGACCTTGATTTCTTACAACTAACGAAATTCATAGTTAATAATTTAATAATTTAATGTTCCAAAAATTCTATATCTTGTATCTGTACAATTTTTAATGCAAGAGTAAATCATAAGTTCATCAAGATTAGTGACAGACCATGACATTATTATATCCTGGTTCACTTCAAAATTTCCTAGTGGTTCATTAAACATATTCATCATCATCATCATCATCAACTTGAAATTTCTAATTTGGCACAGTCTTGAATTACAGCAGTCTACGAAATAGGGCATGCATAGACATTAATTCTGTCACATGATATTGGCTAGCACCTCTCTCCTAATCACTTGGCAAGATATTGCTACAGGTATTGATTGACAGCTGGTCGGACTCTACAAGGCATCACAAACTGGTTTATCTGATTTTATAACAGAGTGCACAAAGCAGGCTGGAGGATTATAAAACAATAGGACACAGCCATTTTTATGCAAATGAGTCGAGCAATAGCATAGACTCGCAATACTCTTATGAAGTATTCATTAGTGAAAAAAAATTAATAAAAAAATTATAATACACTGATTCTGAACATGCATGGCAGACACACACTCACTGCAACCTGGGTCAAGGAGGCAAAAACGAGGCTAAGTCAGTCATCTGTGATCTGTGGAATGGCGAAAGTGTGAAAGCATCACTTAAATAATTCTTAATGGATGTAAACACCAGTAACAAAGATGAAGCTTGAACGGTGAATAAAAAAATAGATCAAAGATCACGGATGACTGAATAGCCTTGTTTTTGTCCCCACAATCCGGGGCGTTCATTTGTGTTGGTGTATACCTCTTATCATTGAAAGCCATGAATCTTGCTATGGTTGATCCCCAGTCTCCCCCTTGCACATAGTAGCTTTCGTGTTTTAGCCTGGCCATTAGCTTCACAAATATCCCTGCCGCACTCAGTGCACTAAATCCTTGTCTGTGGGGAGGTTCAGAAAACCCATAACCAGGAATAGATGGGCATATTATCTCATAAGCAAAGTCCCCTGAATCTTTCATTAGCAGTGGTATAACTTTATAAAACTCAAAGAAAGATCCAGGCCAGCCGTGTATAAATATTATAGGAATCAGTTTCTGACCCTGTTTGAGCTGTGGTTTAACGTGCCAAAAGTGGACCTTGATACCTTCAATTCTGGTCTCGAAGTTGGCAAAAGAATTAATGATATTTTCTTGAGCTTTCCAGTCAAACTTTTCATTCCAATACTTCACGAGCTCTTTCATGTATTTCTGGTTTGATCCATACTCCCATTGAACACCTTCCAGCGTTTCAAAGAACCGTGTTTTGGAGAGCCTTTGATTGAGGTCTTCAAGGACGTCATCGCCAACAGTAATGGTAATCTTCTTGATAGTTTGGTCTTCGTCTTTCTTGTCTCCCTTACCCCACCAACCATCTTTTATTGTTGGGAGTTCTCCAGTACCAGATAATGCATAATACGCGCCTATGGAGAGCAAGGCAGTGATAATACTGAGTACAACAACAACCACCTTCAACGACATGTTAGTTTTTGCTAACTTCTGCACAGAAGGACAGGCGTTCCTCGCTGACATCTTCAAATGGGCGGAGAAATTGGTACATAGGGAGGGGTGGCTAGTGAAAACCTGCTAAAATTTAGGACAAACTGACAAACTCCAACATTGAGTCATTTTGTTCATGCTCGTTCATTCTATGGTTATCATAAGCCTGATTTACTGCCCAGAATTTTTAGAATTAGAATCAGCTATAAGTATTGAGAAGCGTGCATTCCCGGGGGGGGGGGGGGGGGGTGACTCCGAGGGTAAAGTATCGAGTATGCTCGTCGGAAATCCCGGGGGGGGGGGGGGGGGTACTACCACCCCAACTTGGGTGGGGGTGTACCGCCAGGTCCTCAAAACCCTGACCCTATCCCAGACCTAGAATTTTGATTTCATATACCCTACCCCAGACTAAACCTACATTTTTTTGACATGCAAAAAACGATTATTCAATAGATTTCAATAACTATTTGGCAATTGTTTAATTGAATTTAAATCGTTATTTTTTGTGCTGGCAGAAAACCTAGCCTACCAGGCTAAAACAACTAAAACATAACCCTATCCTGGAAAAAATGTCAAAACGATACCCTATCCCAGACAAAAACCTTACCCTTCCCCAGACAAATTGTAAAAAAATGATACCCTACCCCAGACCTAAAAGCCAAAAAACCATACCCTATCGGGCGGCACATACCCGTATAGCAAATATAGGGGAGTACCCCCCCCCCCCGGGTCGGAAATTTCCAAAAATACCCCTAAAAGATACCGGAAGTTTTTTTCAAAAGGGCGTGGCTGGGTAAATTTTAACCCCTAAGAGATACCACAAAAAATAATACTATTAAAAAATAAAGGCTTTTGAAATGTTTTTCCTTGAGTAATAATCTGAGTTTATTGCGTTATTATGCGATGGGCTAGTTCCTTTTTCAACACCCTAAAAGATACCAGAAAGTGCTGTTTTGATAAACCTCAAATTTAAGACCCTAAAAGATACCAAATCGCTGATTTTTACCCCTAAGAGATACGACGAGCATACCCGAGCATACCCCCGGAGTCTCCCCCCCGGTTGCATTCCCCCTATCTTAACCCCCAGGGGAGTACGTCCAAGGGACAATATGACTCAGCAAATTGATTGTATATATCAGATTTCATTAGTGGCGTTAGGCAAGTCCGGCTAGAAGATGGCTAACTACAACTTGGTTTACTTTGATCTTAGAGGACGAGGAGAGAGCATAAGAATGGTTCTTGCTCTTGCAGGAGTCAAGTATACTGAAGAACGAGTGACTATGGAAGGATGGCCAGAATTAAAATCAAGTAAGTAATATATTCTCGCATTGTTGCCTGCTGCCTTGTTGCCATATCGTTAAGGCTGCTTTAGTTGTAGATAGTTTTGTACTTCCCTTACTTTATTAAGGCATTAGCATTACAAAGTAGTGTCTTATTATTATTGTTGCTTATTGCAAAGAACCAGATCGTGGGCTAGAGAAGGTGGGATGGCTTGAGTCAGGTCGGATCTAGGAATCAAAGAAACGGTGGGCCGGAAAAACTACGAAGCAAAAAAAAAAAAAAAAAAAAGAAAGAAAAAGAACTGCAAAATCGTCAAAGCAAAGGGGGAAGATGTGCCATGTGAATCAGCTGTTGCTCCAGTGTCGCATAATGCAGGAAGCCCTGCCATATCGAGTTGTATACAGCTAATTGAAGAAACGTTGTCACTGATCGGCTCCGCGACGGGACTAGCCCGAACGGGAGTATGGATAAAAATCACTGAAGCGGTTGAATTCTTCGTTGATTAAATATGCGCCGGGCTTACAGTACGAAAATTCGCTTAATAGTTTCAAAATTGGGAACATCTTTGACTGTATATTAGTCATATAGACTTTTGTCTTCCTTTCGCAAAACCCGAAGACAGACTTTGAAAGGGTTGCTGCTTGTGTTATCTCATTAGTAAGCAAAAACAAGTACTTCAGTGCGAATAATTAAGCGCTTCAGTGATTTCTACCCATACTCCGTTTCGGTCCAGTCGCGTAGTAGCGCAGCCGGTCAGTGACAACGTTTTTTCAAATATCTGTATACTGTAGAACGAGTCAAGTTTGAGCCCGAGTCAAGTACTGGTCACGGGTCAACCACGGCCATAAACCTTTTTTACAGAATTTATTTACTATTTTCAAAACGAAGAATAATGTAAAAAATAGTGTACTGTTTATTGTCACTATCTAGTGATTCGTTTTTAATATGAGGTTTTGGATCATTTCAGGTGGCAGATGCCCCTTTGGACAGTTACCCATATTAGAGCTTGGCAATGGGCGTATACTCAGCCAGTCCACTGCAATACTCAGGTTTCTTGCCCTGGAAAACGGTAATTAAGTACCAAGTGATCCTAGTTCATCAAAGTAAAGGATAACAATCAACTTCCTTCTTCTGTTCTCCATACTGAATGGGCAATACACTTGAATAGACCTGTCTCTTTTATTTGAAGATTTTTCTTTGTATTCTCCAGATTACCTTCCTCCTTTAAAACCAACATTCTAAATTCCAATGCAGTCTGTGAATTAGCTGTACCCTGATATAGATCATCTAAGAGGTCACTTCCAGGTACAGTACAGCAGAGAAGCATACAATAGTGAAAACTAATCCTGTTGATATACAATCTACACCTGCAGGGGTAGCTCCTGACGATGCTTATGAACGTGCAAGAGCTGACATGATTGTAGAGTCTGTCAAGGATATAGAAGAGAAGATGGCAATGTTTTTCTGGGAAAAGGATGAACAGCGCAAGGTAATGAATGTTGTATTATGAAACTTGAAATAATTAGATTACAGATGGTTGCCAAAATTTTTTCATCTGACTTCTTTGGTAGTTCTTTTGCATCCCCAAACAACTATCTGAATTGTGAATTTTATTTCACTTTTTCTTGTTCATTTTATGATCCTCAGTACGATTCCAATTGCAACAACCTACTTAATTCCACAGAAATGTGTTCAAACTGAAGTGGTTATCTTAAGATTATTTGTTGTATATATTTAGGCACAGCTGAAAACATCCATTTATGAAGACAATCTTCCAAAGTTGATGGGATTCTTAAGCAAATTACTGGAAGGAAACAATGGTGGGAAAGGATATTTTGTGGGAAATAAGGTGAGTGATATTCATTAATACAAACATGAGAGAAATCTTTCTTGGTGACCACATATACCACTAGTATACTTGGAGTCAAAGATCAAACATCCATGCAATTACCAACATGACATTGTTACATTTATTACCTAGATTTCCTATGCTGACATCAATGTGTTTGGGCTTTTCAATGGATACTTTGGAGAGGGGAAGTTAGAAGTTCCTGAGCAACTCAAGGCATTTCCTCTCCTGGTTGATTTGTACAACAGAGTCATGAATGAACCTAAGATTTTAGAATATCTCAAGAAAAGAAAACCCAATCCAGATTGGTATCCTTACTAGGTAATCTTGTCCTTGATGTTCTAGCAAGGATTAGAAGTTGTTTTAAAAAAAAAGCATATGTGAGGTTTTTAATAAAATCATATAACAATAGATACTGTCGTCTTGTTTCCATTATCTTCATCAAGAATCTTTGTCTATACTTGTCATGTTCCTCTTCAATCTGAGATACTAAAAACAGAGAAAAAAACAGTCATCCTTCAGGGATATAAGTAATAGAAAATGGCTATCCCTGAGGAAAGGGGGGGGGGGGGGAGGGAGGGCAATAGCTCCTGCATCACTGCAGGGAGGAGGCAGCCTTGCAAAAAAATATAGAAAGGAAATAAGTTAAAGTTATAGTGCTAAGACAAACGAGGTTATTCCTTGCAAATAAATTCGGAAAAATTAATTCCGACCTCAATAGGATTCGAACCCACGGCCTTCGGATTTGTACACCGACGCTCTACCAGCTGAGCTAAAGGTCGAACTGGGAGCAAACCGGGGTCAAATACTTGCAAAAAAAGACAACTATTGGAGTTGTCTGGGTATAGTAGGTGTGTGGGTATGGGTGGCATCCTCGTATGGGTAGTGTCTGGGTATTGGTGGTGTCTGGGTACTGGTGGTGTCTTGGTATGGGTGGTATTTGGGTATTGGTGGTGTCTTGGTATGGGTGGTGTCTGGGTATTGGTGGTGTCTTGGTATGGGTGGTGTTTGGGTATTGGTGGTGTCTTGGTATGGGTGGTGTTTGGGTATTGGTGGTGTCTTGGTATGGGTGGTGTTTGGGTATTGGTGGTGTCTTGGTATGGGTGGTGTTTGGGTATTGGTGGTGTCTTGGTATGGGTGGTGTTTGGGTATTGGTGGTGTCTTGGTATGGATGGTGTCTGGGACATGTGTCTAGGTATGGGTGGTATCAGTGGCAGGTGTCGGGGTATAAATATAGTGGGTATCTCTTAATGAAATACATGGATGATGAGCATCTTACATTTTTTCTGCTTTCTATAGCCTGCTGAGTCCATAGTAATTCCATTGCTATCTGTTCTCTCTTTTCCTGTAAGTCCTTGTCACTGATTGTAGTGTCATCACTAAGAGCATCTAAGTTGGAAAGAAACCGTTAGTGCTGTCCTTATCATTCATTGTACATATCCATGCACCTATACAGTTGAAGTTTGCTGATGAAAAGAGGCAAAAATATATCCGTTGTTTTTTTAAACAGGTGTAATAAAAGTGTAAAAGTGTAATAAGGCTTACCAAAGGATTTGTCTGTCATCCAACTATCTGTCAGTAAAGGATGTCTTCTTGATGTTACCCTGTCAGTCGTTTCTGTGTCTCCTGATGAAACTGGAGTACTGTGCTGGGTATACATTTGCTTATCATCAGGATGTGGTGAATCACTTGTCATTATTTCATGTCCTTGTTGAGTTCTGATTTCATTGTCTTCACCTAACCCAGGGTGGTTCATGTTATTATCTATGGAGCCTGTTTTGACAGTATGTGTAGGTTTTTTTTCCTCACCAAGAAATGTTTCATCAAAGTTTTGCTCCAGTTTTCTCTTCACTGAGTCACTAACAAAATTACCAGGTATTTCAGAAGTATCTCTAGCAAGTGTTTCTTGATTATCTGTTGATGGATATAAAGCTGATATATCATCTATTTTATCACAAACATCTTGTGTTAATGTTCTGTCTTCATCTACTCCACCAGGTTCAACATGGTTGTTATCATTCTCATCATGTAAGCTTAATGAATTATTATCCTGTGTTTTTTCTTCATTTGTAATCAACAAAGGAAAAGATAGAACTTGTTTCTTTGAAGGCCACACGACATGAAAATCTTGTCCATCCAGCTCGTGCACAATTTCTCCAAACTCTTTTTGTACTTGTTTTAGCTTTGATCTTACTGTATACCCTCTGAAATGACACTGATGAAAAAAATTACGATGAAAATGGGTTAAATTCAAGACGTTCAAAATTGCAAAAAAAGTTGTTTAAAAACAAGATATTTCACATAGAGTGCACATGTACATTTGAGCAATAAATTGGTGTGTAAGTGGAGATATTTACCTACCTGCAGACAAGTGACTGCTGTTTCTCGTCTTGTCAAATCTGCCGCCATTTTGATTCTTGCACTGCGCAGAATCAGCATGTAATACCGCTGACAGGTAGCAATCGCGGATGCACAAACATGTTGAAAGTGAACGAAGGTGGTTGCATTGGAATTATTTGTATACAATAGAAGAAACTGGTCCTAAAAATCTGTCATATCATTTTCCAGCTTTATTTAATGTCCTCTGGTAAGGTTAAAATAACCTTGACACAAAATAATGGCTGCAGTTTGTAATGATAGTAAAGGAAAAAAGTACGAATGTAAGGAAACTATTACTTTTTTCTCCTTTAGTTTCAATCAGTTTGCTTTATGTTCACCTATTCAATAATCCTAATCGTGTATCCAAATGGTTTCCCTTCACAAAGCACATTGTTCCACCAGATATTACTAGTTTTCTTGCCCCCACCCCTCCCCTCCAGGGGTGGTGCATGATCATTCATACTACACAAAGTCTAATTCTCAGTCATTGTTTTGGCTTAGATATATATATATAATAATAATGATTGTTAATTCTGATTTTAGATCTTGATCACACAGCTGATGTACAGTAAGTATATTTGATACACTATAATATTTTCAACATAACTAAGTAGCTAAGGAACAGTCATTATCCATTGGGAGGGGGGAGTGAGCAATTCCGTTCTACAGAAATGCAGACGTTTCTAAACTTGATAGATATAGCAGCCAAAACACAAGAGATATGCTTTCTCTAGATGCCTGAATTTGCAAGTAAACATGGACATTTTGAATTGCATATTGAATTGTTTTCTGTCTCTCTTGCAGACTCCATGCATGTATCCTTTGCCTTAGTTAACCCTCTATTTGTTATCTTAGAATGCATGTGGATAATTATTGCAGTATTCTTCATTCTTATTAAATATTGTCGCAGCTACCTATAACTCTCCTTAACATTGTATACAGGGGGTGATGATTTAAAGGAAGCTTTTGAGCAGGTATAAAAAAATGTGAAAGAATTTGAATATTTGAAAATTTTTTATTCAACCAAGTCTAACTATTTTTGCCATGCAGGCTGCAGTATCAATGTTTGGTTACATGACAGAACTTGAAACAGTAGACATTGCAGAAGAGAGAACAATAGAAGCAGAAGGTAAGGACTCCAGATCAACTTGTTTTATTTGTTATGAGTTATTAGTTGTAAGTTATATTTACATGCAGCCCTGAAGATGGCCAATATGGCTGAAAGCTGGGCAATAAATAGAATTATCATAAACATAAACATAGACACAAAATCCTTATTCAAAACCATTTTTCTTTTTAGGCGATGATATGATATCACTTTTATTTCACTTCTTGGATGAGTCTTTGTTTTTGATGTGTTGTGATCCGTATTTTATTGTTAAGGTAATGTTATGATTTTTGTTAAATAATTCATGTCTATGATGATGATTATTATTTGATGTTGATAGTCAGGTAGTGGTGGAGATGATGATGTTGTTGATGATCATTAATTAATTGGTACGATAATTGCATATAGTGATAATAGATAAGCACCATGTATGGAGATTATGTACTTATTGACTGAGTTAAGGTCGGTCCGAACGGGAAAATATTTGACTTGAGGTCCTGAAGTACGGAACTCGCTGCGCTTGTTCCGTGCCAAGGACCGAGAGCCAAATATTTTCCCGTTCGGACCGACCTTAACTCAGTCAATAAGCATTTTATCATATGACCACATATAAAAAATCGATTTCAAAGCGTTTTTAATAAATGCGAATCAAAATCGGCAGCGAGTCCGAACGGGAAATTATTACACTTTTCGGAAAAGCGTACGTTTTTTGCTGACACCATTTTTCCCCAAAGGTTTTTCCCAGGTTTTTCTTAGAATCAAGCGCACAGTGAAATACGGTCATATGATAAATCATATTATTAGGGATCAGTCGTCAGATTGTTGCTCTTCTCGCAAGGATCACAGTCACAGTGGTCAGTGATGTCAATGATGATCATGATTATGAGGATTATCCTTTATTTCAATTGATAATGAGTTAGAGCTAATTATCATTTCTAGCTGCTCTCATGACTTTTTCATCCATCCAAAATAAATAATAAATTAATTAATTAATTAATATTTTTAAATAATTTAACATAATTTTTTTATTTTGTTTAGGAAGTTGAGATTACTGAATTTGACAAGGAAAATTTTAAAATAAAAGCTGTTGAGTGAGTACAAGTGATAATGTTGTGTAGCACTACACTATTAGACTGTCATATATACTGATATTGCATTACAATTTTTATTTTCAGAAGAGGGGAAGACTTTGATCTTGACAAGCATCCCCAGGTAGTTTTAAAAATTGAAATTTTGTAAAAATTATTATTTTTTATTTGTGGCTTGCTAGCATAATCTCCAGATGATTCACTGGTGCATTCTTCATTTTCAGGGCACAGAGGTGAAAGCAATTACATATTCAAATATGCAAGTATATGATAATGAAGGGAAACATGAGGTGTTTGTCATCATTGATATTTAGCACCCACCCACCCATGCACACTGAAACCTTATTTAATTACATAATGCAGATATTATGCCTGTAAAAAGTTCTTGAAACTTGCCTTTGAAAAGTATTTGCTTTAGGTTTTGGAGAGAAAAATCCTTTGTTTTAGGCAAATAGATAAACATTTTTAATGACATTCGTTTTGTTAATATTATTGTAATTCTTTATTATCTATATTTTTAACAATAATAAAATATCTTCTTGTAAAGTTGTATGGTTAATAATCAGATATTCATAAAAAGTTGTTCTTCAGCATTCCATGGAAAGAGAAAGAGATTAGTGTCAGCACTCTTAACTGTTATTTTAGCTGTGGGTTTTAGCTTTTTAAATGTTCAAATGTTTAAATAACATGCAAAATACTAAATATACAAAAGAGTGAAGGAAACGGAAAAGCCAACGGGAATACCTTCGAAATATTGATTTCGGCGGCGTCTCGGGACTGTCTCGGTAACATGTTTTACGTATTCGTATTTTCTTCGTATTCCATTCGTATTTTACGAACGCATATATAGTAACAGCGCGCGCATCTTGAGAAAAGCCGCGGGAAAAAAGAACCACGTGAGATGACAAGACTGATAACAACATGGCGACCTTGTTCTCGTACTTTACTAAAACTCCTAAAAAAACATCGCCACAAACTGCAGATAAAGCTGAAGGAGCAAAGGAAAATAAAACACCTCCATCATCTGCTCAAGGAGTTACCTCGAAGAATGGCAAGTCTGGTATGTCTACGCCGTGTGGAATATCAAACCATAATTCCATGATCAAAGCTAACGCGACCATCAAGTGTTTGGAGATCGTTTGGGCCAAGATGGAAGGACATCCTTGGTGGCCAAGTATAATCTGCAAACATCCTACTCAAGATGAATTTCTAAAGGATAAGAAATGTCATGTGCTGTTCTTCGGAGAGCCTCCAAGCCGCGGATGGGTCAACGTCAAGTAAGTCTATCATGCGAAGTACATTTGCATGTTATGAGCCGCTTGTTTTAGCTCTATACTGATAAGCGTCAAGCTAATTGATTTCTTGATTGAGCTAAATCTGAGAAGTGCATAGATAATTTGCACACGTGAAATACGGTGAATTTGACTAAAACAATTAAACTTATTAAGTTCTTAACTTTTTAGGTGTACCTCATTTAGTTTTCACTGTTTAAGAGTGTTTGATTAAATAAGTTTATATAAGACATTGTCATTGTTTTCCGTTACTTCGATTTCTGAAATCTCAGTTCAAGACAAGTTGCAGAGCTTTAAATGGTTTCTTCTTTTGGATTCACTACGAGGGGGTTATAATAATTGCATGTATTCTTACTGTGTCATCAGACAAGTGGAACCATTTGTTAAAGAAGAAAAGAAAGGTAATGGTGATCCATCCGTCAAGAAAGCTGTCATTGAAGCAGAAAGAGCCCTGCTGATGAGTACAAAGGATAGAGAAGAGCTGATTAAGTGTGTACCATCTGATGAAGAGGATGATGATGATGATGATGATGATGATGGAGAGCAGATGGAGGTTGATGCAGCTGATAAAGATGACACTCAGAGAAGTGATAGTGATGATGATGATGTGGACACTGGAAGGAAGGTTAGATTGATGTCTAAAAAATTCTTATCAAATAAACAAAGAGTATGTCATACTCAATAGGAGGAAGGCATAGAAAATATAGAAGTTGTATAGTTCCAGAAAATATCCATACCTTCCCCATACCAGGTGATCTGAGGAAAAACAAATAGCCAATCAGATTGCAAATCACTTTTCTGAAAAAGAATCAATCTCATGCGTCTTTTCAAGCCCAATCATGGATGAACAGGGGGAAATCTAAACAAAACAAAATAGCATACAAGTACAATAATGCAAGGAGAAGTGTCATTTAGCCGAGGATTTAAGACTTAAAATGTTTCTACTTCAAAGAATACATGTTGTCTAGATGAGACTAAGAATATATTTTCATCAGTTAGGTTAATATTCATGGTTTTTTATTAAAGAATTACTGTTGAAACGATCTCGAAGAAGCTGCCGAAAAGCTTTCTCGATTCCTTGGCAGCATTTATCTAAAATTTCCACACCTTACGCTGCTCTTTTGTCCTTGGCAATCTCCAGGATGCTTTAAACCTTAAGAAAATCCTTTTATCTGTTATTTAGAGTGTCTCGTTTTCAATAAGAAAAAATTTATTCGCGAGAAAGTTGTTCATATTTAGCCAATTTTCAAGATGGCCGCCATGAAACTCAAGTGAATTGAGCATGCGGTGGATGATGGGATTAATTCTTTTTCAGATCAGGAAATCATGCTTTGCGCACCTAGTCACATCACCTGGTAGATAGAGGGGGATTGAAATTTCCAAGGGATGGGGAGGGCCTGAGGAGGGTACCTCCCTGATGGAGGGGGATTGAAATTTCCAAGGGATGGGGAGGGCCTGAGGAGGGTACCTCCCTGATGGAGGGGGATTGAAATTTCCAAGGGATGGGGAGGGCCTGAGGAGGGTACCTCCCTGATGGAGGGGGATTGAAATTTCCAAGGGATGGGGAGGGCCTGAGGAGGGTACCTCCCTGATGGAGGGGGATTGAAATTTCCAAGGGATGGGGAGGGCCTGAGGAGGGTACCTCCCTGATGGAGGGGGATTGAAATTTCCAAGGGATGGGGAGGGCCTGAGGAGGGTACCTCCCTGATGGAGGGGGATTGAAATTTCCAAGGGATGGGGAGGGCCTGAGGAGGGTACCTCCCTGATGGAGGGGGAATGAATTTCCAAGGGGTGGGGAGGGTCTGTAGAGAGTAATATCCATACCTTCCCAATGGAGGGGGATGAATTTCCAAGGGGTGGGGAGGGTCTGAGGTGGGTAATCTATGCCTCCCCGATAGAGGGGGTTGAATTTCCAAGGGGTGGAGAGAGTCTGAGGAGGGTAATCCATGCCTCCCCGATAGAGGGGGATGAATTTCCAAGGGGTGGGGAGGGTCTGAGGAGGGTAATCCATGCCTCCCCGATAGAGGGGGATGAATTTCCAAGGGGTGGGGAGGGTCTGAGGAGAGTAATCTATGCCTCCCCGATAGAGGGGGATGAATTTCCAAGGGGTGGGGAGGGTCTGAGGAGGGTATATTATTTAGTTCCAGTTCCGTTTTAGTTACCATTGACACAGCTGCTGAAACATTTCTTATATTTTATTCCATTTTCAAAAATCAGAACAAGAGTCGACAGCCACGACG
This sequence comes from Anthopleura sola, assembly GCA_023349425.1. NCBI lineage: Eukaryota > Metazoa > Cnidaria > Anthozoa > Actiniaria > Actiniidae > Anthopleura > Anthopleura sola. Next base: position 158,732 of record JALHLI010000008.1, on the reverse strand, counting down.
AAAAGCAGCCATGAAAGCAAGGCATCAGAAAAAGAAACGTTTCATTATAGAATCAGGATCAGAAGATAGCGAATCAGGTAAGCATTGTATAAAGAATAAAACAACAACTTGGTTGTTGATCAAGACCAAGAAATTAATTTAATGGTGAGACTTCTTGCCTCTAGTCATTGTAACACAAGTATATTATACTTCGCATTGCATACAGTTGCTTGGTGGTTGCTTCTCTGAGTTTTCCATCACGTTAATTCCTCTGGTAAAAAAAACCATCACATTCTAACTATATCTAGAGTGTGTAGTAGAAGGGTCACTGTAGGTCAATACCACTATTGATTTTATTCTGCTATAAACAGAAAGCTTAATAGATCTTAAAATCATTATATCTGTGGCTTCAATAGTAATTGTACATAGAACTCAGGTTGTAAACTCTTTTAATAGTCATCGATCATTCAGAGAACTTTACTACAACTACCTGAGCACATGGTAGTCACGATAGACAGGTAACCCATAAATATACAACAAAAATCATGAAGACAAACACTTCCAGGCCACGACGAGAAGTACCTAATACTTATGGGGCTAGGTTAATGTTCTGATATATAATCTAATGCAACCTAATAATTGTATAAGGAGAAAGATCTAAGTATCTGTAGCTGGGGTTGTGTTAAATAATAAAGGTTAAGTGTGTTTACACTGAACAAAAAATGTAGATGAACAGGTTGGACTACATGAGATGAGAGGGTTTGATGTTTATAACCTTTCCTTAAACATTGAATTTCCATTTTCTTTTCATTCTTTGTAATCTCTTAGATTAAGGGCCCTAGTTTCTTTACAAAAAGATTGATCATCATTAAGTTATTATGAAACATTTTTTTGAAAAGTGTGCATGAAGAAAAATCTTTTGGGATTCCTGTGTTAATCAATGTGTTTTTCTTATAAGGAAGATAAGATGGAATGCAGGTAATGACGGTTTATGTTCTACCATTATGTAGTCCTCTTGAGGGATATAAACTACCCGTAGATACATTCTGACATTCTTTTTTGTCTGGTTATGTTGTCTACTAATCATTCTATTTATCAATTCCGCAGCTTTCATTTTGTTGTTTCATTTCAACATTTTGCCAACTTATAGTATTTATATAGAGTACATTTTGATAGATACACAGGCGTTTTATTTTTGGTTAAACTTGATTTAAAAACTAATTGAGTTACTGTAATTTAAATGTTGTTTTTGTGCTATTTAGAATAATATTTTTAGTAAATTATATAATTTATGATCTTTCAACGAGACAACATGGAGACTATGAATCAGTATTCAGTCACTTTATGAATCTTTCTCTCTTTTCACAGTTGATTTTAATCTTAAATGTGCTTACACTAATTTTCAGTCAATTTTTTTTCTGAATCAGAACTTAGTCTATAATTAAGTCTTTTCTCTGTGTGTGCTAGTTTCCCCTCACTCTAACGTGTCTTATAAAGTTCCCTCTCAAACTGTATGGAAAGTCTCTTCCTGTGTCTTAATGAACAAATTAAAATTGGTTGAACTTCTTCAAGCATTTGCTCTTAAAACTGTGAAAAAACCTGAACATATTATAGACAAAGTTAGTCCAAGTAGAAATGTTCCTAGTGAGACATGCGGTTAAGCTTTCTTACCATTCAACAGATGAATTTGTACCTGAGAATTCAGAGACAAGTGATGACGATAGCGTCAGCAGTGGAGTGGATGAAAAAGATGATGATGATGAATTTGATGAACCAATGTCAGAAGATGAAAAATCCACGGTAAAACATACCTATTTCAATGAAAATTAATATTATTGACCATGTTTAGATTTCTTAATATCACTGTAAAACTGAAAATAGACTTCAGTCATGCTCCAGATCTAGGGGAGGGGAGGGGAGGGTCAGGTGTTTATATTGTCATGTCTAATGTAAGTGGTTTGTGGTGGTATAGTACTGTTAGCTATATTGTGGACAACCTACAAACCAGGTGGCACGTAGTCTACTTCTGAGTGACGTCACACACTAGGCTTAACTTCCTCCGACCGACGACGTAGCTTGAGCTTTAAAGACCATTAAATGGAATGCTCATATCTTGATCATCGTTGTGGGAAAACGATGCAGGTGGAGTAGAAAAACTAGATGGTATTTAGAATCATGAAATTTTCCACAAAATGTCTTCAAATGTTGCTCGTAAAATGTGATGAAAGTGCAAATTATGAATGTCGTAGTATCAAATTCTTGTTTGACACAATATGTTAATGCCTGGTTTATACAGATGTATGTCTTCATATTATATTGATAGTATCATGTGTATATTGTTCTTCATATCTTGATTGTAAAGTGTGGTTAGATATCTTTTAAGATCAATCAGCATAAAGCATGTTAAAATATCTTTAAAACAAATTTTGTTATATTATGTGTAATAGTATGAAAATTATTATTTTTGATGCTGGTGGCTGTCCCTAACATTTATTTTCTAATCCACTACCTTGGTGTTAATGATACTTGGTGTTAATATCACAATAATTGCAACTTATCTTTTATTTTGTTTAACCATAGAGTTCTAGAAAGCGAAAGAGGGGTTCGTCATCAACTTCTCGTCCAAAGAGTAAAAAGCTACTGAATGGCAACAGCTCTCCACATACCCCATGTTCTAACAAAACCCCAGCCAAGCCAATGGCATCATCATCATCATCATCATCATCTGTTGTGCTGCCAGCATCACTAGCCAATAAGGTATCCAACTCTGCAACTAAAGCAGCGTCCTTGCTTTCCAAGTTCCAAATGACCTCATCACCTGCGACATCAAAGGAAAAAAAGACAGATGAGGATAGTGGTCATCGATTTGCACACGAGAAGCTAGAATGGTTGAAAGAAGGGAAGAGAAAGTATGTGGCAGTATGATATCATAATATGATGTATGGTATGTCATGAGCAGTAGAAACTAACTAGAAGGAATGGTGCTTTTATTTGTAGAGACAAGCATGGCAAGCCGATGACGCACCCTGATTATGACCCCAAAACACTACTGGTATGTGATTTCAGTCATATTCTGTCATTAGTTGTGATTTTCATGCTGATTACTAATATTATTTTACTTTTGTTTCAGGTTCCGGCTTCATTTCTGTCATCTAAAGAAGCTACTCCAGTATGTATACTCTGGCTAATTCTTATTATAGTTGACCAATACTACTGTCTGATGCACGCATGAATCCCTAAATTTCTTTTATCCATTATTGATAACAGGCTATGAGACAGTGGTGGACACTAAAGTCTGATAATTTTGACACAGTTCTCTTCTTCAAGGTAATGTACCTTAGGAGAGGCTATGATTGCATTGGACTAAGGCTTTGGGTTTTTTTAAATGTCAGTTGTGCACACTTTGTACAAATAGTTTGATTCAGTGTTTTATGTGGTTCCTATACAAACCATGTGCAATGAAGGTTCTCATGGTCAGGGTCCTGTAATCATTTAGTGCAAGACTAATTGAAACTGTTCTCCTACGTGTGTTTGTTTACCATTATAGATCGGCAAATTCTATGAGCTCTACCATACTGATGCTATGATTGGAGTTAAGGAACTTAATCTAATATACATGAAGGTACAATATAGCTATGAATCAGTCTTTAATTCATTCTTTGCTTTTGATTGCAGCTAATGTTGATTTTTCTCCTTTTTGGCAGGGTAACTTTGCCCATGCAGGCTTCCCTGAGATAGCATATGACAGATACTCAGATACTCTTATTCAAAAGGGGTACAAGTAAGTATGAAAAGTAGTCATAAAAAGTAGTACATTAATAAGCCAAATAGGCCAGTCTAGCAGGTAACCATTGAGTGACTAAATGTGGTCAACCAATCAATTAACCAGTAATCACATCAATCAGTCTTCCATTTATGGTTGACTGCTGTTGCTCATAGTATGTCAATTGCTTGATAATGGTCAATCGATCAGCACTCTGCTGCTGGTGTGCCCTGCAGTACAGGAGATAAGGCATGCATCTATAGTCAGAGATACTGTATGTCAGGAAATAGAAACAGTTATGAATCAATATACTGGTGTAATTTGTATGATTGTGCAGGGACAGTCTATATGTCTTAATTTGATGCATTGCATTTTGTAGGGTTGCTAGAGTAGAACAAACAGAAACTCCTGAAATGATGAAGGAAAGATGTAGAAAGGGTGAGTTGATATAATAATACAGAAAAGGGGTCCTGATGAGCCAAAATCCTACCAAGGTGTAGGAAGGTGTATGTCAGACCAGGATTTTAAGATCCAGTAGAGAATTGTAACATCTGACAACTTCATTCATGTATTTTAATTACAGAACGTACAAATTCCAAGTATGATCAAGTAGTCAAGAGAGAGATATGTGCTGTTACAACTAAAGGTTTGTTATAATTGCCAAAACATGAGAAAATGAGTTCATCTAGCTTTACAGGTGTATATGGCTAACATGGATATTTCATACATCACTAGGAACCAAGATGTACAGTTTCAGGGATGGTGACTGCACAGACTCTAAAGCAGCTTATCTGTTAGCTATAAAAGAGAAGGTAACCCTTTAACACAGACAGATAAGATGCATGACTATGATGTAGGAGTAGGCATAGCACAGTTGGTTATTGTGGGGCCTTTGGAGCTAGAGATCCACTGTTTGATCCTCAGGATCTTCACATCTGTTTTGACTTCTCTCTATTCTTTGTGTAGCTTTAGCTTTAAATACCTATACTTTTAGCATTATTTCTGAATACATCTGATTCATTATGATCATAGGGATATGATGATACTGTCGGTGGTGGCAGTGTTTATGGAGTGTGTTTCGTGGACACATCAATTGGAAAGTTTCATGTGAGTATCATATAACATACTCTCACTGGTAACCGAAATCTAACGAAATAGAAAAGGGTATGTACAGGGTTTGTACATGGTATGTACAGGGTTTGTACTGGTTTTGGAAAGTCTTGGAAAGTTTTGGAAATTGATAATGGCCAGGACCTTGAAAGTTTTGGAAAATTGATTTCTGCTCCAGTTGGCTATGGAAAAGTTATATATTTTTTGTAGCTTGTCTGGCTTATACCATGCAAAGAATTGTTTTCGTTGTAAATGTTGAATGTTTCAGATCCATGAATATGTCTGGTATTAATATGCCCATCACCTCATGGTAGGGTGCTAGTTAACAGGCATTTAATTTATTCTGAAACAAACATGTTTTGCTTTATTTGTAGCTTGGTCAGTTTGAAGATGACCGTCAAGCATCTCGTCTCAGGACGCTCATTGCTCGCCACACACCAGTGCAGGTTTGAATGAGTTTACTTCCTTGAGGAACTGGTTATCTATTAGGGAGGGGGAGGGCAAGGGGCAGAGGGAATAGTCCAGTTCCCTGCACCATCTTGAAAGGTAGCCTTGTGGTCACCTCATATCTTCCTTTGATGCGCAGGGAACTGTGAAGGGACTATTGATAAAAAGTGTGCTTTACATTATTGAAAATTAATAATGATGCAAAATAACCAGCTTATCAACCATCATACAGCTGGACTACAGACTGCAAATTATGATAGTGATAGATATTTATTTGTGTTGTAGGTGTTAATTCCTAGAGGTGGCCTAACAAGCAAGACACAACATGTTCTCTCACATGAACTCATGTCTACTATCACTGAACACCTAGCTCCAGGTATAGTATCTTTGTTTCCTGTCATTAGACAATAATTATGTACTAACTATGTAATTGTCATTTGTTTGAATAATTTTAGGAAGTGAATTCTGGGATTCATCAAAAACCCTCAAATTCCTTGCAGAAGGAACTTTCTTCCAACAAGACAAAATGGATGTTGAATCAGTGGTAGGTTGATGTTTTTTTTCTGTTAAGTTGAATCATCGTATTCCATAGCGTGATGTGCTCAGTGTTTTTCTCTGCATGTTTCAGGCTTGGCCTGACTTACTCAAAGAAATGACAAGTGGAGGTATGTGAAACGAGCCTTAAATTTTCATGAGGCAGTTATGGCATCAATATAAATGGCATTTCCTTTTCATTTCCAAAGATGATGTTAATGTAGGATATTCCCATAAAATTGTATCCTCCAGATCCACATTGTCTGACAGCTGCCGATGATCATGAGTTGGCCATTAGTGCTCTTGGTTCTGTTGTGTGGTAAGATGGTTTTTTAGGTCTTGTCAGAATAATGTATATACCGTAATAGATAATAATGCTTATGTAATATGATATCTGGTCTGTTTGTACCAGGTATTTAAAGAGATGTTTGATAGAGGAAGAACTGCTCTCTATGGGAAAGTTTGAGGTAAATTCAATTAATCAAAGTTTAAGAAGTTTGGTGTAAAGGATTTGATTGTGAATGTAAACTTTTATGTATTGCACTTTGCCTGCAGAAATACCAGCCACTTGACTGCATCCAGGACTACAACAGAAATGAAATGAAGTTTGCAGAAGGAAGACAACACTTGGTATGTTGACTTGTTACTGGAATTGTTTTCCTGTGAATGTTGTACCATCAAAACAGCATAACAGCATAAGGCCCAGCATTCTAGCTGTCTGTTTGTCACTATTATATATGGTATTTAATTTCATAGTATACTAATTGTGCCTCCTCTAGAGCAGAGAAAATGATAGGGATGTGGAGTGCCTTCATGAACATTATCATATCATTAGATTTGGGTTGTTTGTTGTCTACTCCCTGTTGTGATCCTTAAATATTACATCTTTGATTGATTTAGATCTTGGATGATGTGACCCTGTCCAATCTAGATATTCTTCCATGTGGTCCTGATACAAGTGCAGAGGGTACTCTGCTAGATAGAATGGACTATTGCTCTACTGCATTTGGTAAGTCTTTCCCACCTACTACTATACCTTCTATCTATGTACACCATTTGTTCTTGATGATTGATGTTTCTTGTTGATGTATGAAAGAGGTTATTCAACCTTCTATCTATGTACACCATTTGTTCTTGATTGATGTTTCTTATTGATGTAGGAAAGAGGTTATTCAAGCAGTGGCTGTGTGCTCCTCTTTGTAACCCCACAGCCATCAATGACAGGTAATCAATCTAAAGTATGTTGGTGACTTGTGACAGCAGTGCATTATTTTGTAGATTTTATTGGCAATGTTGAATAATAAAAAAGGCATGACTGTTGATTAGATATTGGTTATACTAAGACTGTTATGATTGTCAGATTGAATGCTGTTGAAGACTTGATGGCCAACCCTTCTGCTATGGCAGATGTGAAAGATATTTTGAAGACATTACCTGACTTGGAACGACTGCTGAGAAAGTAAGGATATAAAAGTAACCAGCATTGAACGACACATATACAAATTGATGCTTAAGAATCAGAACTTCTTGCTTGATCAATTTGATTGTATGATTTGCAGGATCCATAGTATGGGGTCTCATTCAAGAGCCCATGATCATCCAGATGGTAGAGCTATACTGTATAATGAGGATACTTACAGGTATAGTAATGCTATTGATCCAACATATCCCAGTAATACTGAGATGATCAATTTACAAATCTTCAATGTTAATTATTGAGCCCTGAAACAACTTCTGGACTGATCTTTTTCAGCAAACGCAAGATCACAGATTTTCTGAGTACTTTAGAAGGGTTCTCTAATGCCTGTTCTATTGTAAATGTGTTTAAAGACTCTGCAGAAAGCTTCAAGTAAGTCTTAAGCAACATTATTACTGTACTCAAAGCTGTGCTTCCTCTGTTATGAAGGCTGCAGGTTTATTTTTGCCAAATCATTCACTTCAGGTCGAAGCTTTTGTGCCAGGTGGTTTGTTATGAGGAGAAAGAAGGCAAAGGAAGGTTTCCACATCTGCAAGATAATCTAAACTTTTTTAAGGTAATAATACATGCATGCTTTACCTGCACATAATGCAATTTGACCTGCAACACTCCATTGGGTTATTGGATACCTTTGTAATACACATAATTGTACACAATGATATTTATCTGTGCACACATTTTCACATCTATTTTTCTTTCACTTGCAGTATGCCTTCGACCATGCCAAGGCCAAAAAAGATGGTGTCATTGTTCCTAAACCAGGTAATTTAAATTCTTTGCCTCATATTGCTCAAGCATTCTTACTAATAAATGATACCATTGTGCTGTAATCTTGATGTGACAGGGGTAAATGAACCTTATGATCAAGCGCTGGATGACATCAAGGCTTGTAAGAGTTGGTTGGACCAGTATCTTGATAAACAACGCAAAAGACTCAACTGTAGGGTAAGTAAAAACCTGATGTTCCTGATTTACCAGGTGTCTTAACCACTCACTGATCAACAACAGGATTGGTTGAAACCTACAGTATGTTGGTAACCTATTGTCAATAGGGTGTTGGTAGGTTGTCAATAGGGTGTTGGTAGGTTGTCAGTAGGGTGTTGGTAGGTTGTCAGTAGGGTGTTGGTAGGTTGTCAGTAGGGTGTGGGTAGGTTGTCAGTAGGGTGTGGGTAGGTTATCAGTAGGGTGTTGGTAGGTTGTCAGTAGGGTGTTGGTAGGTTGTCAGTAGGGTGTTGGTAGGTTGTCAGTAGGGTGTTGGTAGGTTGTCAGTAGGGTGTTGGTAGGGTGTCAGTGGGGTGTTGGTAGGGTGTCAGTGGGGTGTTGGTAGGTTGTCAGTGGGGTGTTGGTAGGTTGTCAGTGGGGTGTTGGTAGGTTGTCAGTAGGGTGTTGGTGGGGTGTTGGTAGGTTGTCAATAGGTTGTCAGTAGGGTGTTGGTAGGTTGTCAGTGGGGGGTTGGTAGGTTGTCAGTAGGGTGTTGGTAGGTTGTCAGTGGGGTGTTGGTAGGTTGTCAGTAGGGTGTTGGTAGGTTGTCAGTAGGGTGTGGGTAGGTTGTCAGTATGGTGTTGGTAGCCTATTGTCAATAGGGTATTGGTAGGTTGTCAGTAGGGTGTTGGTAGGGTGTCAGTAGGGTGTTGGTAGGTTGTCAGTAAGGTGTGGGTAGGTTGTCAGTAGGGTGTTGGTAGGTTGTCAGTAGGGTGTTGGTAGGTAGGGTGTTGTGTACCCTAGCCTACTAAGCTATAGTTTGATAAAGTTTCTCATTTCTTTTTTCAGACTATTGTGTATTTTGGAACAGGTAAATTAGAAACCATATGCTTTTGTAGTGAACATTATGTGTGTTCTTGATTTTTGTTGGTGAGGAATGGGTTAGTTAGATGGTTTAATAAAAAGATTTGTTTGTGAGAGCATGTCCATTTGAGAGTGATGTTAGTTTTGTGCTATTTTTTGAGTATTTGATCTCGTACTAAGTTCTTTCTTTGGTTCTAATATAGCAAAGAATCGCTACCAGCTTGAAGTCCCAGACTCAGCACTGGGTAAAAACACACCAGATAATTACGCATTACAGTCACAAAGGAAAGGCTTTAGAAGATACTGGACACCAGAGATAGAAGAACATTTAGCTGACCTAATGGATGCTGAGGACCGTAGAGATATAGCGCTCAAAGATACCATGAGAACAATCTTTCAGAGCTTTGACCAACAGTGAGTAGTTAAAATTGGTTTTTAAGAATGTTTTCTCTAAACAAGCAAATGGGATGTAAATAATTAGGGGTTAAATATGATGCATTATGAAAACAGCCTGGGTCAGAGCTAACATATTCAATTCACTTTAGCTATGACATGTGGGATAAAGCAGGTCAGTGTATTGCAGTACTAGACGCCCTTGTTTCCCTGGCAACATACAGGTACGTTTTTCTTGTCAAGGTTTTCATGATTGGTCTGCTTGTCTCATCAACTTTGTTTTGTTTTTCTTGTTATCCAGTTCCCATGGTGATGGACCAATGTGCAGGCCGGAAGTTGTACTACCAGAAGTCTCATCTGAGGGCGATGTTCAGGTATTGTGGAACTAAAGTTGATAACCGCTGTCAACATGATAGTATCATGATAGTATCATCATGATGGTTATTGTTATTTTTAACCACAGCCATTCCTAGAGATTCGAGAAGGTAGACATCCATGTATTTCACGTACATTCAGTGGAGGAGACTTCATCCCTAACCATACTGTAGTAGGCGTAGTAGATGTAAGTAATATGCAGCTACCTAACCATACTGTAGTAGGCGTAGTAGATGTAAGTAATATACAGCTACATTTCACTATTACATCTATCATTATCCTGAAATGTATTGATCAATGATGGTTATTTGTATATTTGATGATAAGAATGAAGATGAGAGTGGTTCGATGTCAACTGACAACGCCCTAAGCACCTGTGTCTTAGTGACTGGACCAAATATGGGTGGTAAATCCACACTGATGAGACAAGCTGGTTTGATTACAGTGATGGCACAATTAGTAAGTAAACAGCTACTATTATTGTTACTATGGTTACATAGATGCGCACTGAACTAATCATGTCTTGTGTGTTGACAGGGATGTTATGTACCAGCAGAAAAATGTCGTCTTACCCCAATAGATCGTGTATTTACTAGACTAGGTGCACATGACAGGATAATGGCAGGTGAGACTAGGTTCAGTTGATACAAATACTTGTATGATGTTGAGTTTGGTATGATGCAGGAGCAGACCTAGCCACACCGCATGCAAAGGCAAATGTCAATTTCCATCTTTAAAATATACTACATCATGGGAGGGGTGGGGGGGGGGGGGGTTCACAGACACCCAACTAACCTCCCCTTAGTACGTCCAAGTGGCAGGAAAGTGTGATTTGAAATGTTACCCAGGCACTCTACTCTATCGACCAACATGCAGTGTACTTGGTTATTGGCTAAAACTTGTCTTCCATTCTTTATCACAGGCGAGAGCACGTTCTTCGTAGAGCTGAGTGAGACGTCAACTATTTTACGTCACGCAACAAGGAATTCACTTGTTCTACTCGATGAACTTGGTAAGCTACATACCGCAATGAGGAATGAATGAAAAGGAAAATTAAACACTGTGTAAAAAAAGAAAAGGATGGAACAACTGTACTGACGTTTGGGATGTTAGTACTTCGTTCGAGTAAATGAGGACTGAATGAGGAGTGCTTATACCATCATATACTAACGGTTTCTCCTTTTTCTCATCAGGTCGTGGTACAGCCACTTTTGATGGTACAGCAATAGCATGTGCTGTAGTGAGAGAGCTCTCAAGTAATATTCAATGCAGAACACTGTTCTCCACTCACTACCACTCCCTGGTGGAAGAATTTGCCGGTGATCCTAATGTTCGCCTTGGACATATGGTAAAACTACTCATTCTCGACACTTGAATCATGTTAGTTTATCATTACTGTATTATATAGTTCTGTGTCTTGTCTTAGGCTTGTATGGTGGAGAATGATGATGAGGAAGGAGACCCCAGCAAGGAAACCATCACATTTCTATACAAGTTTGTCAAAGGAGACTGTCCCAAGAGTTATGGGTTTAATGCAGCAAGACTCGCAGGCATTCCAGATGAGGTAAGTTGTTGCATTAGATTAGCAATGAGGATATTTTACTAACACCAAATACTTGCAGTAATGTAGTAATAGTTGATTCATGGGATGTACACTTTCTTCCTCAGATTATTTCACTGGCAGTACACAAGTCAAAAGAGTTCGAGGAGACCTTGGACCAAATCAAACTTTTTAAGTAAGATTTTACTCAAGATTTTCTCTCCAGTCGATGATTTTTCTGCTTTTCTTTTTCACTTGTTGTGAAGTGAAACGTAACAAAGCTACAGTCATCTTGCTGTTGCTACCGCCGTTGCCATCTAGTCTTTGCTGCTATACTATTTATGACATATGTATAATGCTAATGAATAATACTAATACTCTGTTTTTCTGTTTTCTCTTTCTTTCAGGAGGTTCATCGGAAATGCTTGTGATTCAAGCTCGATAAAGAATTATTTAAACATCGTTAAGAAATTAAGAAAGTAGATTATACTAAGAAGTGTTAATAAACACCAGTATTAATATGGTGTATACATGTAAATCAGTAATAAGGTGTGTCCACGGTCGTACCTAGTATCTAGGTGAAACTAACTTGTGACAGTTGTCACTTCATCATTATCACATAGAAAGAAAATTAGATAGGATTCATTGACGTAAGAAAGAGTCGTCGAAGTGGTGTCGCCATTCACTCGTAAAACTGTCGGCTTAACATTTACCCATAATGCTTTGTAACCTTTACAGTACTTACTACGTGACATCCCATACTAGATAATACTCTTGTCATCATCTTTTAAATAATGGTTTCAGACGTAGGTTGGAAAAGGAATTCATACATTCACTCTGACATTGGTCTCGGTCCTAGACCCTCCCGAGTGCCGCCATTGACTGCAAGAGTAACATCTACCAAGAAAACTGTCTTGTCTACCCCCAGGCCCCCTCCGCTACGATTATATTATTTTAGGCGCAAAGCATTGTGGTTAAAAATGGAATACACTGACCGATAAATGGGAATCACTTATATATGTATGTCGTTCATATTGTACGAAATTGTTATGGTACGAATATTAAATTAGTATATCAGATAAGTTAATGGTCAAATAGAATTAAATGACTGTTGAAAGAGCGCTTGTTACTAATGTTTTCATCAATTTGTAATCGTAAAGGAAATTCTATCTCCCTCATCCATTCCCTCTATCTTCCCTTCCCTTTCCTTTCCAGACGCCCTCTGCAAAGAAAAGAATGTATACAATCCACAAGTTAGAAAGGACGTCTGAAGAAATACTAAATTTTAACACGAATTTGCACGAATGTCAAATATATCTGCATTACTTGACTGAACAAATCTTCACTTAAAAACGAAATTTAAATTAAAATGGAAGGGATTTTTTTTTTTTCGTTTCTAGACGGATATTATGCGAACTATCACAACCACGCAGTCATTACGACATGTTTTCCAGTCATACATATTTGAAGTAAAACATATCGATTTCCTGTGGGTTGGACGAAGGCCCGACGAAGGCTGGGTCATGCCGAATAACCAATAGCAAATTATTTACCTAAGCTAATAATAGTAAACCAATCACTGAGCTATGTAAAAGACCTTAGGGCATGTGTGGTCGCACGTTTAATGTCCCTCTTAACCAATTAGATGAATCGTTATATCTTCAGTACTTACGAACCAATCAGAGAAGCCGTACTTTGCCGAGATTTTAGTGTATTTTTACGGCAATGCTATTCATTTGGTCCAGACGAGGATAATGTGGCGTACAGGATTGCTGGTATTTGCTTCAAAAAATATACGTTTTTGTGCTTTACGGACTTTATGTCGCACTAAGACCAGTGAAGCCCTTCATCCTGGTGTCGTAAAGCGATGTATTTCAAGTCCAACAGCTTATTCTAACGATGAAAGACAAGAAACTCTTCGTCTTTGGAGCGATAGTGGCGGGTACGACGTAGTTTCAAGTCCCTTCGATGATCTTGGAGCCTGGCATGAAGCAGAAGCTAAATCCTTTCTTCACAACGTGTCTGTTGACTCTGTAGGATCCAGCACGAACTTGGGCAAAAAACAAGTGAATGAAGACCGTTATAAACTGCTTGAACTCGATCCAGACTTGTACTATTTTGCTGTGTTCGACGGCCATGGCGGGTCAGAGGCAGTGGACTTTGTTCACGAAAAATTGCATAAGATTATTAAACGTTTACATAAAAATAATAAAGACTTAGAAGAGATCCTGGCTGCTGCCTTTGAGGAATGTAACCATGAACTCGAAAAACATATAAGATTCCTTATAAATGAAAAAGGTAAGAAATAATTTAGTATTTTTCCGCTGTTTATACTTAAAGCTTAGCTTTCTATGCTTGACTGCAGATTCTGTAGTTTTTTGTTTTTTTTTGAGTACGAATAACTCTTAAATCCTTACTTTAATGTACTTTTATTCGATAAACGATTTACAATGGAATTTTGTTTCCTGGAGATCTTAGATGAAAGTGAAAAATAGACACAAAATTTCATGAGCGAGGTCATGCATATTAACACTGTTGACAAACAAAACGTTAGGTTTTAACCCCGAATACTTCAGTAACCTTACTAAGTGACGGACATTAGCTTGGTTGGTATCAATGGTTTTTATAATATGATGACGTGCTATTGTTCTAAACAAGTAAAAGTTGAAGCAAGAGTTGTACCAGATTGTAATTCAATGATGCTTCCATCATGTAGCTCATGCATGGAGGCCCAAAACACCCTGATGAGTCCTAAAATATGTCCTTCATTGACATTCGTCATTCTTCCCCTAATGAGGATCAGTGAGACTGATCGAAACATTGGGATAATTTTCGTATGTTACCGGTATATTATTTTCCAATGTCCAAAGAGACTAATTTCAATTTATCATACCTTAATCTTGTTTGAACCCCAGAATGGCAAAGTGGTAGAGAAACATGAGATGAAAGGTGACATCCCTACCATGAATTTTACAAAAGACAATTATTGATGTTTATATTAATTTCATAATAGGACATCATCCATCAATAGCAGGAGGAGGGACGACAGCTACTGTTACGTTGCTAAGAGATGGATCAGAGCTTGCTGTTGCAAGTGTTGGAGATAGTAGGGCATTACTCTGTCGTAATGGAGAGGCTATGTGCCTAACTAATGACCATCATCCTGTCAGAGGGGATGAACATGAGCGGATACTCTCCCATAATGGATGGGTTGATTGGGAGTCATCTCACATCCCAAGAGTAAATGGTAGACTTGCCATGACCAGATCTTTGGGAGATTTTGATGTAAAGCCATATGGTGTCATAGCAACACCAGAAACAACAGTACTAAAGGTTGACCATCAAAGTGATGCCTTTCTGGAACTTCACACAGATGGTGTCTCTCATGTGATGTCTAGTACTGAACTTGGGTTCATAGTAAGGATGTGTTCAGATCCTGAACAAGCAGCCAATACCTTGACATCATGTTCACTACAGTATGGAACTGAAGATAATGTCACATCTATTGTTGTTCCTCTTGGAGCATGGGGAAAGTTTTGTTCACATAATTTTATGAGGAATAACCTAATGAGAATTAATTGCATTTAGTCTTGAAAAATAGAAAATACAATTTTTCAGTGTTAAAGGCAATGGGAAAAAATTGATTGGTGAGACTAAAACATCATCAGGATGAAAATTGAAGAAAAATGTATTTTTCTAGCGAGTTGCAATGCATCTGAATATATTTATAAAAAGATATCTAGATTTGTATAAAGATTGCAAGGTACAGAATTTCATATCTTCTAATGCTTTGGTTCAGCACCAATAAGACTTGTGTATGGTTCTCTTAGGAATAAGAGTAATTTCATTTAACCTGTGGAACATTCTAATATTCTGTGAGTGTCAAATGATAACAAAGAAAAATAATAGAATTGCTGTCTACTGATGACTATTAGATTGATTCCACTGGTTAATTGAAACTACTTTATCAGAGGCCATCAGTATAGTAATGCATAAACATTTAGAGCTTGCTCTTTCACAGGAATTTATTTATCAATAGAGGGGCTGCACAGGGCCATGTTGTGAGGCAAAACTACAAAAGTTATTGTTTTCTTGTTGGAAATGAAATCTCTTGTCACAACTGCATTGCATTGTTTAAAGGGTCCTTAGAAATGGCTTCTGTAAGTTTGTTGATAAGTGGCTTCTGAATATCATTAGCATGAACAAATCTGCAAGGATTTTGTGTATTTATTTTGCACTTTATTTAAATCATTCTGTTTTTCTTTTGCGACAACTTAAAATGTCTCAATGTAGTAAGGCTTACCACAGGTCTATCATGTAAATATTGTGTGGAAAAATAGCATTCAGCAGTGCAGCTTGAAGTAACTAAATAAATGTGATACATACGTAATAGATTATTGGTCAATTCATTTGGGTCAAACTAATATGTGGAAAAATGGAAAAAAAATAAAGAAAAGGTGGGGGAGAAGTGCAATTGGGCAAAACAAATAATTTTCAAATAATTTCGTAAGGATTATCAAGAAAGTAAATCCGGTATGATGACCTACAAATGCTTAGGAAAAATATGGTACTGATTTCCACCACAAGAGAGCATTAGTGTGGTAACTTGAGTAAATCTAAGATCTTTTGAGGAAGTGATGCAAAAAATGTAATGGTGGGATCCCTGTGGACAAACTTGTACCATGATCCTATTCGGGCACCTAATTTATTCAAATCCATAAAAGGACTGTTGGCTTAGGCGGGAAAATAACCCAATATGATTGGTTAAAATTTGAATATGTCGCCCTCTGATTGGTTGATTGATGTTCAAAATAAGAGCAATGATTTTTTGGCGGACTACGATCTTCTCAGTTTGGCATTTGTTGGCGTAGAGAAACAAGAGATAAAGATGGTGAGTCATCAGTAGAATCAATCCACTTCCATCCAAATAATTTCAAAATCAATCCTTATCCTTTTATCCAGATGATATACTAAGTGAAGTAAACTGATGATTTAAGGGGAAATTATTCGTTTTTAGTATTATTTGGTGCAGAACTTTAAGATTCTTTTCTGTTTGTTTTTTAGGCGGGAGGCAAAGCTGGTAAAGATTCCAAGGCAAAGGCCAAGGCCGTTTCACGTTCAGCCCGTGCAGGATTACAGGTTTGTAAATGCTTTTCTTGATGCTAGAAAGGGTATTGTACAAGTGGTTTACAAACGTCTTCTCTTTTTAACTGAACTTCGCGTATTTCTGTGCAGTTTCCTGTAGGTCGTATTCACCGACATTTGAAGAACCGAACAACTAGTCATGGTAGAGTAGGAGCCACTGCAGCCGTATACAGCGCTGCTATACTCGAATATCTAACTGCTGAGGTGAGTTTAGTTAAAAGTGTTAAGTTCTTTGGAATTTAAGTTCACTTAGTACCCAAATCTTCTTGAATACTATACGAGCCATCGTGCAAGTTGTGGACGTTTTAGATTGCGCGCCATTACAACCCATTGTTCAAATGTTTTGAATCGAGTTCTATTCTTACCTTGAAAACCCAAACACAGCAGCATTTTCAACCTTAAAACTAGAAATGTACTTCAAATTTATATTTCTTACACTTGTTTTGTGTAAGTGAGTTAAAAACTAACATTTTCCCGGGATTTTTTTGATAATTTGCCGTTAGCTTTGTAAATTGACTTTCCTAGTTGTATTTCCCGCCATATTTGAATGGACCAAACAACTCCATTAAGTCGTTCATTGATCGTTAAAAATAGGTTTACTTGGAAAAATTTCGATGTTATTCGATTTATTAGACCACAGCTTTTCCATTTTTCGGGTTGTACACCATCCAGCGTTAGATTTTCTGTAGAGTTTTTTAGTTGTTTAGTCAAATACGAGATCAAGATTTCGTGGCGTCTTTAGAAATGATTATACTTGCAAATTAGTAAGAGATAAGTCATTTTTAATGAGAGTTTGGTAACCTTGGAGTCTTGAAGAGTTATAGTTGTTCACTATTTCAGAAATGATTATGTCAATGATGCTATGGCTTATAAAAAACTCTTAAGTTGGACCATGTAATTTAAAGTAAGCAAGGGGCTTCTTAGAACAATTTTCATCAACAGCTAAAGTATAACAAAAGATTAACCTATTTCAAAACTAAAACTGAAGTCAGAAAACTGAATCATAGAAAAAGCTTATTACAAAGAGAAAAGTTGGTTTTTGTTTGTAGTATTGTTAATGTTGTTATATATTTGTGATGAAGGTATTAGAGTTGGCTGGAAATGCTTCCAAAGACTTGAAAGTCAAGCGTATCACTCCTCGCCATCTTCAGCTTGCCATTCGTGGTGATGAAGAATTAGACTCTTTAATCAAGGCCACAATTGCTGGTGGTGGTAAGTGATTGTTATCTATAAAGTACATAATATGTAGTATCTTTCTATATTCCCAACTGTGTGGATATTAATCTTGGCACCTCTGTCATTAAGTTGACAAAATGTAATGCATGTCGTGAAAATTTTTCCAAAATATTCAGTGAAAAGATTCCTGAGTTCTTTTTTTTCCATAGGTGTCATCCCACATATCCACAAGAGTTTAATTGGCAAGAAGGGAGCCAACAAGCCTACATGATTTTGATGTTTGTTTTTATTTTTAGACCATAAGTATTCATATTGTACAGTACTCTCTGAACCAACTCTAATATTTTTAAGCATACTTAATAGGTAACTCATTCTGATATACTCAAACCCTTATTCAAGTCGATTTTATTTGTATTTATGTAGTGCATATTCATTATCGTTATAAGACCCGGTTTAGATGCTGAATTTCACATGTGTGGAATCTAATGGAGATGAACTCCAACAATAGGTTTTGCTCATTTCATTAGATTCGGCACATATTAAAATCCAATGTCTAAACCTGGCCTTAGAGTTATTATATTAGTAATTCTGTACTATTAGATTTTTTTTATCCTAGTATTGTTTCTATAGTCATTATTTATGGCTGTAGATAGCTTTGTTTTCCATTACTGGAATTATTTCTTTGTGTAAATAAAATTTGATTAAAAAAATACCTGGAAGTGCTTCTGTATTATATTTGTTTCTGATCTGTTAGTTTGACCCTAAACTATTAATCATATTTGAGAATATTTTGACTTAATATTTGCAACTTTCTAACAATGCAGCATAACTTGTTATGGAAACATTTCATCTTTAAATCATTCTTGGAATCATACAATCTACTACCAATAGTTTATTTTCAATTTGGTTCCTGTAACTATTCCCCTGGTTTGATATATATGATTTCACTTGAATCATGTTTATATATACAACACTACAAACTTAATACTTCTAGGCACACAGCATGCTTGCTTTGTCGCATCCACAGGAATTGAACCCATAATCTGACCTTTTAGACTCCTTGGGGAAGGTTTTACTGCCACACCACCCTTGCCACCTTAAAATAGAAAGGTAATGCATTTTCTGTTTCATCAATCAATCCAGGGTTCATACAGGTTTTGGAAATTTATAACTGATTTTTTCAGGACCTTGAAATTTTTGGAAAATTGATTTTTGGCTATGAAAAAGTTATGGATTTTTTTTTATAGTTTGTTTGCAGTATAGACCCCTTTCACGTGATGTCAGAGCAGCTCAACAAAAGCATTTTAATTTCCTGAGGATTGGAACCTATTGTTTTTGCCCTCCAAATTGAGGTTCATTCCAATGTATTGCTAGGGGTCTTGTTTCATATTGGTAAATGTATGTTGAATGCTACAGATCCATTAATTTGGCTTAACTTTAGTGCTATGTGTGGTTTTGGATATTTGGAAAGATTTGGAAATTCTGACGTGATCCTGTACAAACCCTGTCAATCAATTTCTTTGCTACTGATTTTAAGTCTACAATTACACATACATCGTTTAAGTGCTACTTTGATCCAATTTTTGACTTGGTGTTTTTATGCATGACCAGTGAAAAGTCGCTTTCCTTTTCAAAATATTATTTTTACGTCCAAAGATATTGGAGTTCATATAATAGCAGCCACTGTTCCTGATGACGTCATATTCTCATACTTGACTAGCCTAGGATTATGATAACCTATATGTTAGCCTAATTTCAATTAAAAACCATCAAATTTAGCAGCATTATAGTATTCTAGATGTTCTTCAAAATTTGCTATAGAGATCTGTTGTTATAGCACCAGCCTTGGTTCCAGGCCACCTCTACCTAAAATTCAGGTTTTTGACATTTCTAGCTTTATAAAGAAATTGTATCAAATGAGACTTGGTAAAGATATCTGTTATAGTCATAGACAAAATTTTAGTCAAACATTTTCTGCCCAAGTGAAAAAATTACACAGAAATCATTGGAAAGCCAAAATGTTGTTAGGGGTCTGGACACCAGTAAGTTGCCATAGTAACCATAGTTTGTGCTTTATCATGTTACATGTTACATGCTTCAAATACTACAAGTGTGCTGCAAAGTTCAAAGTCTCTATACCACCTCTTGCAATATCCTCAGTATAGATTCTACATGAGGTGAGCTGTTCAGTGACCCCCAAAAATGATATTGTTTGAGTGATGCATCTTGAAGTTATATAGGTTTTTTCTTGTCATATGCTAATGACTATGACATCAAAATAGTTATTTATGTTTGTTTGTTGTTTCTTGTAACTCAAAACACTGGCTGCTAAGCGGAAACTTAGCAATAGTTTTTGAAAGAACCATGGGTTAAAAAGTGATACTTTCCAAATTTAATTCATCGGTACCAGTGAAATTTTATAAATTTTTATTGGCAGCATTACTGCAATTTTCATCAACATGCGAACTCGGTAGCTGTGAGCTGCATGCTGAAATTTGTTTTTTGCTTCCGTCAATCAAAAGTAATCAGCCGGTACCTTTTATATTTTTGACTGGCGGCAGTGAAAAACCAAACTCCAACAGGCAACTAGCAAATGCAAAGTATTGCATGACAATTGCAGTAAACTCACATCATTGCATTAGGCAACTCAGAACAGTAAATCACTTTTGGCTACAAATGTCTGTGTGCAGGGCAGCTAAGCCCTCACCTCTACAGTCACTGGTTAATAAGCTCCCCTCTCTGTTACAAACTTGTATTCACTGGTATCTTATGACCCATAAAGCATTTTGATTTGTCTCCTTCGACTCACCTTTGAGGTGCACTTAGGCTCAGATGTCAGCCGTCAAGGGGGAGAGTATTGCTGGTGCCTACGAAACCCTGACAGATGAAATCTGAGTCTAAAACTTTTTTGTTTATGCAACATGCTCGGACTTCAAAGTTTATAAAATGAGCCAAATTAAAATGCTTTATGGATTGTAAGATAGCAGCGTATAAGCTGAGGGCTAATAACTAGGATGCTACAATATTGTTTGAAGTGCTGCATTCTACATAAGGTGGAAGGAAGTTAAGACCCTAGACTCAGTGACTCTAGATGGTTAAAAACTTTATAACTCTAGCCATAATAGGTGACTGATGTATAACTTTTGTAAGCTCACAATCCCACTTTTTTCTCTGGAACCTAATGTCTTCCTTATTTTTTCTCTTGTGCTTCTAAGTTTTTGTTTTGTTGAAACCTTCCAGCCACATAGTGTTTAGTAGAGTTGCCCAGTCTCTAAGCATCATTTGATAATTAGTATTTTCTATTTTTGACCGTTTGTAGAGCTGAGTGCACCTGCATATCTATTCTCCACTTCCGCTTTCTATTTTCATGATTTGTATCATAATGTACCAAATGAGTTGATGGTCCCACTGACGACAGAGGTGGTCATCCTTTGTTGCTGTCCTACATGCCAGCTAGGCATAATGGGCAGTTGAGTTGATGGCATTCCCTGAAAGGAATTATGGGTCAACTATTTTTGGTTAACATTTCCCAACTAGTCTACAATGTAGACTTCTCTGGTTGATTGAAATGGAAGCCATGGGTTTGACTAGACAATCGATTTAAAGAAGGTTCTCATAATCCATAGGTTCTCTTGGCAGAATCATGGGAAATGCTAATCGAAATATGATGTCTAATCCTCAAGTCTGATTGGTTGACCTTGAGTTTGTTCTAAAGTCAACTAAGCTGATATGTACTGCAGCAGGTGATAACTATTTCTTTTCTGGCTAGTCAGCAGTTCTAGCTAGGCCTGCTGTTAAGCTCATGACCTACTGTGGGATGAAACTTTAAGGACTATCATCGGCCATCCCTTTTTGTTTTGTTCACTTTGTTTCCTGTTTTCATTCAGTATTTAAGTGAAAGGCTTCTTTAAATACTTCAGAATGTCAATCTTCAGAAACTTAGACTTATTAATATTCATAGTAATGATAATTTTAACTAGTGGAATAAATTATTCATGATACAGAAGTTTATAGCAGAAAAGGTTTATTTCACAAGATGCACCTCAATCTACTTAGCTTATGTCTAAAATGTATTTATTCAAAGACCAAAAATGTATCGGCGATATGTAATGTCCAGAAATCTTGGATTTCATTTAACCTTTTTCATACACAGTCAAATCACAACGTTTGAGCTTAAAACAATACTTATTCAATCATGCTTATTAAGAGCTTTTTGTCCTATCTCTATTGTAAAGTGTTTTCAACTCTTCTCGAGTAAATAAGGTATCCTATCCAACTAATTATCAAAAGCTACGAAGATTTAGATAAGAATATTTCAAGCATTGCACCTGCCTTGATTTGCAAATAACTACCAGCTCTTGCACAGTTGTGGTAAGAGAAAGGTGCTGAATCTGTTTTCTTATGAAACCCACATGAGGCTCGTACGTCGGTACGAACCAGTTGTCAAGTCAACCAGTAATGTAAAACAAAGATTCAAGTTAGGAGAGTCAACTCAGTATCTAAATTTCCTAACACCCAAACTCTGGTTCTCGTTAAAAAATGTATGTCCCTAATATAAGATATATGATATATAGGGACAAAGTATTCATATCTAGAATGTTTTTCTTCTTAAAATTACCACAACATAAACACCCCATAAACACTTTTCAGTATGAACCTTGAAGATCAAAAGTAAATTCTCAATACGCTTCGCATACATTATCAGCTGAACCGATATTATCATATATGTTGATGTTGATAGACTTAATCTATTTTTGCAAGTATTAAGAAGTTCTGAAGTTAAAAGCCTAAAGTAGGAAACGTCATGAATGAAAACTAACATACTTATTTTTTGGTTTCTCGGCTTTGGTGTTTAGTGCGCTGATAGAAGATGACTGTGAAGGACTGCAACGTGAGTAGTGAAGTGTTATGCGACAAAACCTGTTTGCCGCCTAAAGAAGAACGAAAATGGTGGTACTTCGTTATTACCAGCTTTTCCCTGTTTCTTGGAGGACTAATTTTTATTTATTTGACAAGAGTTATCATACGTCTTTGCAATTCAAAAAAGAGAAAACTTAACCCCTCAGACAAGCCTGGTAAGAAAGGAAACAATGAAGTCCAGAATAAACATACACACGAAGAGGAAGATAGTTTTTACGTTCGTATGAGGGAAAAAGCAGGAACTCTCCTCACTGCACAAACATTGAAAGGACAGTGTTTCGTAAGTATATTTTATTTCATCTTATTTTAATATTTCTAGAGTCTCTTACAGGTTTTTCGGTTTTTTTTCCTTCTGTCATTGATTTGTAAGCCGACTAGTTAAACGTGTGACTGAGATACAAACCCACAGTTTGTATCGTTTCATGTCTATCCACTAAATAGAACTTCCGCCTGCTCACCTCGTTAACATAATAAATCAAGAGTGTATGCTAACCAGATAAAAAATAACGTTTCCTATTCTTTCGAGAAATTTACAATGTTCTTGTTTTCAGTTCTCATTGTCGTAAGGTTTCATTTGGGCAACAATTTAATTAATCAACCCATTTTAGTGCTAATGGTCTAAGTCCAGTTTAAATGGTAATATCAGGCTTATTGTTAGTATTTGTTACCGAACGATAGTATTTCATGTATTAGGTTGTTCAACTTGTCTTTTTTATGAGTCTGCATAGCACATACGCCCAGCAAATCTGGTTTTCATTTCAAGGAGCAGGATTATGAGAGGTTTCATTTAGATTTCATCACTAAACATCGTTTCTTTGTTATCTTTTTTTGAATCAGTCGCATGTCGGGTTTGAAGTACTAACCTACTAGTAAGCTGTTAGATTGAATAATTAAAAATTTAAGCGGAAGACTCATTACATTTCCTTTTAGAATATCGAATTAAACATCGGCTTTCTTTAATATGAAGTAAACAAGATTTCTGTCCTGGTGAACTGTGGGAATAAGTTTTCCCAATTTGTAGTTTGGAATTTTTCTAGTTGCATTGCCATGGTTACCAATACGATTCAACACTCTTTAACGCCAAATATTACCCATATTGGTAATTTAATCTTGTAAATTTTCAGAAATATACAATTCTTTATTTTATGAAGTTGAAGTGAAAATTGAATACGATTATACATTATTTCGTTGCATCCAGGAATAATGTGTTCAAACTGCAAATTCTCTCTAATTTCAATATTGAGAGATAGATATTAAATAACCAAATTAGACTACTGTCTGTTACATTTATAAGGTAATAGGTTTTCAATTTATTTGAAGCATACTATGAATGGAAACTACAGATTTTTAGAAGATTTTTTTTATAGTGTAGCTGTCTAACTCTCATCCTGAAGTATCCAATGAGAAAAATGATCTTTAGACAACAATCAATAATTTATTATATTTATAATCGTCAATGCTATACACTATGTTAGTGACAATTTATGCTTCTAAAACTGAACATTATTTTCATGATTAAATTTTGTGACCTGTGTGGTTGTTTCTCCATTGTAATCATAGCAAATGTGAATTCATTTCTCCCCTGCCAAGCCTTATTTTTAAATAGCTTTGAAGCACCTGTCGTGTTCATGAATTTCTTAGTGAACTCATGGCTCCTTTTATTCTTATATAATCCACATATCATCATTCATACATACATTTATTATTTGTAAACCATTTGTATAAATGTTTCTCAAGTTTGGTTCAATAAAGCTATTATTAATTCATTATCAGCTAATCAGGGTTGTTTCATGAAATATCAGTATTTCTTACAAACAAATAATATTTCTAATTAGAGCAGCCAGTCAGATGGAAGGAGTATGCTGTCAATTAGGACTACTATACCATATATAGTCTTGAACAATTATTCATATTAATATATAATGTGTATATCTGCCACTCTCAAAGGTATAATCTATGACAGCTAGCATATTGGAAATGACATTAAGATAATGACAACACTAATAATTAAAAAAAGAAGAAGATAGATTGACTTTTATTACAGTCACCCATATTCAAAATTGCAAGACCTTAAGTGTTCCAGTTCTCTGGGATCTTGGCTTCCGCTTTAGCGCCCCCCACTTTGTTTTACCTTTTCCATACTAGTCTTCTAAATTTTCATATCTTAGCCCCCCCTATACTAGCCCTCCCACTTTAAAAATGTGATCTAACGTCCCTGAGTTAATGTACTATAATACCCATTAGTACTTAAATAATCCATCACCACTACACCATTAGATAGAATGAATTATTAACAACAAATGAAAATGTTTCAATTTCTCTCCAGGTCGTAATCTCCTTCTTGTTTAGTATTTCTTATGTCGTGCTTTATGCAGTAGAAGCATCCTAGTGAGTATTTGCTTTATGCTAGTAAATAAATACCTAATTCCCTGACCAGGATTATATTCCGCTATGATTTAGTTATCTATGTCAGTACACCCTTTCCACTCTAAACTAAACTGAATTTCAGGAAGGAGGCTAAAAGTTAATGGATATGAAAGAAATTATTAAAACTATGGAAAAAGTGTTAAGTTGATTGGGAAACTAATTATTTGCTCAATGAATTATGAATGCTGAGTAATTCCAAACACCTGTATAATAAATAACCTCTGAATATTCTAGATATAATTACCTTCCATCAACCCATGATATGATTGCTGTGATGATACAGTTGTTTTGCCTTATGATTCCTGATAATTGGGCTACCTGTAGAATTTAACCACAGGCAGCCCACCCAAGATAATGAGATGTTTTATTTTACAGCCCTGTAGAGCACTGTTTGGACCTAAATGACCAAATACTGTGGCTGTTTGAAATTGGCCTTAATACCTTCTTTATTCTACATTTTCTGTTAAGAGTAAGTAGACAACTATTTTATTTTAACTGTTTTTTTTAACAGTGGTGGTAATATAAGGGCATCTGGGCACAGTTCATGACAATTAAAAAAGGACAATCATGGCTCATGGAAATCATTAAGTGTTCAAATTTGAAGGAAATTCATGAATCACAATGTTTAAGGCGTGTTCATCACAGATCATGAAAATTAAATAATCATGATCATATAATACCCCTTGGAATACCCCTTACCGCCCCTGCTTTATAGAAAATTATATTACTCCCTTTTTTTAGTTAAGTATAATATTTTGTTTTTGTTTAGTTTCTTGCAGCAAATGACAAATTATTATTCTGGTGTGATCCTTTGAGTCTTGTGGACTTCTTTACTATCCCGCAAGTGTTTGTTTCAATAATTATTCGACAAAACTGGATTGGTAAGTTATAATGTATCTGTAAGGCATATTGTCTCTTTTTTTAGTGGATATTTGCATATGAAAAAAGTTGTGTGTTTCATTCACTCAAGTTAACTGGTCATGACACAGCAGGTCAATATCAAAGGTTTTCCACATATCTATTACTCACAACTTTGGTATTGAGTGGGTTCCCTGTGGTGGTCATAGGTCAGACAAGGTGACTCTCAAAGGGATTTCCTGAGCATAAAAAACAATCACAGTGCACCAAAACCCTGACCATCCCATCACAGGGTTGCCTGTGGTGTTAAAGGTCATAGGTCAGACAAGGTGACTCTCAAAGGGCTTTCCCTATGCATAGGAACCAATCACAGCACACCAAAACCCTAACCATCCCATCAGTACTTCGTTGCTCAAAATTTGTCATAATTTTACTAGCAGATGCTAGATATCCCCCTAAGTCAATTTTCCTATTTCCAGGTCTGCGCTTTTTGCGTGCTTTGCAGTTTATCAAGCTGGCAGATATTCTGCAGTTTCTTGGTATTGTCCAAACTAGGTAAGTGTTTATTTATTTGTATTTTGTATGGATTTCGTAGGTAGTATTTTGTACGTAGTATGTAGTTACTGTGTTTCCACCAGCTATATACTTGTAGCTAACACAACATATTTTCTTCGGCTCTTTTATCTAGCGGTGCTGTCACCTTGAGTAAAGCCATTGGTAATCTTTGTGCTGTCTTGTTTTGTTTTGGAGGACTTGTGCATTTGGTAGGAATGTTTATTTTGACTTATTTACAATTTTAACAAAGTAATCCTACAATTTGAGAGTAGAACCATATGTACAGAGTGATAATCCAGATTTTGCTTTTTTCGTTTGGTTTAGCTCGAGAACACTGGTGATCCATGGGATTTTGAGTTACGTCAAGATTGGAATTACTTTGAGTGTCTGTACTTCCTGGTGGTACGTGTTTATACATACTAAGGGGGATCACTGTTAGATCTACCCTCTTCCCCTCTCACTGTAGTCCTACCATCAATATGTTGTTTGTCTGTACTTCCTGGTGGTATGTATTTATACATACTAAGGGGGATCACTATTAGATCTACCCTCTTCCCCTAGCCTCTCACTGTACCCCTACCATCAATATGTTGCTTGTCTGTACTTCCTGGTGGTATGTATTTATACATACTAAGGGGGATCATTATTAGATCTACCCTCTTCCCCTAGTCTCTCACTGAACCCCTACCATCAATATGTTGCTTGTCTGTACTTCCTGGTGGTATGTATTTATACATACTAAGGGGGATCATTATTAGATCTACCCTCTTCCCCTAGCCTCTCACTGAACCCCTACCATCAATATGTTGCTTGTCTGTACTTCCTGGTGGTATGTATTTATACATACTAAGGGGGATCATTATTAGATCTACCCTCTTCCCCTAGCCTCTCACTGAACCCCTACCATCAATATGTTGCTTGTCTGTACTTCCTGGTGGTATGTATTTATACATACTAAGGGGGATCACTATTAGATCTACCCTCTTCCCCTCTCACTGTACCCCTACCATCAATATGTTGCTTGTCTGTACTTCCTGGTGGTAGGATGTGAATGGACTGACTTTATGTTTTTCTGACTGTGTCCCTTGTGATTACAGGTTACCATGTCAACCGTTGGATATGGAGACATGTCACCAATTACACTTTTTGGTCGAATCTTTATCATGATATTTATATGTATTGGATTGGTTAGTATAACCACTTTTTAACCACTTTTACCTTGGAATAACTTTACGCCCTACGTCTAAGATACAATTATTGATTTTATAGTTAGATTGAGTGATCCTTTCTCGCGGGGTTGTGGGTATAAATATAAGATTAAGCTTAGCACCAGGGTAAGTCACGTATGACATCATAATCTGGTCAGATAATTTAAGCATTCTTTTGATTCATAACAGGGAATGTTTGCCACCCATATTCCCTTTATCATGGAGTACTTCTCATCACACTCTGAGTACCATGGATCCTACAAGATCGCACAAGGAAGAAAGTAAGACGAGATTTAACCCTTCTATAATTACCTGTTGTAAGCAACTGTGCAAGAAAGTTCATCAGGGGAGGGTACCCTTAATTATGTGGGTCAGGGGAGGGTACCAAATGACAAGGACTACAGGGGAGGGTACCAAATGACAAGGACTACAGGGGAGGGTACCAAATGACAAGGACTACAGGGGAGGGTACCAAATGACAAGGACTACAGGGGAGGGTACCAAATGACAAGGACTACAGGGGAGGGTACCAAATGACAAGGACTACAGGGGAGGGTACCCTGAACGATGTGGGTCAGGGGAGGGTACCAAATGACAAGGACCACCACAGGGGAGGGTATCCTGAACGATGTGGGATCACAGGGGAGGGTACCCTGAACGATGTGGGACCACAGGGGAGGGTACCCTGAACGATGTGGGACCACAGGGGAGGGTACCAAATGACAAGGACTACAGGGGAGGGTACCCTGAACGATGTGGGACCACAAGGGAGGGTATCAAATGACAAGGACTACAGGGGAGGTTACCAAATGACAAGGATCACAGGGGAGGGTATCCTGAACGATGTGGGTCAGGGGAGGCTACCAAATGACAAGGATCACAAGGGAGGGTATCCTGAACGATGTGGGTCAGGGGAGGTTACCAAATGACAAGGATCACAGGGGAGGGTATCCTGAACGATGTGGGACCACAGGGGAGGGTACCCTGAACGATGTGGGTCAGGGGAGGGTACCCTGAACGATGTGGGACCACAGGGGAGGGTACCCTGAACGATGTGGGTCAGGGGAGGGTACCCTGAACGATGTGGGACCACAGGGGAGGGTACCCTGAACGATGTGGGTCAGGGGAGGGTACCCTGAACGATGTGGGACCACAGGGGAGGGTACCAAATGACATGTACGATAAATAGAGATTATCACATGTTAAGAGCCTGATATCGCGAGATTTTATTGGACAGTTTACCGTGAATTGATATGGTTTTTATTCACGGCTTTATTTCACGGATATCGACCTTAAATGTGTAATAAATACTGATATATCTTTTTCAGGCACATCATACTTTGTGGGTACATAACACACGATACTGTCGAGAATTTCCTCAGGGATTTTCTGCACAAGGATCGAGCAGACGTGATAGTCAACGTTGTAATTCTTGGAAAGTATGTTAATCCCTGACTAAAGTTTACTAATATTAAACATTTAACAATTGATTATTTAAACTTGGCTTTGTTTTTAAAAACTGGTCGTCTTTGTAGTTGCTTACCAGATCCAGAACTTGAAAGAATGATCAAGAAACACTATGTTCATGTGTCATATTATATTGGTACAGTATTATCAGCAGAGGACTGTAAAAGAGTCAAGGTACAATACGTATACATACATACTGATGCATACAACACTTCATATTGTTGTGTAATCCGATCATCTATATTTGGTGACGTAAGAACAGGGGGCCAAAAGCCCCGTACTAAACATTTAGGTTTTTACGAATTAGTTTTTACAAGAAAAGTCAAAATTTTTGAGAAATATTTTATTGTTCCAGATGGGTTCCTTGAGGGTTTGGCGGGAACTTTCGGCGGCAAAACGCGTGCTCCCCCAGTCCACTCTCGGACTATCACTACCTTTTTGTGTTTCATAATACTTGTGCGCTCTGATTGGACGAAAAGTTGTTGACTAGAAAAGTTTCAAAATCATTTTATACGGATTTGTGCATTTTCTCCCTTTCGAACAAAGAATTATATATTTAATCCAAGCACTGTACTATGGGTGTTTAGTGGTGTAGTTGTAATTAGTCTATGCCCATACATACTGACTAGCATGTTTACTGATGTTTGTAGATGTCTAAAGCAGATGCCTGTTTAGTGTTATGCAACAAGAACTGCTCTGTTCCTGACACCGAAGACGAAGAAAACATTATGAGGTATTATAAGACAACAAAACCAATCGTTTTCTAGCAATCAAAGCAGTATTTAAATTTGATCGAACCCTAAAACAACCTCTGTTTTCTTTGGACAGGGTTGTTGGTATCAAGAACTTCTTTCCAAAGATGCGGGTCATTATTCAGTTGCTTCAATACCACAACAAGGTTGGTAACAACTATATATTTATATATAAATATACACGCTTTATATGTCATATCTCCTGTTCAGAGGTATCTTTAGTTAGTAACTTGTATAAATGTTACCAAACAGGCCTACCTGCTGAACATTCCATCGTGGGACTCGAGGATAGGGGATGATGTTGTATGTGTTGGCGAGGTAAGACTTGATATTCTGCATCTCAAAAGATTGATTTTAATTGCTTTTCCATAATCATCAAAATATTTTATATTTTGTTTTGCAGCTTAAACTTGGTTTCATCGCCCAAAGCTGCTTGTCTCCCGGGTTCTCCACCTTGCTGGCGAACATCTTCTCAATGAGATCCAATGACATGGTAAGAATGTACTATATCTGATCGCACGTCGTATTAAAATCGTGTTTGTGATGGTTGATAGTGTTTATAATGTTGCTAAACATGCAGAAAGATGATGATACTACGAGTGATGATGCGGACTGGAGAAAGTGGTACGTACGAGGAACAAACTGCGAGTTGTACACAGAAAAACTAGCGCCTTCCTTCAAGAGTTTGGCGTTCAAGCAAGTAGCTGAGTAAGTAATGAAACGACAATCAAAACCGATATTCAAAAATCACCAATAAAGTCGACACGAGAATAATAAACACACCAGCCATGAATGTCATTAACGTTAAAACATTGTTTAACCATATTAACTATATATGGTTAAAATAAAAACAGAATTCGTCAAAGGTGGCGAAGCGGTAATACACTCTATGAACTTAAGCTCTGACCCGGGCTTTAAATATTTGAGTAGAAGTTGCTAAGTTTTCCCTAACTGCAGAAGACTCACCTCGGCCATGGCTCGTGTGACTATGTCAAACTTTAGACGGCAAAGGTGGCACATAATGATCATTGATAAATAATGATAATGACTTATGACGTAATGTGGTTGCTTTACAGAATTTGTTTTGAGAAATTAAATCTTCTCCTGATTGCGATTGAAGTAACAAAGCTGGACGGGGAAAAAACGTAAGTACATGACTCTTGTAGCAGCAGTAGTTAATTGAGCTACAAGAATATGGGATGGGATGAAATATACGTGAAAATGATTACTCTAGTGTTAGGGTTTATTACCCACACACGTTTAGCTTGTTGTTATTTTGCATGTTCAGCTCATATACATAATACGCTTGGCATAGTTTTGTATCAAGACGTATTTGTCTTTTTTGTTTCAGTTTTGCTATTAATCCTAAAGACAAGACACTGATCATTCAAGCCAACACACTGGGTTACTTTCTTGCAGGATCTTCTCAAGAAGTCAAAAGGTATTCAAATCTCGTAAACATAAAAGTACAATCCAGGGCTCGAAATAGGAAACAATTATAGCCTGCCCAGTCCAGTAAATTTTGTCTGGCTTTTTATTATTTTTATTTTCGATTTGGCAGCTCACCGTTATTTTTGCCTGCCAAACCTTAAGTTTTGCCTGGCTTTTGGCCATTGGCAGGCCGCTTTTTCGAGCCCTGTAATCACTTGTCCTTGAGTATCGAGGAGAGGTGCATTAGATACTCACGATCAGATCCAGTTCATTAAGGACTTGAAAATCCGCCTGCAAATAGAATCTCCAAAAATGCAAAACTAAATTCGAATTGAATCCCCCTAGAAACTTCCACCACCATCAACACGTCCCACCACCATCAACATGTACAAGATTTGTTTTTTCACGAGTATATTGATGTTACAGAAAAGTGGTTATTATATTGCAGAGCCTACTACTATTGTACGACATGCCATTCTAATATTAGCGATCCTGAACTCATCAAAGAATGTGAATGTGTAAAACGTAAGTACAGTAGTTATGATCCTTTTCATCAGTTCGTACTCAATTTTGATTTGTTCACTTTTCTTTTATTGTTCGTTACATTTATGTCATACGTAACGTAACGTAACGCATGCGCTTGCGTGTCTTGTGGTTGTTGTTGTTGTTGTTGTTGTTCAAAGATAAATTAAGCCCGTATTTTATGCTGCTGTCTTCTGATTTTGCGTGTTTTTTCATTCTTTCTTTTTCTCATGATATATTATAAGACATTCAGCCAATGATCTACTATATCTAGGCGTTTTTAAACTGTGAGACAATAAGAGTATCAAATGGATGGTAAGACCAACAAATACTCAAGAACAGAACCAGGAATCTACTGCTGTTGATGGCTTTACAAAACTGTACGCATCGTCTCAGGACTACTCCACTTGACTTGTTTGTCGATGGGATACTATTTGTACTCTCTCTACCCCTGTGTGTCTTTATTGGTACAGGCCTATTTGTACTCTTTCTACCCCTGTGTGTCTTTATTGGTACAGGCCTATTTGTACTCTTTCTACCCCTGTGTGTCTTTATTGGTACAGGCCTATTTGTACTCTCTCTACCCCTGTGTGTCTTTATTGGTACAGGCCTATTTGTACTCTCTCTATCCCTCTGTGTCATTATTGGTACAGGCCTATTTGTACTCTCTCTATCCCTCTGTGTCTTTATTGGTACAGGCCTATTTGTACTCTCTCTATCCCTCTGTGTCATTATTGGTACAGGCCTATTTGTACTCTCTCTATCCCTCTGTGTCTTTATTGGTACAGGCCTATTTGTACTCTCTCTATCCTTCTGTGTCTTTATTGGTACAGGCCTATTTGTACTCTCTCTATCCCTCTGTGTCATTATTGGTACAGGCCTATTTGTACTCTCTCTATCCCTCTGTGTCATTATTGGTACAGGCCTATTTGTACTTTCTCTATCCCTCTGTGTCATTATTGGTACAGGCCTATTTGTACTCTCTCTATCCCTCTGTGTCATTATTGGTACAGGCCTATTTGTACTCTCTCTATCCCTCTGTGTCATTATTGGTACAAACCTATTTGTATTCCAGTTGTATTAAGTTTTTGTGGTTGGTTTGTCCTTCCAGGAAGACTTACAGCTCTTCGAAACTTTGAAGCAGTTGTGGTAGCCACCCACCGTTAGTATTGCTTGATTCACTAACCCTCTCGTTCTTGTAGAATACAAATAGTGATATGTTTAGTATCCTTGGTTCTGCTTAGCCCCTCTTGTTTTCTGCATGACGTTCAGTTGCATGCAACAGTTTTAGTTAAGCTTAGAAGCTGCTGGCCTTGTTGGCAGGCTATCAGATACAACTGACTATCAAATGTCGGCTTTCATGTTTGATCTTAAGAGATGCAGCAGATCTTGATCAAGAGGGAGTCTGAAGCTGCAGAACTAACCAATTCATAAAATCGAAATCTGCCTTTGTTTTCCTGTTATTCTATGTTTCTTGTAAGGAGTTCATATCTCCTTTTTCTGCTTGAGTGTTTTTGGCTTTTTGAATGTCGTCAAATGTATCGTAATCTCTGCGTAGTTAAGCTAATTCCTAAACTTGTTTAAAAGATGTAGTAAATTAAAAATGCTTCTAAATGAGTTAAAGTTAAATAGCGCACAACACCATAGGCACGTCACGTCACGTCAAGATAAAATAAATAACAAATGATAAAGAAGCAATAAAAACATCTAGACGGTATGAAAAAGACGATACTTTTGATGACTGTGATTCAGGAAGTCATGCATGTTACTGTTAAAAACAGGAATAGAGGATGATGAACCGAAAGAAATCATTCAAGGACGAGGATGTAAGTGTCTCACAAATCAAAATACACTTTAAAAAAAGAAGTTTCTTCATTTGAATGGTTGCGTGATCGGGATCGAGCCGAGTTGGCAGATATAGTTCATAAAAACGACAGAGATGAATTAATTCAGTTCTACCAATTTGATTAGGTGTGCAGTCGAAGAGAAAAGATAGAAGGTCCTTTGGCCCCTGTAAGTTAGTGTTCTCTGATTTCCTTCTCCTAGTTAGTAACGCGGGCCTCTATTAAAGACAATTACTAGTGTCATTACAGTAAGACAGTCAGGAGATAAATACTGCTAGGTTAGTTTTACTACTAGATTACTAAACTGAGGCATGTCCTACACAAGGGTATTTGCATGATTGCCCAAAATCGTTCAACATAGTTTGAAAATTAATGTATTTGTTTCACTCACTCACGAAGTTTACCGAAAGGCCGAAAAAGTTGGTCCACTCAGCATCTCAAACAAGACTTTCCAAGGAGATGAGCCCGCCCCCAATGGGCATACAGGCAAGTGATTCTACGTTACCATAGCAACAAAGCCCTGATCCTGGAATCTCTACTAATGATAACACTACGCATGTGCATGGAGCATGACTAGATTGAGGCTAACCGCATGGATTATGTACAAGAAACATTTGACGATAAAACATAAACAAGACTGTCATATACGATAAAATAACTAAACATTAATATGACGATAAATAAATGATATAAACTAAAACAGAATCGTAAAAACTATAAAACTATAACATCTTACAGGTACTAAAGTCACTTAAAGACACTTCACTTATGATTCACAAAACATTTAATTTGAACAAAAAGTACATTATTTTGTTATAGTGATAATTGTTTGACTTTCTAGTAATAACTATATACAGTAAAACTGCTTTTCAGTTTGACATATATACATGTCCTCGATCATTGACAGCGCATGGATGTTGATGAACACAGTTGAATCCGAATCTCTTGGTCAAATGTGCTCAGTGATTGGTTGATTCTCCACCGACTCGATGTCTAGTTATCCCCAGCCATGTTCATTACGTAATATCTTCTTGCTCTTGTGTCTTGTACTGGTTTTAATGTTTCTTTTTTTTAAGGACGTTTTGCCTCCACAATATAATTTTAATGTTGCTGTTGTTTGCTTGTCCTTGACTAGTCCTTTATTTTTCAATGTTATTCAAGTGATCATAACAGCGTTTCTTTCATATATTACACCGTCACGCAATACCACCATTACATGTCACACACTACAAGTATTTTATGTCACGCATTATTACCATACATTTTTATATCATTAGAAGGTAAATCAGCTAGGTCTTTAAGGAGTCTAGTGGCAGAAGCCTTGCCCGGACTTTCACTAGGTGTAGAGGGTCATCGTACGGTTTGGAACGTGGCAGTTAGAGCAAGGACGGACAATCTGGACGAAGAAAATCGTAAGGGTGTAACTGGTGAACTGGGCTTCAGTGATTGTCGATCAATTAAGAATCAGAATACGCAGGAAATGTCACCTTAATTAAAAAAGAATCATTGGCTTAAACGTACAGTGGCATTTCACACAAAATGAATAGAAAAAAATAAGGACGTGACAATCACTGGAACTTGCTTCACCCTCCTATTGAAGCCAGGGCTGCACATGCGCAGTAGTGCATAGTAGGAACTGTTGCACCTTGAGAATGATGCATGATTGATGATGATGGTGTTAGTTTAGTATGATGGTGATCTGATCATCTACATGGGCTGCACATGAGTAACAATGTATGGTAAGACAGTATTACACCTTATTGGTGATGGTGTTAGTCTAGTATGATGGTGTAATAGGTAAATACTCCACTGATCATGTACATGGGCTGTACATGAGTAACAGTGTATGGTAAGACAGTATTACACCTTATTGGTGATGGTGTTAGTCTAGTATGATGGTGTAATAGGTAAATACTCCACTGATCATGTACATGGGTTGCACATGAGTAACAGTGTATGGTAAGACAGTATTACACCTTATTGGTGATGGTGTTAGTCTAGTATGATGGTGTAATAGGTAAATACTCCACTGATCATCTACATGGGCTGTACATGAGTAACAGTGTATGGTAAGACAGTATTACACCTTATTGGTGATGGTGTTAGTCTAGTATGATGGTGTAGTAGGTAAATACTCTACTGATCATCTACATGGGTTGCACATGACTAACGGTGGTTCCATGGAATTTTTCTAACCATGTTTTTCGTTAATTCTCATCGTAACAATTGCATGAATTATCGTTCACCTCACTTGATTAATGAACATTTATCCTGCTTGTTGCCAATGCAAGGACACCCATCTTTGAATTATTACTAACTTTAGTTTGCTCTTGTTTTTGCAGTTTCTAGAAGTGAAGGCAGCCATCAGATGAGACTGTTACCTCACTCCAAGAAACAAGGAAGCTACAAGGTTCTCAGCAAACTCAGAGCGTAAGTGTACAGCTTTAACTACATTTGTGTTTAAGAAAGGCCTTGGTTTGCTCTCTTGAAGATGACTATAGGTATGATAGATTATGTGTAAGACAACATGACCGTGCTCGTGACCACAAGTAAGAAGAACCCGAAGGCATTACACAGTGGAATTCTGACAAACAATCACTTCTTGTTCTTCAGTACTCTCTAATACTCTCTAACTTAATGATTCCCTACTGGTCGTATAATGTTAACTGTTATGTCGTCACTCTTAATCAGTGTTGTTGATGAATCCAAGAAAGATGAAAGTCAGGTTGCTTTATTGTCTTCTACGACAACAAAGCCTCAGTCAAGGTCAGTGTGTGTTTGATCCAATCTGTCGTACTTATCCATACCTACTCTCCATCATTCCTACCTCGAAGCCTCTACTGAGAACTACAGAACCTTACAAGACAAAGCTATACAGTAGTTCACGCTGTCATGTAAATCATGTGGTCCATGGGTATACAATGGTATACAGTGTCATATCATCAGTATGGTAGTAGTCTAAGGTGTGTCACGTGGTCCATGGCTATACAGTAGGACATGCTGTCATGTAAATCATGTGGTCCATGGGTATACAATGGTATACAGTGTCATATCATCAGTATGGTAGTAGTCTAAGGTGTGTCACGTGGTCCATGGCTATACAGTAGGACACGCTGTCATGTTAATCATGTGGTCCATGGGTATACAATGGTATACAGTGTCATATCATCAGTATGGCAGTAGTCTAAGGTGTGTCACGTGGTCCATGGCTATACAGTAGGACATGCTGTCATGTTAATCATGTGGTCCATGGGTATACAATGGTATACAGTGTCATATCATCAGTATGGTAGTAGTCTCAGGTGTGTCGCATGGTCCATGGGTATACAGTAAGACATGCTGTCATGTTAATCATGTGGTCCATGGGTATACAATGGTATACAGTGTCATATCATCAGTATGGTAGTAGTCTAAGGTGTGTCGCATGGTCCATGGGTATACAGTAGGACACGCTGTCATGTAAATCATGTGGTCCATGGGTATACAATGGTATACAGTGTCATATCATCAGTATGGTAGTAGTCTAAGGTGTGTCACATGGTCCATGGGTATACAGTAGGACATGCTGTCATGTTAATCATGTGGTCCATGGGTATACAATGGTATACAGTGTCATATCATCAGTATGGTAGTAGTCTAAGGTGTGTCACATGGTCCATGGGTATACAGTAAGACATGCTGTCATGTTAATCATGTGGTCCATGGGTATACAATGGTATACAGTGTCATATCTTCAGTATGGTAGTAGTCTAAGGTGTGTCACATGGTCCATGGGTATACAGTAGGACATGCTGTCATGTTAGTCATGTGGTCCATGGGTATACAATGGTATACAGTGTCATATCATCAGTATGGTAGTAGTCTAAGGTGTGTCACATGGTCCATGGGTATACAGTAAGACATGCTGTCATGTTAATCATGTGGTCCATGGGTATACAATGGTATACAGTGTCATATCTTCAGTATGGTAGTAGTCTAAGGTGTGTCACATGGTCCATGGGTATACAGTAGGACATGCTGTCATGTTAGTCATGTGGTCCATGGGTATACAATGGTATACAGTGTCATATCATCAGTATGGTAGTAGTCTAAGGTCAGTCACGTGGTCCATGGGTACACAGTAATACTACTCAAAGTGTAGTCACGTGATTCAATGGCTTTTTTCTTATCATTTACTCTTCTTTCGATATTCAGACTATTTTTATTTTACTCATTTTCTGTTGGTCGCGATCATCACTTGTCATGTGCACTGACATACTGCAATATAGAGATAACAAGACTAAAGAATACTGCCGCAGATTACACTGACCGGATCATTCTTTCTTTCGTTCGTTCTTTCGTTCGTCCTTTCTTTCATTCAATCATTTCTTCAGCATGGTTGTCAATTTTTTTTTATTAAATCGTCTTTTCTCAACCAATCAACGAACAATATCGCCATCCACAAAATCCAATACGATCACACGTCATGACCATCGCAATACTGTACAAATACAGTGCGTAACGGTGAAATGTGTCCACAAGATCCAATACGATCACACGTCATGACCATCGCAATACTGTACAAATACAGTGCGTAACGGTGAAATGTGTCCACAAGATCCAATACGATCACACGTCATGACCATCGCAATACTGTACAAATACAGTGCGTAACGGTGAAATGTGTCCACAAGATCCAATACGATCACACGTCATGACCATCGCAATACTGTACAAGTACAGTGCGTAACGGTGAAATGTGTCCACAAGATCCAATACGATCACACGTCATGATCATCGCAATACTGTACGAATACAGTGCGTTACGGTGAAATGTGTCCACAAGATCCAATACGATCACACGTCATGACCATCGCAATACTGTACAAGTACAGTGCGTAACGGTGAAATGTGTCCACAAGATCCAATACGATCACACGTCATGATCATCGCAATACTGTACGAATACAGTGCGTTACGGTGAAATGTGTCCACAAGATCCAATACGATCACACGTCATGACCATCGCAATACTGTACAAATACAGTGCGTAACGGTGAAATGTGTCCACAAGATCCAATACGATCACACGTCATGACCATCGCAATACTGTACAAATACAGTGCGTAACGGTGAAATGTATCCACAAGATCCAATACGATCACACGTCATGATCATCGCAATACTGTACAAATACAGTGCGTAACGGTGAAATGTGTCCACAAGATCCAATACGATCACACGTCATGACCATCGCAATACTGTACGAATACAGTGCGTAACGGTGAAATGTGTCCACAAGATCCAATACGATCACACGTCATGACCATCGCAATACTGTACAAATACAGTGCGTAACGGTGAAATGTGTCCACAAGATCCAATACGATCACACGTCATGACCATCGCAATACTGTACAAATACAGTGCGTAACGGTGAAATGTGTCCACAAGATCCAATACGATCACACGTCATGACCATCGCAATACTGTACAAATACAGTGCGTAACGGTGAAATGTGTCCACAAGATCCAATACGATCACACGTCATGACCATCGCAATACTGTACAAATACAGTGCGTTACGGTGAAATGTGTCCACAAGATCCAATACGATCACACGTCATGATCATCGCAATACTGTACAAATACAGTGCGTAACGGCGAAATGTGTCCACAAGATCCAATACGATCACACGTCATGACCATCGCAATACTGTACAAATACAGTGCGTAACGGTGAAATGTGTACCTTTTTCAGCGATATAACTGCATCGAGTAGCGGAATTACAGAAGAGCTGTACGTAAAGAAGATAAATTGGTTAAGAAATACTTGATAAGTTTGAACATTGATTGAGATATGTTCAATCCTGTTATTCTTGATACAACTATTCCAACATACCACGGGTGATTGGATTTACTTGAATGTGAGAAGGACTGAAGATGGAACCATAAAAACGCATAAAGTTTATGTTCATTATTAATAATGGCGTCATTTTCCTTATTATACTTCTTCCTTAAATGGTTAATCTAGCTTTACATTATACATCAATAGATATGTCCCAAAAAATGTAAGAAATGAGAAATCGATGGGAAACATAATGAGAGTGAATCCTGATAACCATATGGTCCGCCAGTAGTATAGAGTGGTTGGTTATGGGAAACATAGTGAGAGAGAATCCTGATAACCATATGGTCCGCCAGTAGTATAGAGTGGTTGGTTATGGGAAACATAGTGAGAGTGAATCCTGATAACCATATGGTCCGCCAGTAGTATAGAGTGGTTGGTTATGGGAAACATAATGAGAGTGAATCCTGATAACCATATATGGTCTGCCAGTAGTATAGAATGGTTGGTTATGGGAAACATAGTGAGAGAGAATCCTGATAACCATATGGTCCGCCAGTAGTATAGAGTGGTTGGTTATGGGAAACATAGTGAGAGTGAATCCTGATAACCATATATGGTCTGCCAGTAGAGTGGTTGGTTGTTATCAATTTTGTCATGCTTGCATTTGTTGATTTCTTTGTAGTTTGAAAGAAAACAAGCCAGTTGAAAGTTTCGACCGCTCCAAGGCACTGTTTGACGTAACAGGAACGTTCTACTGGTGTGCTGCGGTGCCATACGAAGAAGCCATACTGGTCAGTATTCCATGGCTTACAATGTACAATCAATGTACAATCATGAACAGACGAGTCTCTTATCATTTGTCGTTCCCTTTCTTTTTCAGACCAGAGAGAAAGCCTACGATATCGTTTTTACACATCACATTCTGGTGTGTGTGTTCAACAAAAAAGATGATCCTCTCATCGGCCTGCGACAACTGGTAAAGATGACATCATATATCATGAACATGATCAAATGGCAGTGGTCGGGTGGTAATGCTGGCGATGATGTGGTGCTAATGGTGGTTGTGATGGTAATGATGATGATGAAGGTAATGATGATGATGACGAGAGTGGTGGTGGTAGTAATGATGATGACAGTGTTGGTGTTGGTGGTAATGGTACTGGTGGTGATGGTGATAGTGTGGAGGTGTTGGTTGATGGTATTGATGAAGACACTTCGTATTCTATTGTTGGATGTTGTTGATTGTATATCGTGTTTGCTGCAGGTCATGCCTCTAAGAGCCAGTAACCTCCAACAATCAGATCTCAAACACATTGTTTTTCTTGGTGACAAAGACTATCTAAAGCGAGAGGTATAGTACTAGCTGTTGCTATCACATGGTGTTTTCTATGATAACCTTGTCTCATTCAGTTGTGTTATTTTTCGTAGTGGGAACACATCGGTAGTTTTGATAACGTGTACATCTTGCCGGTAAGTGAAGACCTCATATGGGATAATATTTTGGCCATATATGCCTTAATCCAATTGGTCAATAAACTTACCTTTTGTTCTTGTAATTTAGGGTTCTCCGTTCTGCCGGTCTGATTTACGGGCTGTCAACTCTAATCTGGCAGACATGGTGGTTTTTCTGTCCTCAACTACAGCCAGCTCCTCTTCTGATCCTAAACTTGCTGATAAGCATCCCATTCTTGCCTCGTTAAACCTTAAGGTAACACTTAATGTATACCTAAGAGAACTAGGGAGTGACGTGTATCTGTTTGTACAGACATTATTGTACATGTGTTGCTGTGGAGATTCGTATTCGTAATAGTGTCAGTCTTAGAGTTTATTGTTACATTCCAGGCTATGTCATTTGACGATGCAGCAGGACTTTTACGTCAAACCACTAGAGAGGCGTTCATTGGTTTACCTGATGTGTCTCTGGGCAGTCCTAACATTGAAAGACGAGGATCTGCCTTTGGATGCAATATCCCCATGTTAACAGAGATCGGTACGTATAGTAATCCCATTAGACAGTATCTATGTCGTATAGCATGGCGGGAAGTCTAAGCTGAATTAGCCGGCGACAACATCCAACGTCACCAAATTCAGTGCCACTAGTTTACAGGACTTGGATATTGATGGTGATGGTGGTGATGATGATGATGTTGCTGCTGCTGCTGCTAATGATGATGGTAATGATGATGATGACGAGAGTGGTGGTGGTAATGATAAGGACAGTGGTGCTGCTGGTGCTTGTGATGGTAATGATGATGGTAATGATGATGATGACGAGAGTGGTGGTGGTGGTAATGATGATGACGGTGGTGCTGCTGGTGTTTGTGATGGTAATGATGATGTAATGATGATGGTAATGATGATGGTGATGATGATGGTAATGATGATGGTAATGATGATGGTAATGATGATGGTGATGATGATGGTAATGATGATGTAATGATGATGGTAATGATGATGGTGATGATGATGGTAATGATGATGGTAATGATGATGGTAATAATGGTAATAATGATGATGATGCTGATGCTGCCATTACATTGTTTCTAGTATTCGATCATAACGTACAGTACTTGGATATCGACGATGATGATGATGATGACATGGAGTTGTACCTTAGTCAACCGTTTGCTTGTGGAACGACATTCACAGCTTCTGTTCTTGATTCACTCGTCAGTTCAGTAAGTACACTGCATGAAGCCCTGCATGGTCTGTCTTCTTCATTTCTTGTTGATAATTAAAATCACTATGATCTTCTCTCTGTAGACTTACTACAATGGAGACATCTTGACGTTGGTTCGTAACTTGGTGACCGGGGGGGTTAACCCAGTACTCGAGGAACAGCTTGCAGAAGGAGAAGGATTAAAGGGAGGATATGAAGTATCAGAAACCTCGGAGATTAGGTGCAGGTGTAAGATTTCCCAGATCTCTCTGTACGACGGGCCTCTGGCTGAATTTGGGGTGAGTATCGCCATGATAAGTTCATGATGACGTATGCATGTATATACCCCAATTCGTGTAGAATGTTGGTCAGTATCGCCATGATAAGTTCATGATGACGTACGCATGTATATACCTCAATTAGTGTAGAATGGTGGTCAGTATCGCCTTGATAAGTTCATGATGACGTATGTATGTATATACCTCAATTCGTGTAGAATGGTGGTCAGTATCGCCTTGATAAGTTCATGATGACGTATGCATGTATATACCTCAATTCGTGTAGAATGGTGGTCAGTATCGCCTTGATAAGTTCATGATGACGTATGTATGTATATAACATAACATATACACCTTTTGTTGTGTAGAATGGTGGTCAGTATGGAGAGATGTTTCAACGTGCTCTTCGAGACTACTCCATGATCTGTCTAGGTGTCTATCGATTCAGAGATTCTAACAAGTTGTCATCACAACCTTCATCCAAGAGATACGTCATTGCTGTTCCACCCTATGATTTTCTCCTGCAGTCCACTGACCTGGTGTTTGTGCTGGCTCACTCGAATGAGCAGCTCAACAAAGAGTTTTCTAAAGATTGAACATCAACTTGGTTACTAATTACACAGGCAGTACGATGCACAATACAATCATCATTGATAATCGATAACGCATGATCGTGTGCATGTTATGAAGAAAACGACTGCAGAAACACATATACCTAGTGCACTAGGAATTTATTGCATAATTGAGCCTTTACGTTCACATGATTACTGGAGCCAGGAAAATAGAAACTCGATGGTACTTACATCAGCACCCTTTGACTACCCAAATATCTTGGCGTCAGGTTTTGGCTTGCGCGTCTGTTTGAATTCCTTCCCGGCTTTAAAATGAGCCGGAATGTTTCCGATTCATAAAATCGGATGTTTATATAAAGACGTTATTGTGAGCAGCAGGCACCATGCACGTTATGTAATATTTATACCAGACATGTAATGGTAGTATTACACATGTAATGGTAGTATTACACATACACACACCTCTGACCCGGCTGGCGGTGCGTGAACAATTTTAGCCAGGCATCGTGGCGGTAAATTTTAATGCAAAGTTTGAATACAAAACGGAATGAAGATAAAAAAGAATAATGAAAATCCACTGACCATAGATGGTCTGAATATGACGAGATTCTTTAATCGGAAGATTTTTTTTAAACTAATAAATTGAAAGAATTCATAAGAAATTTTTTTGGGGGAGGGGGTGGGGAGGATCTTGAATAGCTAGGCTCGTGCATCAGCTGTGAGATAGAATACGGAGTTTTAACTTAAAATGAAAGCTGCTCAGTAGACTACCTAATTAGTTTATCGTCAGCCCGACAAAACAGGAAAGGAAAGGAATCTTTTAAATTCCAGTGTTATAATTCTATTAAGAAAGTAAATATATTTATTTCCAATTTGCCTTTCCGGAATTGAGAAAAACAAACCCATCACAACAAAGACCACACTAAAATTATTAAGTTTACCAAGTTTTAGAATGTTCGGGCAAATACTGACTTAATTTACTGACTTGATTTACAGGCTTTAAACAAATCGTAACAATAACAGAGAATGTATGGTTTTGGGGGACGCTATCCTCTAACCCCATACATTCTCTCATATTTTTGCGACTTTTAAAAGCTTGCCACTCAGTAAGTATTCATCCAAACATGTTCAAACACAGTAATGATACTTTTAAAAGTATGATCTTTTTTGTGAAGGGATCTCTTAATTATATTAATATTTCACTCGGCACCAGTCCCCTCCTGAATTCCGGAAAGGCCTATCACAGAACGAGGATTCACAGAGGAAGGTTTTTATTAGTTTTATTTAAGAAAATACATCACCAAAAAAAGATGATTGTGTTTACTGACTGTTGTTGTATAACTGTATACTACCCATAGATACACCCTGAATTAAGCCCGAACGAAAACGTGTTAATTAATGAACCGATCAAAGCGAGGCTTGTCATGTATTGCGTATGATTAAAGCATTTCGGCTGACACACAGACAAAGAAAAAATGCTCCTTTGGAAAATAACCGGCCGCAATTACAGCAGATTCCACGACGCTGGTTTGCATTTTTAAATTTTAAACGTTTCTATCTCTGAAATGAGAAGTCCATATCCTGTAAAGCTGTACGTATGTGCCATCGTATTATACCCTACAAACATGTAGAAGTGATTTTCAAACTAAACCGTCAGGGTTGATAGGCACTTTAATAAGTCAGCGAGTGCATGTAGGAATCTCGTAACCTGTACCCGGTAGCTTGCCCTGTATCGAGTTAGAGCTGTGGAGTGTCTACTGCATAGGCGGCGGACTAGGGTGGGCCG
Source organism: Anthopleura sola (assembly GCA_023349425.1). Classification (NCBI taxonomy): domain Eukaryota; kingdom Metazoa; phylum Cnidaria; class Anthozoa; order Actiniaria; family Actiniidae; genus Anthopleura; species Anthopleura sola. The sequence goes on along the minus strand of JALHLI010000008.1, from coordinate 113,898 downwards.
GGGCTAGAGCCGCCCCACTTTTTTAGGGTAATTTTGTCGGATTTTTAAAATTTAAACTTCAATAACCAGCAGGCATGTAAAGCAGCTGTCGAACTGAGAATAAGATCAATGTACACTCTTTCTCCATAACATGTATATATTTTGCCGGTTTGCCCCAATTCAAAATGGCTGCCGAAAACCGTACAAATCGGTTATTCAAACCCTTTGACCTTTGAAGGAAAACAAATACAATATAAGTAAACAAAAATAACGCTCATTTGATTCAAATAATCGGGGGAAACTATAGAAATCCAACCACTTTAGGTGTCCTAGTGCCCTTGTCTTGATGCTGCTGGTCACATTTACTGTTATTTTGTGTTCACTGATCAATTAGTCTGCGTGTGTATTGGTTTTTGAGGTTTTTGTCCTCGAGTACCGTGATCAAGTGTGGCGTTACGCATTAAACTACTATTGGATATCACCGGATGGTACGTTGTGCAAACACTACTAGCTGCACGTCACTAACTGAACAGGAGGTTAGATCGATCAGTACGCGTCCATTATGCCAGTCTACAAACTTCACTATTTTAATGTACGAGGCCGTGCAGAACTAAGCAGACTTTGCTTTGCTGCTGCTGGTGTTGATTATGAAGACTTGAGGCATACACCAGACCAATGGCAACAGATGAAGAAAGGTAAATCACTCTCGTTCTGATGCTGGCTTACTGGCCGGTCAGTGAATTCTACTCGGCGCTCACACCCTAGGCCATGTATGTCGTCGTCATGCAGGATGGCTCGATATTGAATGCTTTGCTGTCTTTAATGATGTATTTATAATCATAATATTAATAATAATATTTATATACCTTAAACTGGAATACTTGCAAGTCAGAATGTATAGGATTTTCTTTTGGAAATATTTATGATAGGAAGACGCTAATCAATTATTAACGAGTCATGACCGGCCGACAGCAGCTGTCATTCATTTGGTATTTTCGTGACTTGAATAAAATGTAGACGAAGGTTTAACGTCCAAAACCTCGGTAAAGTTCCAAACATTTTACACGGTGTTAGACTTTCCTTCTTATACGTATACAATAGCGTGACTACTAACCCGTTCTGCTATAGGCTGCTATCAAATTCTTATTCCAGATCAGATTGCCCCAGAGGAGCCCCAGAGGTCGTTTGAAGCTTCATTTTGAATAATTTGATTTGATTGGAACATCTGGCTCTGTGACGTGTGTAGTGTATACATACATATCACGTGGACAAGTACCACGTGGTATAATCAGCTGAGCTGCTAGCAAACAGAACTATCTCGGGATGGGAGGGGACTGTTAGGGGTATGTTCCATGGTGTCGAAGGAATCTCACGAATGAATATTATTTACATAATAGACAACGTGACGCCATTGGGTCAACTGCCAATGATGGAAGTGGACGACGAAAAGTTTTCTCAATCGATGACCATATTTAGATATGTAGCAAGACAAACAGGCGAGTAATATACAGGTTGGGATGCCTGTGGTATGGTTTTCAACAGTAGCAGTTCTACCTAAATGTCATGTTCCCCACGTTAGCCCACACTACCACCCCAACCCTAAGTACCCAATTGCAAGATTACAGAACAGTAATCAAGTATGAAGTGTTCATACATATTAAACTGCACCTAGAACCAGGGGACCCCAATCAACCTACAGGTCCCAATGTATTGTCAGGTAGCTTGATGTCTGTTAATTGTATTATCAGGTCTGTGTCCCACGGACAGCCTTCAAATTGCCAAATGTGACATGATCGTGGATACAGAGATCGATCTTGCAGCTAAACGTATCAAGTATTATTACGAAAAAGACGAAAAATTGAAGGTAATATTTTGGATACTTAAAAGAGAGGAATCATCAGTATATCAACGTTAATTCATCTTTTACTCATCCACAGGAAGTCTACAAAGGGGAATATTTCCAAACATACTTGCCTGAATTTTTGTCCAAAATATCAGGTTTGTTCAAGAAAAACAACGATGGAAAAGGATTCTTTATAGGTGACAAGGTTGGTTGATTAGCTAGTTGATGAATATATCCATTATCACATATCATTATTCATTAGTGATTTTATACTTTAGATGACGTATGCAGATATCGCGGTGTTTAACGTGTGTGACACGTACTACTCGTACATAACTGACTATCCTGAGTTGAAGGCACATCATGAACGTGTTGCTGGAGTACCTGGAATCAAGGCATGGCTGGAAAAAAGACCCAAAACAGACCTGTGATATCTGGCCAGCGATCATACAGTACCTACCTAAAATATCTATATACAGTAGGCCGGTGTAACTGTGTAGTTGAATTTGATGTCTAACATACAAATGATAGAAAATGAAAATAAAATCCCACTTAACTTCCATTCGTTTGTCTCGTTTTTTCTCTACTTTTGTTCTCTCATCAGCGGCGGATCCAGGGGGGTGCAGGGGTTGCGCACCCTCCCCTGGGTCGACTTTGTCTCCCCACTTCGAAGATAACCAATACAAAATAATAATGTTGTTCTTTGATTCTAAGGGGTGCACCCCTCCCTGGGTCGACTTTGTGCTCCTACTGCAGCTTTGAAGATATCTAATACATAAGAACTTTCTCTTTTTTGGATGACATAGTGTTTTTTTTTTTGGTTCAGTGCACCCCTTCCTGAAGAAAATCCTGGATCCACCCCGGCTCATGCTGGCTGGTTGCCGCCGGTTGAATTGGCCGTTGATTCGCCCTAATCGCCTCTTGTACGGATTGTTCGCTTTTTTGTACTTTTGGAAAAGCTATACCAGGTGAACGTGATGTACAGCAGAAATGAGATCATGATGATAAGGTTAAGAAGAAAACATGCATGCTAAAATCGAAATGTCTAAGCTAGAATTGAAAATAAGTTAAATAAATACGATGTAATGAAATTCCTCCCCTCCGACCCCTCCCTCTGCTCTACTACAATGGTTAGGCACCAGGCCACTCACGTCCATAATCCAACATGGCGGCAGTGATGAAGAACGTGGAGGTGTTAGTTACGTCTCTTTCTGCTGTCAAACTATTACAAAGAGTACCAGGTATAGATTGAATGTGATCAGGGTATATATTATGTAAACATTAACATCAATATTCTTGATACTGCAGCAGCATGTGCAACCATTCCTTCGGTACAACAAACAACAAGAACTCTACACACTTCTGGTAGGTTATTTTGAATTACTTTATTATCCTTGCTCTCTTGTTTATCTCTTCATGATATAGCTCTACCACTTTTTCCCTTTTCCCATACTAGTCTCTTATATAGCCCCACCACTTTTGAGGGTGCTCCACGGTCCATGAAGTATCTCTAGTTATAAAGGCACATGGTTATTATAACTGAACTGCTCTTATTGTTTCTTCTCCCAAAATGTTTATTTGAACTGTGGAAAAGAGTGAAAAATGAGTTGTGAATATTGTTTTAGTGATGCTGCAAGGTGGACGACCAAAGAGTTTTTGGAGAACAAAAAGACATCCTGCCAATACAAGGGTAATGATATCAGTAGTAATGATTTATACCCACCCACCCCTCCCTCCTGATAACCAGAAAAAACATCCTACTATTACAATGATATTGGTGTTGGGATGAAGACAGTGGGGTTTGTAGTAAGTACTGCATTTTTAAAGTACACTTGTGCATAACACAGTTTCTGGATTATGTGCCTCTGGTGTATGTGGGCAGTAGGTAATGGTGAATGGTGTTGCCCTTGACAAGTTTTCACAGTATTACATTTTTTGCTATCCTCCCTCCCCCTCAAATGTTCTTTAGGATTTTCTAATTAGCCTTAAATTGTTAATTATTTTTTATCAGTTACATATTTTAAATAATCCATTTTGCTTCTTTTTAGATTAATCATGAACTTCCTGAAAAAATTAAAGATAGAAAAGCATTTGGAGGGCACAGAAAATTGAAAGCCTTAAGAATCAACAAGGGCTGCTTCACGTGGGAGTCACTTGGTAGGTCACTGGACACATTTATAATTCATCTTCTGTACAATAGAGCAAGGACATCCTGTGAAAGTCTTTCTGAAGTTTACTTTCAGTCCTAGGCATTAATCAACATGAATTGTTTTCTATGATGATGATGATGATGATGATGATGATGATGATGATGATGATGATGATGATGATGATGATGATGATGATGATCATGATCATGATGATGATGATGATGATGATGATGATGATGATGATGATGATGATCATGATGATGATCATGATGATGATCATGATGATCATGATGATCATGATGATCATGATGATGATGATGATCATGATCATGATGATGATCATGATGATGATGATGATCATGATCATGATGATGATGATCATGATCATGATGATGATGATGATGATCATGATGATGATGATGATGCTGCTGCTGCTGCTGCTGATGATGATGATAATGATGATAGCAAGCAGTTCTAAGGCACCACAACTGGGTCTCACTGCCCTTACTATCACAAAACAATAAGGATAATAAAAATCCTCGATAAAAAAGACTCTATGAAAACAAAACTAATTGAAAGCTAGATATGAAGGCTAGGTATATATAGACTATAGGTAATGAGGATAGACCTAGGGAATAATAAAGCTCTATGATATCAAGACTTGTATGCTTTCTGTTCCGCTTCAAGAAACATAGCTGAAGGGGGAGCTACAGCCCCCCTTTGCCCCTTCCTGGATCCGCCCCTGTCTAGGTATATATAGACTAAAGGTAATAAGGATAGTCCTAAAAAATAATAAAAACTCTACGAATTCAAATTCATATAGAAAGCTAAATAACAGGCTAGGTATACACCTATTTCAGTCACTCAATGCCAATAATGGGAGACCCAGAATGACTAATCCAAGGCCAATAGGAATCATCCATTTTTCATAAATAAACAACCAACCCAATTCGTCTGAAGTGGGTTTTTGGCTTTCATTGATAAAACATTGCCATGCATGATACCAAGACTGGCCACATAATTAATTGGGAATCTGGTTCTATTTTCAATCTATTTTCAACTAATATTTTCATTCTTCTTGTTAAGGTGTGGATCTGGAGACACCAATTGTTAGTGTTCTTCACAGCTATGCAAACAAACAACATGTTGATAAAAATGTCATTGTCAAAGGAAGCATTGTTCAAATAGATGCACATCCCTTCAAAACATGGTAAGTATAGAACAAAGTGGCACAGTATATATATTAATAACCTCCCTGGAGATATTAGCAGTGAGGCATTGTTCAAATAGATGCACATCCCTTCAAAACATGGTAAGTATAGTACAAAGTGTAGTATAGATATTAATAACCTCCCTGGAGATATTAGCAGTGAAGCATTGTTCAAATACATGTAGATGCATGCACATATTATTAAAAAACTTGTAAATTCATTTGTTAAATAATCAGTAGAACATGTAAACATAAACTCACATAAACTCACATATCGTGTTTTATCAGGTCTTGAACCACTTGGCTTCGCCTTAAAACACACCTGGTCGTCTATTAAACAGTGCTACATAACCTCCCTGGAGATATATAAACACTGTTTTCCATTGACAGTTACTATTTTAAACACTAAATAGTTTAACTATGTATTCATGGCTTTATTGTTTAACAGCATGGTCCTTGAAGTATTGGATTTTGCTTAGCAGCCTAATTTCTAATTGTTTTAATTTGATTACAGGTATGAAACACAGAAAGAACAGCACAATAAGGTAATAAAGTTTGTGAATCGTTGAATGTATAGTTGATTGTACAAATTATTCATAATTTCACTTCAATCATGGGTAAACATCACTACATTCAATATTTTATGTGTACAACTCTCAACTCACATGTTGATTTTATGGTGGGAGGAAAACCAGAGAACCCAGAAAAAAAACTCAGAGCCAGAACAAATTCTATTCTTTCAGTTTATTTTCTCAGTAAGGCTAAGTTGCTACACACAAATATAGAACTACTAACCAAAGAAACTACAGTGATGAAATAATAAATAAATAGAATATATATACAAGGGCCACCATATTCACATGGTGGCCTATAGGTGAAGCTGTGTTTACAATATTTTGCTCATTAGCATACGGTTAGAATATTATAAGCTTAAAAGATCTTATAAGTAATCTACAATTTTTTTAGCTCTTTGAATGGAATAGTTTACGAGATATCCGCTTCCAAATTACTGGGTGGCAAAAACACTAATGAGCCCATACATTCTCTGTAAAATTCAGAGATTTTTAAACCGCTTCACACAAAATCTTTTTCATGTATCAAGCTCAAATTTTTAAAATAAAAAAATAAGCTAATTTCATCATGCTCTTTCCGTATTCAGAAAGGATTTGGTGTAAATTTGGCTAAAGAGTAAAATTCCTATGCTAATGAATCAAAATGTAAACATTGACTTCAGCAAACATCTGTGTATTGAGGAATCAAACAAGCAACCTGATGTGTGGGACTCAGTGATGAAAAACCAACATTTTACTGCTAATTCTAGTCCCATGCAATGTGATTTATTTTAGTGGCTTAGTGTAACATCTGTGAATGAAATTTGATTGTTCCACAGGAAAAACCACAACCATCTCAAGACAATGAGGAGAATATCAAATTACTAAATGAAGAAATATTGTATGGTAAGCCATTTGTTGATTCAATAGCCTTTGACATAAAGATTCATTAACAATTAACCATGATTGTTTAGGTGATCATTATTTTTTTCATTAACATGCTGATAAATCATCAAACTATTGTCGTTTGTTTCAGCTAAAATATCAACAAGACCAGGTCAGGTTGGAGCGTGTAATGGATATATTTTAGAAGGAAAGGACCTTGAAGATATTCAAAGTGTTCTCAATAATAACCTTACAGTCAAGTGAATCAAGGACAGATTGAATCGGCCATCAACAGAGCAGAATTTATTCATGATTCATATCTTTCACAAGCTCATTTGCTTAACCACACATTCATTTTAGCTTTCAAGTTTTCCTTTTGATGAATGTAAAACCATACCCAGTTTTTGACGCTGCAATCATTTAAATAAATAAATATTTTTTATTTGAAGCAATCTGCTTGTCAATAAGATGATGTGAATAAAAAATTTTAATAAATGAAAAGTCAGTCTTCTTTCTCATCAGGTGTTCTCCTAAAGACAAGCCACACCCTTCTTTCAATGGACTTGTAGATGTAGACCATGCCAAGACCAACAGCCTTTCCACTGTTTAGAACATTAGACCTCATCAGAATCAATTGAGCTTTTAGAGGGTCCAATCTTACACTTCTTTCCAAAATTTCTCCAAGTGTTTGGAAAACGCTCTTGATATGTTCAACAATTCTTGAAGAATATAGCATTTGCCCAAGAATATCACGCATAACAGACCATACTGCGGTAAATACATCGTACATGGGTTTAAGAACGGCTGTTGGTGCTTTGATAAAAAGTATTCCCAACACATGAAAACAAGGTTGAAATATACTCATGAGCGGTTGAAAGGTGACTCTTACTACTTCTAAAGAACTAGATAATAGCATTAACACTTGTTTACCACATGCAACTAAAGGCGTAGCAAAAGAAGACATGATAACGTAAACTGGTTTCAGGTATGCAAGCCATTGCTTGGTGAATTCCTCAAACACCGTATTGGCTACTTGAATAAGCTTGTCCAGAGATTTAATCTGAGAAATAAGCATATCGATGACAGGCCGAACATAAGCTCGTATGAAATCTACATGGCGATATAGCTGCCATAAGGCCCACAAAATTGAAAAAATAGTATAGAAAGTAAGAACAAACTCGATGGTCCCCCGGAAAAAGGGTGTGTACACCTTGAGGGGAATATACTGAACCCAGTCAGGTAGTCCCTCGCGTAGTTTGGAACTGGTGTAATCCAACACTTCGTGTTCGTTTTGATCAAGAGCTTCAGCATCTGCAGTTATCTTTGCTTGTCTAAGAGATCGCATAATGTCTCGTACTTGACCAGTGTAGTTAACATGAAATGTTAGTTCTGCCACAAGAGAACCATCACAGCTGATGTCTTGATCGCTACCCGATATTTCTATTTTCTTCATGCATTCTAAGGTTAAAACACAATTCATTGCATCCAGGCACCCAAACTTGGTAGTAACTCTGAGATCAGCAGCAGATATATCGTCCAAGTAGAATAATTTACATTCTTCATGATCAAAGTGTTGTCGGTCGTGAAAGACTATTTTCAAAGACGTACAAGTCGGTGTGTATTCCAGCCATCTTTCTTCACTACGAATATCCCATTTTCCACATCGTATTCTGGTAACAGGTATCCGTACCGTCTGGCCAGATCTACAGTATTTTATGGGTGAGCTTGGGGGATCGGATCGACTGGATGTGATGGTATTTCTTGTTCCATCCATCGAACCTCCTTCCTCCATCTTTGACTTTGACAGTCTGATGTAAACAAAGGGCGCACGCATCTATTTATCAACATACACGCTGACAATATCGTGGGCTCATGTTATGAAATTCGCTGACAGGTAGAAATGCGGGCTCACATGAAGAAGTTTATGAAGATTTGAAGAAGAGCAAGACAAGAATGTGTTGAAAAACTGGTTTGAATCACTACTGATTGCAGCTAAATAACAAGATACTAGGCCTAAAGGGGTCTAACATTCGGTAATCAATGGCTGAGGTGAGTTAATGTTGTGTTGTAGTATGTTAAGGGCGTTAGTCTGACAACAGGCCTACTGACAGTACTCACGATGTACTTTAATATGCATACATGTACATGTGTACTGTGTGATCAGGTCTGTCTGTTCTTTGATTCTCTGCTAATAGGTTAATATATTCCTTAATAACTTGTACCAGTATGAAAGCACACCTACAGTCCACGTTGATAACATGGTGTTTTCGGGGAAGCAGTCAGTTGTGTAAGCTTTATTGTTCAGAAATATAAAGTTCATTGTGACAAATGTGACAAAACTTCATTCAAAATATTCTAGATAAACTATTCTACCAAGATTAAACTAAGGATGACTGTATTCTCAAATATAAAGAACACATATACTCCCTTATGTGGAATAGTATCCCTCACACCAATAACATGTATTATACATAACTTACTTATCTATACTGCTGTGATCTTTACATGATGGTATGTTCTGTTATAAGGAGTTCCATCAGAATGCTCTTGCACTCAAGGAGGAAGGAAATAATTACTTTAAAAAAGGTGATTATGAAGCAGCATTAGTGAATTACACAAAAGCACTGAAATTGTACCCGTCTGAAGAAAAGGATAAAGAAAGACTCAGAGATAAGGCAACAGTATACAAGAACAGAGCAGCTTGTCACTTGAAGCTGGTGAGTATTAATTTGGAGAATGATGGGCATTACAGCACATTTTATACAGGTTTTTTAAACAAAATTATTACTTAACGAAGACAAGACCTGTTTTGATAGGCCTTTGCAGGATATACTGTAATCATGTGACTGTAACTGGATGGCAAAAAAATTTGAACTTCATTTATTTAAAAAAAAATTGTTGGATTACTAATGTCATATCCAAGACCTTTTCCAAAATAAGTTTTTTTCTCTTATGAGATACTTTCAATTTCAAGATACAAAGAAAATTTAAAGTTTGTTAGCCATCCAACAGAGCCTTCCCCAGGGACCTTGGGCTGATTTGATTCATTATGAAAGTGATATATCAGCACATGACTGTTTGTTGCAATTGGCCTATTGCTGTCACCCTCCCTTGATCCTCATTCAGTAACAAATACATGCATGAGTGGAGATACTGCAGGTCAGACTTGAGCCTGATATGATTCAATTTATTCAATACTATGAACAGGAAAAATATGAAGACACAGTAAATGATTGTACAAATGGTAAGTTATATTTCTAGGATAAATATAAGACACATCTTCCTTGTACATGTTTTAACTTAATTTTCAAGGCTATTTAACAATTAGTCCTCGAGTCCGAATGGTCTACGAGTCAATAGCCCATGAGGCTGAAGGCCGAATGGGCTATTGACTCGTAGGCCATGAGGGCGAGAGGTCTAATTGTTTTAGTAAAAACCTACTAATCGGTCCAATAAAAGGATGCAAAAACTTTTGGATTTTGCTTTAAATATATATTTTTTGGTTTTCAAAACCGGCGCTTTTCGCTACTAGAGGTCTATCACTAATAGACCCCTAGTAACTCAGCCAATCACAGGGCTCGATTGGTGATAGACCATTAGTAGGTTTTTTCTAACATCTGATAGCCTGTGGATAACAAACTATAATTCAGTCAGAATTTGGAAATGTTCAAGTAGAGTGAGGAAAACCAGAGAAACAATGAACAAAAACTAATAACAATTTCATCAGACTAATTGCTGTTAGTGGGCATGCGACATGGGAGGGCCTGTGCTGGGAGATTCTGGGATGAACAATAATGACAGCTGCAAGGGACAAAAGATTAACTTACATGTAAAACTGGAGTTTAGAGAGGTAGGTTTCATATAGGGTATAGGGAAGAGAACTGGAGAAAGCTCTCAAAACAAGGTAGAGACCCAATCAACTTGATGAGATTGCATGTTATGCCAAGAAGTGAAGGTGAAAGGGAAATCCACCATGTCACATTTACTATCAAATTTCCAAGGACACATGCTTACAACTTTATGATTGTATTTTCTTTCTCTCAGCATTAGAAGTATTAGTTAATGATTCAAAGGCCTTGTATAGAAGGTGTCAAGCACTAGAGCATCTTGGCAAACTAGAAGAAGCATTTAAAGACATCCATACACTGACAAGGATTGAACCTAAGGTAAAATACACCAGAATCAATGACTGCTTGTATTCTTGTTTTGCAGTGCTTAAATTATTTGATAATCAATGTGCATTTGGTGCAGGTATACTTATGGCAGAACAATTTGGACCTTTTTTCATAACTGATTGTAATTTTTCTCAGAACTCATCCTTTCAAGTGGTGTTAAGAAGACTTGGTCCACAGTTACAGGCTAAGGTTAATATTCTGCTGTACTGTCATTGATATTTGTTTTCTGTATTGAATTATAAATTCTCCATGAAAAGTTGTGACTACTTAATCATTTGGTATAATCAATGAAGCAATAACAATAAGAATAGTACTCAAACCTACAGATGTATAGGGATGACAAGTAAGAATGGATTGCCATTACAGTAAATTACTTTTAATTGTGTTCATTAAAGTCTGAAAAAGTGAGAACCACAGATGGTTTGGTGAGTGAAATGTTTACATCATTATTTGGAGACAAAGATACAGAAGAAAGAAAAAACAAGGTATGTTTTTGTTGTAATACTATATGTGATGTATATACTATAAATAAATATGAGATGTGTTGGTTGTCTGTGAAGGTCATGTAAACATGTTATACTGATATCAAATTGTCTTGGTCCAGGCATTGAAGAATTTAGTAATCCTGTCAAAGGAAGAAGCTGGTGCACAAAAGATCTTTCATGGAGGTAAACAAAATGTCATTTTTACAGCAGTTTTTTTGTGCTTCAATCATGATGAAAATTTCTTTTTCAAACAATGTATGATAGGCCAAGGGTTACCATATTATCATTGTATTACAGGTGAGGGAGTCAAGCAGATTATCAGCTTATTGAATAGCAACTCAGAAGAACAGATTGTGGCTGGATTATTAGTGTTGAAAGGACTTTGTACAAAGTCTTCCTCAAGGGTGGGTTATTACAGTGTGACGCGCCTAACCCTGGACACCCAATTAATTCTTTTACAAGTTGCTCAATGAGGCATATTAGCCAGCAAAGAGACTAATTAAAAATCAATATCAGTGTCCAGAGGTAAAGGTTCGAATTTTGACAAGAAAGCTCGCCCAATTATTTCAACTTGGAATGTTTTTGGTCCTTTCTGTTGCAAATATAAATAAAATCTTTTCTGATATGAGTTTGACCTCACATAAAATGTACAAATTCTCATTCACTGATTGGCTTACTTGTAAAAAATTTAATTGAGTAGCCACAGTTAGGCGCGTCACACTATGATATTATTATTATCTAAATACAAAGGTGATTATACAAAATCGCGCACTCTGATTGGTTTCCTATCTCGGATTATCAGCCAATAATCACCTTTTCGGACAAAATGGATGTCGCGCTTTTAAAAAATAAAATATTTTCACTTTCAATGTTGTTTCCTGCTCAAAGACTCGCCGCTCGGTAAATATTCATCGATAATCACTTCGCCTTCGGCGAATAACTGCTAATTATTCATACCAAAACAAGTTACTCTGTATTACGATATGTATTTATTTACCATGACTATTATTGATTATCTGTATTGTGATATGGTTTTTAACCACATCTCTCAAATAAATAAATCCATAAATATATAGATAAATAATTCAACCTTGTTTATAGAGGGTACTGTAGCATGTAACAGTAACCTTGTTTATAGAGGGTACTGTAGCATGTAACAGTAACCTTGTTTATAGAGGGTACTGTAGCATGTAACAGTAACCTTGTTTATAGAGGGTACTGTAGCATGTAACAGTAACCTTGTTTATAGAGGGTACTGTAGCATGTAACAGTAACCTTGTTTATAGAGGGTACTGTAGTATGTAACAGTAACCTTGTTTATAGAGGGTACTGTAGTATGTAACAGTAACCTTGTTTATAGAGGGTACTGTAGCATGTAACAGTAACCTTGTTTATAGAGGGTACTGTAGCATGTAACAGTAATTCAAACCTGTGACCCTCTTTTAATGTCTCTTAAGTTGAAAGGGATGGGACCACCACTAACATGAACATCTGAGCAACTCAAAGGTCTAACCATTTGCAGATATTACTGTATGACAAAGACAACACCTTCTCAGTTATTTTAAGACCCTGAGTGCTGGTCCAGCCAGGGCTTGAACCCATGACCAGGGGTTTGATTAAAATTTCAAGTGCGGATGGTTTACTTAATATAGACGGCTGTATCACTTAAGTGGCCATACAATTGGGACGTGGATTGGCGGCTCTGATATGGAAAGTAGACACCGGATTTTGCCAGTTGCCGGCTTCTGATGAAATGCCTAGTATATGACCTCCTACATAATACAGTAGTCTGATGCTCAACCGACTGGTTGGCTCCATTATATTTTCAGTGTTTCTGATTGCAATCTTTTTTTTTCAGGCATCTGTTGTCTTACTCCAAGTGACAATGGACACATTTTCTGCATTTTTGGAGTCAGTAAGTTTGTTGTTCCCTTAATTGTTCCACTTTTGGGGAGGCAGTCTGGGGTGTGGTTGCATTTGGACTTCAATTAACTAAGTAAATAAAAAAAGCTTCAAATATTTTGACCAAACTATATGAGCATTATTGTCATGATTCATTGCATTTATTTTAGCCATCACCAGATGTATGTAAAGCAACTGTTGCTGTGTTACATGCAGCACTAGAGTCACTGTCAGACATGCCTACCTTGGCTGATGATTTAAAGCAATGGTACAATACCAAAGGCTACAGTCCACCACTGCCTTTTAAACTAGGTAAAACTCTGTTATGATAATTATTATGTATTAGTAGACCAAGCTACATTATAGACAGTATCTCCATGTATGGGTGGCATGGGTCATCACATACAACATGGGGCCTGGTGGGAATTGAACCTGGGATGCATTGGTGAGATGTAAGCACTCATGCTAGTGTAGTGCACACGGAGCAAACATGGAATAGCCCTTATTGTGAGTGATGAAAGTAGCGTTTTTTCATGTTTTATTCTGTCTGAATTGTCTTACCAGTAAATGAGGATAAAAATAAGGCCATCATTAGTCGTTTGTTGCTGGCAATCCGAAATGAAAAGTAAGTTCCTTTCTAAGTAGTTACCATTAAACTGCCATTCCTGTAACATAGAATATATTATTATATACATTTGTAACTATAACATGATTATGATCAGTAGTGTAATTGTACTGTTATAATACCAACCACAGGGTGATAGCTGTTTGTCGTGATGAATGTATTGACACCTTTGTCAAAACTTTCCCTAAGAACAAGCTGCTAGTTTTGATGTTTATGGAGATGAAAGGTTGGTGTGCAGTGATCATTTTATTTAATATTATTTTATTATTCTATTCACCTAATGAGCCTTGATATATATACTGCTACTGAGCTTGTTTAACCTAACTACAGTAGCTCACTTGTTATTTTTCCGTTGTGCAGTTTTGATCACCTAACTGTGTCGGCCACTGTGAATCAGTATGATACTATTAGCATATTATGTCAGTACTTTTGATATGTTGTCTGGTTTTCTAGGGCTAGCACTTGTGTTGGAGGTTGCAGCTATGGCAGCCCCTGTTTTATCAGATGAAAAGAGAACTCTTCAAGTGTCTGACAATACAAGAATGCACATTTCAGTCTTGTTAGCCACTGTCTGGGACACACTAGGGTCAGTACAGTGTTGTTGAGTAATCACCCATCAAATGGCCAGTAATTATGTACCTAGTAGATGTCTCTGAAACCTCTTCATGAAATACTGATAAAATTTTAGAGCTTGCTCAACTTATTACAATGCCTATTTTTAGTGAATGAAGTCAACATCGGTTGGTTGGTTATAAAGTGATGTATTTATACTTGATATCATTCTACTATTACTAGCCTTGTGTACCACAGTCTGAAAGACTCTGTATTTCATTATGACTGGTTTTTTCTTATTGCAGGCATGATGATAAGAATAGAGGGTCATTTACAAGTGACGTAGAAGCAGTAATAATGTAAGACAATAAGCCAACTATTGATTCATGATTGTTGGTCTATTTAATTGATTTATTACTTGTACGTTATCTGATATGTGTTTGGTAATTGTTGTGTGTAGGAAGTTCATGAACCAAACAAATGTCCAGAGTCATATTGAAGGCTGTACAGCTCTCTGTGCTCTGATTCAGGTGAGCTTGTATCATTTCACGTCATGATTATTAATTTTTGTTCACATTGAGATGGTTTACTTCAACATGTTACACTACATGTACATCTTGAAAGTAAGACATTGTTTGTTTGCTTGTAGGGATGTCAAGAAAGTGCCTCATCTTTACTGAAATCAGATGAGATAACAAACCTTATTGTTGCTCTGAGTACCAAGGAAAGCTTGGAAATACAGGTACACCGTATCCCTGCAGAGCAGTTGATTCGAATACCATTCATATTAAAATGACTCACCACACTAATCATGTCTAGAAAATTTTTTATCAGACCTTGTATTTTAATTAGTAAGCAAGGAAGGAGTTCTTTATCCTTTTAAATATCCTTAACTTGCTTCACTCAAAATAATGAAATGCAAAGAAAAGAATATGCGAAGAAATGCTCTTCAAAACCCAACCAGTTCCCGTACACGAAGAAAATGGTGTCAGTGATTGTTTGTTATGTATTCACATTAATGTTGTGATGCAGGTTGTGGCTGCTGAAACTCTGGCTTTAGCAACATCAGACAAGACCATGTGTTCATCATTAGGAGAAGCAGTATGTAGATCATTGTTATAGCATATTTTGATGTGTTCCGTACCAAGACACTTCTGTTAATCAATCAGACAGCAACTAGTTTACCAGTGATAGCAACATATCTTTCTTTTTTTTGTCTAATATGGTAATTAATGAAAATACTGTTTGATTATCTCAATACTGTACATACCTTAGCCATTCAGTGATTTGTTAAACAGTCCAATTACTAATAGATTTACTGTGTTTACATCTAGGGTTTGACATCCCTCAAGCATTTGTACCATTTGAAGAGTGATCGAGTGCGTGTACGAGCTCTTGTGGTAAGGGCAAGTAATGGCTTACTTTTATTGTGTATGATCTATCAGTACCTAATAATGATGTTTAAATGGTTCATTACCTGTTAGGGATTGTGTAAGCTTGGTACTACAGGAGGTGGATCAGTGGATGAACAAACCTTTGCAGAAGGTGCTACATTAAAGCTTTACAAATCAGTTCAAGAGTAAGTTCAGTATATGTAACAAGACTGTTGTGGTTGTGCAATACTGATGAGAATTGTGCTCTTCTGTCTAAATGCACCTATTTGTTTTGAGCAGATTTTTGACCAAATCTAAAAAAGACAAGGAACTTCGTAAGTGGGCTGCTGAGGGTTTATCATTCCTTTCCATGGATGCCGAAGTAAAGGTGAGTTGTATTTGGATGCTTCCTGCTATCTTGATCCTCTTCCATTCTGCTGCCTTTATTTCACTGTTCTGTCCCATCCTTCTGTCCCATCCTCCTGTCCCATCCCCCTGTCCCATCCTCCTGTTCCATCCCCTTCTCCCATCCTCCTGTCCCATCCTCCTGTCCTATCCTTCTGTCCCATCCTCCTGTCCCATCCCCCTCTCCCATCCTCCTGTCCCATCCCCCTGTCCCATCCCCCTGTCCCATCCTCCTGTCCTATCCCCCTGTCCCATCCCCCTGTCCCATCCCCCTGTCCCATCCCCCTGTCCCATCCTCCTGTCCCATCCTCCTGTCCCATCCTTCTGTCCCATCCTGCTGTCCCATCCCCCTGTCCCATCCTGCTGTCCCATCCTGCTGTCCCATCCTTCTGTCCCATCCCCCTGTCCCATCCCCCTGTCCCATCCTCCTGTCCCATCCTCCTGTCCCATCCCCCTGTCCCATCCCCCTGTCCCATCCCCCTGTCCCATCCCCCTGTCCCATCCTGCTGTCCCATCCTGCTGTTCTTATTGGTTAACTGTAAGGTCTTTTTGCAGGAAGAGTTTATTGACGACAATACAGCCTTACATGCTTTGATTGAGCTCACTAAGGTTAGTTACCTGGTATATGATGCTTACTGATGAACAAATAAATTAATGATGCAAGGAAGGGAGGGAGGGATGATGATAACTGAGAAATGAATGAATGATTAAATGTTATTTGTTTGATGTGTTGTAGAGTGAAGACAGTTCTCTTTTGTATGGAGTTTGTCAAACTCTTGTTAACCTCACCAACACCTTTGACAAGCCTGAAATCCCTGAGGAGATGAAAAAACTGGGAGAATTTGCAAAAGTGAAAATGCCAAAACTTGCAGAAAAGGTATTAGCAACATCTTTTTACTAGTAAAGTAAAAACAGTTCTCAGAATCTGACATTGTGCTGCTTTCAAACAGGATGGCGAAGAATATGTTAAAAGACGCATTGACATACTTGTTAAGGTACGTTTATTATATTCACTTGATAGTCGGCAGATAACATTGCTTTGAAATGTAAGACGTTTTTCATCTCAGGAAGGAATTGTGTCTTCACTGGTCCAGCTTTGCAACACAGAGAGTCAAGCAAGCCGAGAAATGATTGCAAGGTACTAGACAACCTCTTACAAACAACAGCAAGTGATTCAAACTTATCTGTGTGATACCTGATATTCTTGCTTGTTTTTGTTGCAGAGTATTTTGTGGCATTGCTGCACATGAGGAGCATCGTGGACTTACTGTTCAGCAAGGAGGAGTTAAGGTACTCAAGTTAATCCAATTGTTTTAATAGATTTGGTGTTGTGTACTTATTTTTTATGCTTTTCTTATTAGGCTCTTCTTTCATTAGCTGAAAAGAACACAGAAAAAGGAATGGACCAAGCAGTTCAGGCTTTAGCTAAGATCGCCATTTCATTGAACCCAGAATTTGCTTTTCCAGGTCACAAAGTTAGTGGATTATATTCATCATTAGAGTTTTTGTTCTTCTTTATAAGATTATACTTACACACTTTGACACACAACTCCTTCTTGAAGGTAACATGTGGACCATTCTGAAATATAACCGACTAGTGGTTATTTGAATTATTGTCGCCAGTAACAGTACTAAGTATTTGCTTTTTTCTTTGTTTGTAGAGTTTTGGTTTAATTCGTCCTTTGATTAAGATGCTTCATCCCTCTAAGAGAGTAAGACTATCTATTGATACAGATTGCCATTGATGCTTTTCATCAGTTTGTTGTGTAATACACTTTGTTTTTGTTTTCCAGGGTTTGGCACAATTTGAAGCCTTATTGGCTCTTACCAACCTTGCACAACTAAATGATGATGTGAGGTAAGGAATTGAACATTAAATACCACCCCCCCCCCCCCCCCGAATGATTATTTGTGACAAGAGAAAGGAGTAAATATTCAATTAACGAACCTATACTTTTTTATGCAGAAAACAAATTGTAAAGCAAAAAGGAATACCTGATATTGAGATGTTAATGTTTGATGAAGATGAAATGTTAAAGAGAGCTGCAACAGAATGCATGTGTAATATGATCCTGTGTGAAGAGGTAAAATATCATGTCTGCACCATGTTGAGCTTACCCGGGCATTAAACACGGTACAGTATATCATCTGTTCCATGATGAGCTTACCCGGGCATAAAACACGGTACAGTATATCATCTGTTCCATGATGAGCTTACCCGGGCATAAAACACGGTACAGTATATCATCTGTTCCATGTTGAGCTTACCCGGGCATAAAACACGGTACAGTATATCATCTGTTCCATGATGAGCTTACCCGGGCATAAAACACGGTACAGTATATCATCTGTTCCATGTTGAGCTTACCCGGGCATAAAACACGGTACAGTATATCATCTGTTCCATGATGAGCTTACCCGGGCATAAAACACGGTACAGTATATCATCTGTTCCATGTTGAGCTTACCCGGGCATAAAACACGGTACAGTATATCATCTGTTCCATGTTGAGCTTACCCGGGCATAAAACACGGTACAGTATATCATCTGTTCCATGATGAGCTTACCCGGGCATAAAACACGGTACAGTATATCATCTGTTCCATGTTGAGCTTACCCGGGCATAAAACACGGTACAGTATATCATCTGTTCCATGATGAGCTTACCCGGGCATAAAACACGGTACAGTATATCATCTGTTCCATGTTGAGCTTACCCGGGCATAAAACACGGTACAGTATATCATCTGTTCCATGATGAGCTTACCCGGGCATAAAACACGGTACAGTATATCATCTGTTCCATGTTGAGCTTACCCGGGCATAAAACACGGTACAGTATATCATCTGTTCCATGATGAGCTTACCCGGGCATAAAACACGGTACAGTATATCATCTGTTCCATGTTGAGCTTACCCGGGCATAAAACACGGTACAGTATATCATCTGTTCCATGTTGAGCTTACCCGGGCATAAAACACGGTACAGTATATCATCTGTTCCATGATGAGCTTACCCGGGCATAAAACACGGTACAGTATATCATCTGTTCCATGATGAGCTTACCCGGGCATAAAACACGGTACAGTATATCATCTGTTCCATGATGAGCTTACCCGGGCATAAAACACGGTACAGTATATCATCTGTTCGATGATGAGCTTACCCGGGCATAAAACACGGTACAGTATATCATCTGTTCCATGATGAGCTTACCCGGGCATAAAACACGGTACAGTATATCATCTGTTCCATGATGAGCTTACCCGGGCATAAAACACGGTACAGTATATCATCTGTTCGATGATGAGCTTACCCGGGCATAAAACACGGTACAGTATATCATCTGTTCCATGATGAGCTTACCCGGGCATAAAACACGGTACAGTATATCACCTGTTCCATGATGAGCTTACCCGGGCATAAAACACGGTATAAGTATATCATGTCTGCACCATGTTGAGCTTACCCGGGCATAAAACACGGTACAGTATATCATCTGTTCCATGATGAGCTTACCCGGGCATAAAACACGGTAGAGTATATCATCTGTTCCATGATGAGCTTACCCGGGCATAAAACACGGTACATTATGTCATCTGCACCATGTTGAGCTTACCCGGGCATAAAACACGGTACAGTATATCATCTGTTCCATGATGAGCTTACTACCCGGGCATAAAACACGGTACAGTATATCATCTGTTCCATGATGAGCTTACCCGGGCATAAAACACGGTACAGTATATCATCTGTTCCATGATGAGCTTACCCGGGCATAAAACACGGTACAGTATATCATCTGCACCATGATGAGCTTACCCGGGCATAAAACACGGTACAGTATATCACCTGTTCCATGATGAGCTTACCCGGGCATAAAACACGGTAGAGTATATCATCTGTTCCATGATGAGCTTACTACCCGGGCATAAAACACGGTACAGTATATCATCTGTTCCATGATGAGCTTACCCGGGCATAAAACACGGTAGAGTATATCATCTGTTCCATGTTGAGCTTACCCGGGCATAAAACACGGTAGAGTATATCATCTGCACCATGTTGAGCTTACCCAGGCATAAAACACGGTACAGTATATCATCTGTTCCATGATGAGCTTACCCGGGCATAAAACACGGTACAGTATATCATCTGTTCCATGATGAGCTTACCCGGGCATAAAACACGGTACAGTATATCATCTGTTCCATGATGAGCTTACCCGGGCATAAAACACGGTACAGTATATCATCTGTTCCATGATGAGCTTACCGGGCATAAAACACGGTACAGTATATCATCTGCACCATGATGAGCTTACCCGGGCATAAAACACGGTACAGTATGTCATCTGCACCATGTTGAGCTTACCCGGGCATAAAACACGGTACAGTATATCATCTGTTCCATGATGAGCTTACCCGGGCATAAAACACGGTACAGTATATCATCTGTTCGATGATGAGCTTACCCGGGCATAAAACACGGTACAGTATATCATCTGTTCCATGATGAGCTTACCCGGGCATAAAACACGGTACAGTATATCATCTGTTCCATGATGAGCTTACCCGGGCATAAAACACGGTACAGTATATCATCTGTTCCATGATGAGCTTACCCGGGCATAAAACACGGTACAGTATATCATCTGTTCCATGATGAGCTTACCCGGGCATAAAACACGGTACAGTATGTCATCTGCACCATGTTGAGCTTACCCGGGCATAAAACACGGTACAGTATATCATCTGTTCCATGATGAGCTTACCCGGGCATAAAACACGGTACAGTATATCATCTGTTCCATGATGAGCTTACCCGGGCATAAAACACGGTACAGTATATCATCTGTTCCATGATGAGCTTACCCGGGCATAAAACACGGTACAGTATATCATCTGTTCCATGATGAGCTTACCCGGGCATAAAACACGGTAGAGTATATCATCTATTCCATGATGAGCTTACCCGGGCATAAAACACGGTACAGTATATCATCTGTTCCATGTTGAGCTTACCCGGGCATAAAACACGGTACAGTATATCATCTGCACCATGATGAGCTTACCGGGCATAAAACACGGTACAGTATATCATCTGCACCATGATGAGCTTACCCGGGCATAAAACACGGTAGAGTATATCATCTGCACCATGTTGAGCTTACCCGGGCATAAAACACGGTACAGTATATCATCTGCACCATGTTGAGCTTACCCGGGCATAAAACACGGTACAGTTTATTATCTGCACCATGTTGAGCTTACCCGGGCATAAAAAACGATCGTCATGTTCCTGGGAAAACATGGGAGCCACATGAAAAAGGTCCCCAAGGCCCATAACTTGGGTTTCATTTCCGTGTATCATATTATTCCATTTTTTGTTGTCACAGGTATTTAACATGTATGAGAATGACTCACCGACCGAGAGAGTTAAACTTATGACTCTTTATAGTGGAGAAGATGATATTGCTCTCAAAAGGTACAACAAGGAATAGTTTTGAAACCTGTCGACTTTTCACATGTTTTACCTTGTGGTTTTGTGTTCTAGGGCTGCTAGTGGTGCGTTAGCCATGTTGACTTCAAGTGAGAAAGTCTGCCGTCAAGTAGTCAAGGTAAAAGTAACAACTTTCAGAAAATGGGACACATTTTGAAGTTGTGATTCTCAGTTCCTGTACCAACAGCTATCGTCTCCATTTTACACGTTTCAGGTCAATCCGTGGCTTGATATTATGAAGGAACTTCTCTTGTCAGATAAAACTGAATTAAAATTTAGAGGAGTTTACATTGTGAATAACATTATGGCCGCTAACAAAGAAATCGCTACAAAGGTAAATATAGAGAAATATGCTTCTTTCTACACCAACAGTGCTCCCATCTACATCACCATTGGTCCCTCCTACACCAACCGTCCTCCCCCCTACACCAACAGTCCTCCCTCCTACACCAACAGTCCTCCCTCCTACATCAACTGTGTCCCTCCTACACCAATTGTGCTTCCTCCTACACAAAGTGCTCCCTCCTATTCCAACAGTGCTCCCTCCTACCTTAACAAAG
Organism: Anthopleura sola; assembly: GCA_023349425.1. Taxonomy (NCBI): domain Eukaryota; kingdom Metazoa; phylum Cnidaria; class Anthozoa; order Actiniaria; family Actiniidae; genus Anthopleura; species Anthopleura sola. The sequence continues at coordinate 91,699 of JALHLI010000008.1, read as the reverse complement.
CATTTATGCGTAATTATCTTGCGGTAAACGGTATCAACGCATGTATTTTTCCTTCTTTGTAAAAATCAAAATGTGAGTTGAGTGTTGTCAAGAGACCATGAAGGACTCTTGGTGTTGTATGTCGTAAATATGTAAGTATGTTGTTTGTTGTAAATATAGAATGAAGTGGTAGTACATGAGGAGTGAACTCACGGAAGAGCCCCGTACTGGGAATGATTGTCGTATTTTCACAAATGTGCTCTAATATATTGTTTCCCCCCTGTAGCTTGTTGAAAGCGAAGTGCTTGAGATTCTAATGGTTTTATCCAAAGAAAAAGCAGCTGAAATGAAGCAGATTCGCGAGACTGCTGAGAATGCACTCAGTAAAGCTGTAGAGTGGGAACTCATCAAACCTACTTAAAATATGGTCATTCTAGTCATGAAATGCTAAGCATGTTAGTGCAAATCTATTTTATTAGTTTAAATAAAAATGTGCTTTTTTAACGTATTTTTATATTTGTTTCCTCGCTTACAAACACACACCCTGGACGTTATTAGCATGCATTGCAGTCGTTCCTAGTTGGTTCAGATCGGAGACGGAGAAGAATTACCTATTATGTTAATTAGTTCTTATATATGCACACTAGTATAGTATAGCGAGACCGCTGAGCAAGAGTGATCGTTCTTTTTGATCACAAAATGCGGTTTTTTTTACCGATACTGCACGGTATCAAGGATGAAAAAATGGACTGCATTCTCTTTTACTCCTACAAAGAGCTAATGTTCCAAACGGCAGTATTGATACAAACTTCTTACATGGTGTCTAAATTCCCTTCCCTTTTTACACAGTATTCCCTTCTTATTCACTTGTTGTATTCAACACACCAACACAGTCCCAACTAGTAACCACAAGTCATTATCAGTGAATCCCTTTTTACACAGTATTCCCTTCTTATTCACTTGTCGTATGTATTCTAAACAAGTCAACCTTTCAAAAGAAACTAGGATCAAAACCATTTTAGTACAAATATATAAATTACATTGAATGTGAATTGATAGTACAAAATACAAATAACTGACAAACCATCAAATCCACAATTATTTATTATAAGTAATAGCATGACTTGAGGGTGATTAGTGATTTTAAAAATGTCCCCGAAAGACGCCGAAGGCGGAGGGACTTTAACTAAACCTCCCAAGGCTTGAGGGGACATTTAATCACTAATCACCCGGAATGTCATGCTATTAGTTTGTAATATTATGATTACCGAGGAATAAAACTGCTCTTAGGAAATATGTTAGCTTTCGTACGATGCATAAATTACAAAGCTGTTGATATGCGGCATACTTAAGGGAATTTGCCTTTGTTAAATGCGACAATGGCGAATTGAACCAGCATTCATTCATTCGTGGTGCTTTATTCTAACTCACTTTGGTTGGCCTAGAGCGGTATTAATGAAGTGTTTTCAAACCGTCGTGATTACGTCACAAATAGTAAGAAAAATTCCCGCCCTAGTCAACGCATGCGCAAAGATTATTCAATGGTTCCCACAAGTGCTGGGGTGTTGAATAGTGTGTAGTGCAAGGTCATTGCTCAAAATTTCCGATTGGGTCGATGCGACCTAGCCATGGTCCCGGTGATTGTCATATGAGGGGCCATGCCTCATGAATAGTGATGAGGGATATTAAGTCTAAACATCCCTCATGATTATACTCATGATGAATATTTAGACTAAATATCCCTCATCACTATTCATCCAGGGGGATGTTAGACCTTAAACAGCCCTCTGGAAACCATGGATCCCGAGGTAATCATGATATTAAATGTGGTACATAACTCATGACAACCAAGCTTAATCTAAACTATCTTATAACAGTTTCATACTCATTCTAATTTTCAAAAATAGATTTCCTTAAGGGCATGTTACCAACCACGTGTACATAAGTGGTCGTATGCTATAGTCCGTATGTTTGCCGTCTAGTACGTATACATCGGCTTTACCTACTGGGGAGCCGTTCATACTTCGCTCAATGTTGGCCCATTAACACTTTGTTTGGAGTGAAGTGTCATCCTCCTGATCACGTGATGGCCCGTCACGTGGGCTTGTTGGGTTATGTATAGGTACGTCTGACGCAGTAGCTCCTTGAATATCTGTATATCTCACACGTTCATTGGCATCGTCATCATGATCACGTGATGTATCCTGGTGTATCTCTAATGGCCCGTCATGTGCGCTTGTTGGGTTATTCATAGGTACGTCTGACGCAGTAGCTCCTTGAATATCTGTATATCTCACACGTTCATTAGCAGCGTCACCATGATCAGGATCATCATCTTGTGTAATATGACCATTCGCTAGTTCTTGTTCACTTATGTGCACTTCATCGTAAACTCTCATATCATCATCTTCATCATTTTGGATTTCAAGATACTCCTAGAACATAATAGTTTTAGCTGGTTAACTGCATATCACGAGTGTCATTTGCTAGTCACCTTAATTTTGTACCTTCCCAAGGGATAGACTAGCTACGAATAGCATAAGCCTCAAGCATGATGATGTTTTATACTTTTTACACTTCCAGAACCCCTTTAGGTAGCTTGTTTTTAATACTAATTTTCACTATTGTCTTGGTATTCTCAAAAGGAGTTTTTTAAAATTAGTCAGTGATCACCAATGTATTTTAATTAATGAGCGGGCCAAAGTAACTTACCGAAATTCCGGCCAGCATATCTTCAACTCTTTTATCTATTTCCATGAACGATGGTCTGTCAAGGGGGTTTGCCCTCCAGGTGTCCAACATAACTTCATACCTGTAGATATTGAAAACAACCAAAACTTATCTTTCTCTATCACCCTGCATCCCATCCGTCCATCGCATCCATCCATTCCATCCATCCGTCAATCCCATCAATCCATCCGTCCGTCCATCCCATCACAATCATCCAACCATCTGTCCATCCCATCCATTCATCCCATCACATCCATCCATCCGTCCGTTCATTCCATCACATCCATCCGTCCATCCCATCCATCCATCCATCCGTCCGTCCATCCCATCACAATCATCCAACCATCTGTCCATCCCATCCATTCATCCCATCCATCCAACCATCTGTCCATCCCATCCATTCATCCAATCACATCCATCTATCCGTCCGTCCATCCCATCACAATCATCCAACCATCTGTCCATCCCATCCATTCATCCCATCCATCCAACCATCTGTCCATCCCATCCATTCATCCCATCACATCCATCCGTCCATCCCATCACATCCATCCATCCGTCCGTTCATCCCATCACATCCATCCGTCAATCCTATCACATCCATCCATCTGTCCATCCCATCCATCCACTTCCAGCCACTTCCAGTCACTTCCATCCACTTCCATCCACTTCCAGCCACTTCCATGTAACTTGTTCAAAGGTTCGCCAGCCCTGAAACTTGAAGTGTTGCCCTTCTTTTCTATACTTAATACCTAGCTGTATATCACTTGTGGTATTGCTGAAAATGCAAATGTCAAACTTACACCTCATCGTCACAATCAGCGGGCTGTTCAAGTCGGTAGCCTCTTTTGATTTCGTTGAGAATGTCCATACCACTATCCACACCAGCGTATGGCACAGTACCTGCATGTAACAATATCATATCAGTATAAGACAATATTAACAGTACGGTAACTCTACAATCAGCAAAAGTCAAAAGTCAAAACCTGCTGTTTCGATCTCCCATACAGTCACTCCATATGACCACCTAAACAGGTACAAGAAGAAAGAGAATGTTAGCATAGATTGAGTTTGCCGTTTGGGTTTATTGTTTATAATAGCAATATTAATACTCACACATCGCTCTTCGTTGTACACGTATAGTCTTCAATAGATTCAGGTGCCATCCATCTTACTGGTCTTTTACCCTGAACCAAACACGTCAAATATCAGTCTACGAAGAAACATTGCTGTGGGATTATTTTACTATGTAATCTATCAAATAATGAGCTATTTACCCCCTTCACATCTTCATACATTCCACTTTCATAGATGTCACGTGAAAGTCCGAAGTCCGATACCATGGGAACCAAGCTTTTTCCAAGTAACACGTTCCTCGCAGCCAAATCTCGATGTACACACTGAAAATGTTTTAAAATCATCGTGGTTATTCATCTTGTATCATAATCAGCGATAATTAAGTCACGAGACAAGGTAATAAATAATGGTAATTGAACTAAGTGGAGTGCAATTTGGTTATGTTCCTTATTTGCTGTAATCTGATTGGCTGATTACATCCTGTAATCTGATTAGTTACCTTTTCTAGTGTTGCATTGTGATTGGCTGACAAAAAGATGTGATTCGGACTCAAAATAGTGCGATTCCTGCTTGAATCAATCTACTGAGAGCCAATCAGATTACAGGATTTGCTAGTGATTTCAAAATGGATATAATAAAGGTGATTATTAACGACGCGTAGGCATATATTACCTTCATTTTCTCAAGATGTTTCATTCCTCTAGCGATCCCATGTGCAAATTTTAGCTTTTGTAGTTTATCAAGCTTCTCCACATCGTCCGTGCTGGTGCTTGGCTGCACATTCATGTAAGCATGGTCTGAATACTCAAGTTTTCGATGTTTGTGAAGATAATCAAGAAGACAACCACCCTCAGCAATTTTGACGACGACCCACAATGGACCTGAAACGAGCCATTTGGAAAACACATAATCACAACTGTGCACAAGTGTGAAGCCCAGTAATGGCCCTTTGTCATCTAGTACGTGGTGTACGATCATCGTGACCAGACGATCATTCAAATCTAGTACGCGCGCAATAAAATCACTTAGCATTTTTAAGAAACAGCTTAGGACACATCTTTTTAATATAGCTTACAACAAGTAGTTTTTAGTGACTTTAACTTAGTTATTTGGAATTCATTTAGAATATTTCCATTTACAACTTAGTATTTGGTTTTTTAGTATTGGATTTTTTATAGATTAATATTTATAGTAAATATTCATATGTTATATATTTATATTCTATTAACGTATTCATGTAAAGCGCTCTTGATCATTTTAATGTTAAAAAGCGCTATATTAAGTAAATAAATTATTATTATTAAATCATTATTAATGTATTATTGTAAAGATGGAACATGCCATATTATAGGCCATTACAAGCGGAGGTCATTTTACCAGAAGGGAGTTATTTTACAAGAAGGGAGTTATTTTACCTAAAGTGAACCCGCGCCCAGCCACTGGGCCAACCGGGAGGCGGAAAAGTCATATCTTACCTATCATAATTTATCTATCTATATGGCTAGTGCAATACGCGGTATTCATTTTCTTACCATTGACGGTACATGCTCCTATCAGGCTGACTATGTTGGTATGGTTACCAACTTGGCTCATGATACTTAGTTCGTTGAATAAATCTCGATGTTCTCTCTCTGTGGCAAACCCTTCACACCAAAGACAAAAAACACACACAATGCATCGTATATTAAAATATGTATATCAAAATCGATTGGGAAAAGGGGAATACACCTCAGTGGTTGGAATGTGGCAAATCCACGAGAGGTTTAAGCATGCAGGGATGTATGTAAACCCACTTCTTGACCTGGACCTCCAAACATTTGGAAAATAGCATCCATCTGCGAATCCATCACGTTCAGTTTAAAAGGGTGAATGAGTGCCAAGTTGAAGATATATACATTTGATATTGGAGTGAGCTAGCTCGCCAAAATAGAATCGTAAATCCAACCCTGGTGGCAACAATAAAGCATTATTTAACATTTGCACGTACTTTTTAGCATCTTCACAGCACATGGTATATTTTTGTCATTTCGTTTCAGATCTGCTCTAACAACAGTTCCAAAAGCACCAGCTCCAAGCTCTTTTCCAACAGTCACATCTTCTCGGGGAATTTCCTTCCATCTACAAGGGAATTCTTCCAAAAGCCTTCCAATGTCGTACAGGTTTTCTTCACGCGGTCCATAGTGTTGAGGGGATTGCAGCTGAAAGATCAAGTATTGATATAGGTATTCAATTCAATTCAATTCAATCAAGTTTATTGTACCCATAAAAGATACCATATTTACATTTACAAATATGAATGAGGCAGATTAACAGGTACAACTGTCTGCAATAACCACATGGCTAACCAAGACAGACAGACAGACAGCTAGACAAATGAGATTTACAAATCATGAGTTGGGTAAGCTGATGTTAATTATACATAGAAATAATTGAAAAGCAAACTTATTTAGAATACACTTTTTTTCCTCAAACACCACTCCGCTCTTGATTACATTCTTGTCTATTCTCTCTCTCTCTCTCCTCCCTAGGGTTCCCCCACAGGGTCCACAGGGTTCCCAGTCGGTCCTAATTTACAGGTTATAATCGTACAAACATAAATAAATAAATAAATAAATAATGATAATAACAATAATAATCACTAACTATTCAAATATTAGAATGTAACTGATAGAGTACTAAAAATGTGTTACTAACCATAGGTCCTAGAGGCATATCACCAGTCTGGTCTTTGGGTCTTACATATGGTCGAATACAGAAAAGTATGACAACAGCAATAATTATTGCTAATCCTATCGGGAGAACGATGGTGAGCAGTACTTGTTTCATCATGATATCTGTACACAAGAAAACCCAGGCTAGTCATTATAATGATTATATGGTGAGCAGTACTTGTTTCATCATGATATCTGTACACAAGAAAACCCAGGCTAGTCATTATAATGATTATATGGTGAGCAGTACTTGTTTCATCATGATATCTGTACACAAGAAAACCCAGGCTAGTCATTATAATGATTATATAGTGAGCAGTACTTGTTTCATCATGATATCTGTATACAAGAAAACCCAGGCTAGTCATTATAATGATTATATGGTGAGCAGTACTTGTTTCATCATGATATCTGTACACAAGAAAACCCAGGCTAGTCATTATAATGATTATATGGTGAGCAGTACTTGTTTCATCATGATATCTGTACACAAGAAAACCCAGGCTAGTCATTATAATGATTATATGGTGAGCAGTACTTGTTTCATCATGATATCTGTATACAAGAAAACCCAGGCTAGTCATTATAATGATTATATGGTGAGCAGTACTTGTTTCATCATGATATCTGTACACAAGAAAACCCAGGCTAGTCATTATAATGATTATATAGTGAGCAGTACTTGTTTCATCATGATATCTGTATACAAGAAAACCCAGGCTAGTCATTATAATGATTATATGGTGAGCAGTACTTGTTTCATCATGATATCTGTATACAAGAAAACCCAGGCTAGTCATTATAATGATTATATGGTGAGCAGTACTTGTTTCATCATGATATCTGTACACAAGAAAACCCAGGCTAGTCATTATAATGATTATATAGTGAGCAGTACTTGTTTCATCATGATATCTGTATACAAGAAAACCCAGGCTAGTCATTATAATGATTATATGGTGAGCAGTACTTGTTTCATCATGATATCTGTACACAAGAAAACCCAGGCTAGTCATTATAATGATTATATGGTGAGCAGTACTTGTTTCATCATGATATCTGTATACAAGAAAACCCAGGCTAGTCATTATAATGATTATATGGTGAGCAGTACTTGTTTCATCATGATATCTGTATACAAGAAAACCCAGGCTAGTCATTATAATGATTATATGGTGAGCAGTACTTGTTTCATCATGATATCTGTATACAAGAAAACCCAGGCTAGTCATTATAATGATTATATGGTGAGCAGTACTTGTTTCATCATGATATCTGTATACAAGAAAACCCAGGCTAGTCATTATAATGATTATATGGTGAGCAGTACTTGTTTCATCATGATATCTGTATACAAGAAAACCCAGGCTAGTCATTATAATCATTATATGGTGAGCAGTACTTGTTTCATCATGATATCTGTATACAAGAAAACCCAGGCTAGTTATTATAATCATTATATGGTGAGCAGTACTTGTTTCATCATGATATCTGTACACAAGAAAACCCAGGCTAGTCATTATTATAAGTAATAGCATGACTTGAGGGTGATTAGTGATTAAATGTCCCCGAAAGCCGAGGGAGGTTTTGTTGAAGTCCAGACGCCGAAGGCGGAGGGACTTTAACTAAACCTCCCGAGGCTTGAGGGGACATTTAATCACTAATTACCCGAAATTTCATGCTATTAGTTTGTAATATTATGATTATCAAGGAATAAAACTGCTCTTAGGAAATATGTTAGCTTTCGTACGATGCATAAATTACAAAGTTTTACAAAGCTGTTGATATGCAGCATACTTAAGGGAATTCGCCTTTGTTAAATGCGACAATGGCCAATTGAACCAGCATTCATTCATTCGTGGTGCTTTATTCTAATTCACTTTGGTTGGCCTAGAGCGGTATTAATGAAGTGTTTTGAAACCGTCTTGATTACGTCACAAATAGTAAGAAAAATTCTCGGCTAGTCAACGTATGCGCAAAGATTATTCAATGGATCCCACAAGTGCTGGGGTGTTCAATAGTGTGTAGTCCAGAGTCATTGCGCAAAATTTTCGATTGGGTAAGTGCTACCCAGCCATGGTCCCGGTGATTGTCATATGAGGGACCATGCCTCATGGATAGTGATGAGGGATATTTAGACTAAATATCCCTCATGATTATATTCATGAGGGATATTTAGTCTAAATATCCCTCATGATTATATTCATGAGGGATATTTAGACTAAATGTCCCTCACGATTATGTTCATGAGGGATATTTAGACTAAATATCCCTCATCACTATTCATGCAGGGGGATGTTAGACCTTAAACATCCCTCTGGAAACAATGGATCCCGAGGTAATCATGATATTATAATGATTATATGGTGAGCAGTACTTGTTTCATCATGATATCTGTACACAAGAAAACCCAGGCTAGTCATTATAATGATTATATGGTGAGCAGTACTTGTTTCATCATGATATCTGTACACAAGAAAACCCAGGCTAGTCATTATAATGATTATATGGTGAGCAGTACTTGTTTCATCATGATATCTGTACACAAGAAAACCCAGGCTAGTCATTATAATGATTATATGGTGAGCAGTACTTGTTTCATCATGATATCTGTACACAAGAAAACCCAGGCTAGTCATTATAATGATTATATGGTGAGCAGTACTTGTTTCATCATGATATCTGTACACAAGAAAACCCAGGCTAGTCATTATAATGATTATATAGTGAGCAGTACTTGTTTCATCATGATATCTGTATACAAGAAAACCCAGGCTAGTCATTATAATGATTATATGGTGAGCAGTACTTGTTTCATCATGATATCTGTATACAAGAAAACCCAGGCTAGTCATTATAATGATTATATGGTGAGCAGTACTTGTTTCATCATGATATCTGTACACAAGAAAACCCAGGCTAGTCATTATAATGATTATATAGTGAGCAGTACTTGTTTCATCATGATATCTGTACACAAGAAAACCCAGGCTAGTCATTATAATGATTATATAGTGAGCAGTACTTGTTTCATCATGATATCTGTATACAAGAAAACCCAGGCTAGTCATTATAATGATTATATGGTGAGCAGTACTTGTTTCATCATGATATCTGTACACAAGAAAACCCAGGCTAGTCATTATAATGATTATATAGTGAGCAGTACTTGTTTCATCATGATATCTGTATACAAGAAAACCCAGGCTAGTCATTATAATGATTATATGGTGAGCAGTACTTGTTTCATCATGATATCTGTATACAAGAAAACCCAGGCTAGTCATTATAATGATTATATGGTGAGCAGTACTTGTTTCATCATGATATCTGTATACAAGAAAACCCAGGCTAGTTATTATAATCATTATATAGTGAGCAGTACTTGTTTCATCATGATATCTGTATACAAGAAAACCCAGGCTAGTTATTATAATCATTATATGGTGAGCAGTACTTGTTTCATCATGATATCTGTATACAAGAAAACCCAGGCTAGTCATTATAATGATTATATGGTGAGCAGTACTTGTTTCATCATGATATCTGTATACAAGAAAACCCAGGCTAGTCATTATAATGATTATATGGTGAGCAGTACTTGTTTCATCATGATATCTGTATACAAGAAAACCCAGGCTAGTCATTATAATGATTATATGGTGAGCAGTACTTGTTTCATCATGATATCTGTATACAAGAAAACCCAGGCTAGTCATTATAATGATTATATGGTGAGCAGTACTTGTTTCATCATGATATCTGTATACAAGAAAACCCAGGCTAGTCATTATAATGATTATATGGTGAGCAGTACTTGTTTCATCATGATATCTGTATACAAGAAAACCCAGGCTAGTCATTATAATGATTATATGGTGAGCAGTACTTGTTTCATCATGATATCTGTACACAAGAAAACCCAGGCTAGTCATTATAATGATTATATGGTGAGCAGTACTTGTTTCATCATGATATCTGTATACAGGAAAACCCAGGCTAGTCATTATAATCATTATATGGTGAGCAGTACTTGTTTCATCATGATATCTGTATACAAGAAAACCCAGGCTAGTCATTATAATGATTATATGGTGAGCAGTACTTGTTTCATCATGATATCTGTACACAAGAAAACCCAGGCTAGTCATTATAATGATTATATGGTGAGCAGTACTTGTTTCATCATGATATCTGTACACAAGAAAACCCAGGCTAGTCATTATAATCATTATATGGTGAGCAGTACTTGTTTCATCATGATATCTGTACACAAGAAAACCCAGGCTAGTCATTATTTATTCGCCTCGTCTCGGGTTTTCACTGATCTGCTCTCGAATTCTCCCAAACGCGTAGCCTCGGTTTTCACCAGGCTATGAAGGCATCGGAGAAAATGTTTTATTTCTTTTATAAAATACTTAAAAAATGCTTGTTACGTCATTTCCGTGCCTTCATAGCGTGATGAAAACACAGCTCTCGACCAATGAGAGCGCGCGTACTATCTTAAGTATTTTTTTAAATAGTACTGAATGATACTCGAAATATATAAACCAAACTTCCATGCGTAAATGCATGTACGAATTAAGTTATAAACATAATTATAATCTCGCATAAATTAGAAATTTACTGAAAGCTAGTAGAGAGCATCTGACCTGGGGTTTTCACTTCCAGAGTTTTGTACTGCAATTCCTCTCCATTCATCAGTGAATTGCGACGTGACGTCACCTGTACAAAATAGGACTGACCAGGTTCCAATCCTTTTACTACACCTTTCATTGTACCATCTTTATCTTCCACAGTTTCCCCAGTTTTTAATCTTTCTATGGGTTCAGCGTGTTTTCTGTATAGGATGCTATAAGAACTAATCTGGTATTGCTTGTAGAATGGTGGGCGTTCCAACGAAAGAACAGCATATGTAGGTTGGTTGGAAACTAACTTAGCATCAGGTGGAAATGGAGCACCTGAAAACAAAGAACATACATTCAGTCATCACTGTTTGTTGCATACCATGTTCGTGATCTCTATAAGACAGCTATAATACCTTCAACGATGATCTGGCCTACAGGAATCTCACCAAGTTTACCGTCTTTCGTCTCTGCTATCATTGTAGACAACATCTCATATTTTGCGTCTTCAAGTTTTGCGCCTGAATGAGCGCTAGCTATCACCCTGAACCGTGCTAGGACACTTCCTTTCCTTTAAAAATGATTGTAAAAAACAGGATCGTAAAAGTATTTATTAACATTCAGTAGCTAGTGAGTAAATAGTTTACACATAAAACCATTCAACGTGAAATACTCAAGTTACTGATCTATTGGATAACTAGTGATCATCTCGCGAGGTGTAAAATAACAAGGTCGGAGCAATCAATACTAAATTAAAGATAACGACGAAGGGAAGTAGTTACCCTCCGAAAAACTCCGAAACGTTTCTAAATCAATCAATATACTCTCCAAACAGATATCATTATCTTTAGTTTAATTGTTCTAAATACCCAAATTGGTTGATTACAACATCTTCTATATTGGCCTTTGTGGTATTACTATACAAACGTAGCACCTGAAAAGGAACAAGAAACACTGAGTGATGATGTAGCTCTCCATACTACTAATATACTGAGTAGAGTAGTGGATGTTACATTTTGTCATCAACGCAGCAGCAACTAGTTTTCTTTGTAAAGAAGGAAAATAAGAAGATAACTAATTATGACTGGTTATTGTCAGTCGGTACAAACCTCAACTTTGATAGTTGAACTGAGGCGCTTGAATCTAGAAGAGTCCGGGCTAAGTAGATCATCATGGAAATGTTCGTTTGTAAGATTAACGATAAATACAACTTTTGTCGTATCTGTCAGTTGACAAAGAAAAACATTATAAGAAACTAACACAGTGTAATGCGATCCACAAAGGCATGGAAATCTAATTTAGTAAAATCAAGAAAATTAGAAGTATATAATTCAATAAAGAAAACCTATGAAACAGAAGATTACTTAAATACTATACAAAACTTTGATCAGCGAAGATATTTCACAAAATTAAGAATTAGTGATCATAAATTAGCTAAAGAGACAGGAAGATATGGAAAACGAAGGGTGAAAGTCGAACAGAGACTTTGCATCTTTTGTAATCATAATCAAATCGAAACAGAAGAACATATGCTATTACAATGTTCTCTGTATTCAAATTTAAGATCAAATCTATGCAACAAGTTGACTGACCAAATAGATATAAATAATTTAGATATTTCAACTTTACTAAGTTCTAAAAATCAAGCTCTCTATTATGTGTCTAAATTCATTTTGAAAGCTTTTGAACTTAGGAACAGCAAAACGCAAAATGATGTTAAAAAATAATATAATTTAATCAGAATTTATTCATGATAATTAACAATTAGTCCTCGAGTCCGAATGGTCTACGAGTCAATAGTCCATGAGGCCGAAGGCCGAATGGGCTATTGACTCGTAGGCCATGAGGGCGAGAGGTCTAATTGTTTTAGTAAAAACCTACTAATCAGTCCAATAAAAGGATGCAAAAAGTTTTGGATTTTGCTTTAAATATATATTTTTTGGTTTTCAAAACCGGCGCTTTTCGCTACTAGAGGTCTATCACTAATAGACCCCTAGTAGCTCAGCCAATCACAGGGCTCGATTGGTGATAGACCATTAGTAGGTTTTTTCTAAATATGATTAGTCCGAAGTTCAAAAGCAAAATCATATTGATATATTTTAGTCAATTATTGTAATTCAATCAATTTGTAATTATCTATAGAGTTTATGTTATATCACAATACTTTAGCAATACCTGTAAATTCATAGGTCATGCCAATAAAGTTATCTATCTATAGGGCCTGTAGTCTCTCTATAGTTTCTGGCGGGTCTCTATAGGGCCTGTAGTCTCTCTATAGTCTCTGGCGGGTTTCTATAGGGCCTGTAGTGTCTGTATAGTCTCTGGCGGGTCTCTATAGGGCCTGTAGTCTGTCTATAGTGTCTGGCGGGTCTCTATAGGTCCTATAGTCTCTCTATAGTCTCTGGCGGGTCTCTATATTGACTGTAGTCTCTCTATAGTCTCTGGCGGGTCTCTATAGGGCCTGTAGTCTCTCTATAGTCTCTGGCGGGTCTCTATAGGGCCTGTAGTCTCTGTATAGTCTCTGACGGGTCTCTATAGGGCCTGTAGTCTCTGTATAGTCTCTGGCGGGTCTCTATAGGGCCTGTAGTCTGTCTATAGTGTCTGGCGGGTCTCTATAGGTCCTATAGTCTCTCTATAGTCTCTGGCGGGTCTCTATATTGACTGTAGTCTCTCTATAGTCTCTGGCGGGTCTCTATAGGGCCTGTAGTCTCTCTATAGTCTCTGGCGGGTCTCTATAGGGCCTGTAGTCTCTCTATAGTCTCTGGCGGGTCTCTATAGGGCCTGTAGTCTGTCTATAGTGTCTGGCGGGTCTCTATAGGTCCTATAGTCTCTCTATAGTCTCTGGCGGGTCTCTATAGGGCCTATAGTCTCTCTATAGTCTCTGGCGGGTCTCTATAGGGCCTGTAGTCTCTCTATAGTCTCTGGCGGGTCTCTATATTGACTGTAGTCTCTCTATAGTCTCTGGCGGGTCTCTATAGGGCCTGTAGTCTCTCTATAGTCTCTGGCGGGTCTCTATAGGGCCTGTAGTCTCTCTATAGTCTCTGGCGGGTCTCTATAGGGCCTGTAGTCTCTCTATAGTCTCTGGCGGGTCTCTATAGGGCCTATAGTCTCTCTATAGTCTCTGTAGGGTCTATATACCGTAAGGTCTATCATTTCCCGCATTAATCATATTCACTAAAACGTAAATTCTCAACACCTATATACTTAATAAATGATGATGCCTACAGATAATGTGTAGTAAGTAGAATAATGTTTAATAGTTTACCTCTAACGGTCACTGTGGTATTGGCTTCAGCTGAACCCAAACTGTTATTTACGAAGCAAGTGTATAAGCCTTTGTCTTTGTAAAAAACGTAGGTAAAAGAGAGTGAACCATTATTAAAGTTCAATATATATCTTTTATGCGGCGGAATTACTTCTAAAATTCCTTTTCCTGGTGGTACGATCGCCCGATCACTTAGGATCCACGTGACTGCAGGGGTAGGGAATCCAGTGTAGTTACAATACAGCACAGCAGCTGTATGTGGAGTTAGAATGACTTTTGACTTGAGGTTAATGATCTTGGGTGAAGCTAAGGATATAAACAAATAACGTTTACTGCACGCCGTTATCCAATGAGATGTATCACCTTTGATGAGGGCGATTGCCTTCAGACTTCCCTACCTAACGGTATAACTATCAATCCACTTTTTCGGCGATAAGCTTTCACGTGGTGACGTAGTGTTACGGTCAAAAAAAAGTTCGGACATTGTTGTTGAATTGCCATACGATCGTACTAACTTTTATACAATTTATTTACTTGATTTGTTTATTCTGTTCTCAAAATCTTAGCAAAACTTCTTTAAAATTAAGTATATTTAGATAGACGGTGATCCCTGGAACTTTAATATGATGAGATAACTTTGTGCCAAGTTTCATAAAATTGACATCACCTTTTTCAATTTGCCCGCGAACGTCCTAAATCAAGGTATTCCGAAGTATTGACTGTAATATATCCATAACTCACCACAAATGTTAGTAATATTAAATACTGCATCCATCCCAGGCCCTGCGGCGGTCCATGCCCTCAAGTGAACAGAGTAATCTGCACATCTTTTCATGTTAGTAATCTGTGTGCTGTTAGTACTGTTCGATACTGTCCCGTTCCTTACTACTTGGGTCTTATTATCATACACAACGTAACGATAACCAAGTAGGACGCCATTAGCTTTGTCTTCTGGTATCAATACCCACTGAATGACAAGCTCGGAAGAAGAGATGAACTTTGCTGTAAGTCCACTTGGAGCACTTGGGGCTGTAAATATAAACATCAGGCTCGTTATTGCAAGAACCAGGAAAAAGAATCATGGATAATAAGATAAGGTAGAGACTCTTGATTAAGGAATACATTTGATACTCAAAGAGTGAGACTACATAACATGGGAAAATGAAATAAGGAGCATCAAACATTTAATGTACCGGTATATCTGGGACAGCAGGGAAAAGTGGGTCTTTTTGTTTGTTACTAATATGTTTCTTGGTTCTCATCAGTGTAATATTCTCTATCAGTTGTTATTGATCCTTTTCCCCCTATATATTCATTATTTATGATCTTTAATTGTTTACTATCTTTACTTTTTCTTTTCGAATGTATTGGTTTCCGTCCATTGATTGGTAACACTGATTTTATACAGCTAAGTATACCACTGAGCTAATCAACTCGTTATTGTACTCGTTAATGATTTTCTAACCTATTTCTATGCTTTTAATAACCTTTTGTTTTTAATGAATGTATTTCATTTAGGTCCTAAATAAACATTTATTGTTGTTGCCGTTTAATTGTCCGTTCAGTGAGTAACGTCCTTAGCTTGATCTAATTAAATTCCTGGTTAGCGTTTCACGTTGCAGTTAATCTTTTAAATTAATCCAACCGACATTTCCAACAACTTTCTGTTAACCTTATTGCTAAGTTAGTGCATGAAGACTGACACAACGATAATCAGCTAGTGTAATGAACCAATGCTAGGGATATCAACACTGACTATTTATATCAAATGGCTAACATATTAATTGCAGTTCATGTATTGCTTTCTCAAGATGGCTGTCGTACCTCCCTCTAGGGTTCTGACACTTTTCACGTTTGCTATAGTAGCAAGATTTTCGTCAACGCCTTTACTGTTGTATGCAGCCACTCCTACAAAATACTCCGTGTATGGGTGAAGATGTGTTACATTTGTCCTTGTCAAAGTAATATTTAAGAATACTTTCTTGTACTTGTTCTTATAGTCATTCATATCTGCTTTCTTCAGATAATACACGCGATATCCCAACAACACGCCATTCTCATGTTCGGCTGAGATAGGATCCCATCTAAGATAGATACTGCAACAGTCTAATGCTCTGATCTCTGTTATCTTTGGAAGTGCACTTGGTGCTGAAAGCATAAATGTCATCTGATGTCATCTGTACTGGAGGTACCTCTACTGAACATGGTAGGTGTTAGTTAGTTTACTGGAGGTATCTCGACTGAACATAGTAGGTGTTAGTTGGTTTACTGGAGGCATCTCTACTGAACATGGTAGGTGTTAGTTGGTTTACTGGAGGTATTTCTACTGAACATGGTAGGTGTTAGTTGGTTTACTGGAGGTATTTCTACTGAACATGGTAGGTGTTAGTTGGTTTACTGGAGGTATCTCTACTGAACATAGTAGGTGTTAGTTGGTTTACTGGAGGTATCTCTACTGAACATAGTAGGTGTTAGTTGGTTTACTGGAGGTATCTCTACTGAACATAGTAGGTGTTAGTTGGTTTACTGGAGGTATTTCTACTGAACATGGTAGGTGTTAGTTGGTTTACTGGAGGTATCTCTACTGAACATAGTAGGTGTTAGTTGGTGTACTGGAGGGATCTCTACTGAACATGGTAGGTGTTAGTTGGTTTACTGGAGGTATCTCTACTGAACATAGTAGGTGTTAGTTGGTTTACTGGAGGTATTTCTACTGAACATGGTAGGTGTTACTTGTTTTACTGGAGGTATCTCTACTGAACATAGTAGGTGTTAGTTGGTGTACTGGAGGGATCTCTACTGAACATGGTAGGTGTTAGTTGGTTTACTGGAGGTATTTCTACTGAACATAGTAGGTGTTAGTTGGTTTACTGGAGGTATTTCTACTGAACATGGTAGGTGTTAGTTGGTTTACTGGAGGTATCTCTACTGAACATAGTAGGTGTTAGTTGGTTTACTGGAGGTATCTCTACTGAACATAGTAGGTGTTAGTTGGTTTACTGGAGGTATCTCGACTGAACATAGTAGGTGTTAGTTCGTTTACTGGAGGTATCTCTACTGAACATGATAGGTGTTAGTCAGTTTACTGGAGGTATCTCTACTGAACATAGTAGGTATTAGTTGGTTTACTGGAGGTATCTCGACTGAACATGATAGGTGTTAGTTGGTTTACTGGAGGTATCTCGACTGAACATAGTAGGTGTTAGTTGGTTTACTGGAGGTATCTCTACTGAACATGATAGGTGTTAGTCAGTTTACTGGAGGTATCTCGACTGAACATGGTAGGTGTTAGTTGGTTTACTGGAGGCATCTCTACTGAACATGGTAGGTGTTAGTTGGTTTACTGGAGGCATCTCTACTGAACATGGTAGGTGTTAGTCAGTTTACTGGAGGTATCTCGACTGAACATAGTAGGTGTTAGTTCGTTTACTGGAGGTATCTCTACTGAACATGGTAGGTGTTAGTTGGTTTACTGGAGGTATTTCTACTGAACATGGTAGGTGTTAGTTGGTTTACTGGAGGCATCTCTACTGAACATGGTAGGTGTTAGTTGTCATAGATACATGCTTCATTTTTAGGTAGACTTTCATTAAATTTTAAATATAAGAAACACATTAGATAGATAGATAATTTTATTTAATGTCGATATGTACATTAGAAGGCAACTTTCTTATTTCGATTCATTTCATTAATAGTTATTCAAAATTGTTCGTCATATTTCGATTCGGTGCATGTATGCATTGGATGACTGAGTAAATACGAAAGTGGACCAGTGGGTTAATGAGTTAACTAAGATTGAAAGACACAGGTTGACTTACTAGCTTCGTCTGTCGTGGCTTGGACTTGAACGCTAAAATTGCTCAGCCCATTGGTAGTATTTGCTTTGATCTTGACCAAGTATACCATATAAGGCATTAACCCGTCTATCAAAAGCGACGTTTGGTTTCCAGGAACAAGCTTTGTTCTCCATTCACCAACATCTTTTTTCTGGTAATACACATGGTATTCAAAAACATTTGGCATGGCATTCCATTCTACCACTATACTGTGGGAGCCATTTCTGGTAACATTGACTCCTACTGGTGGAGTTGGTACTGTAATCAATATTGCATAATAACAATAATAAGATATTTATTATTTTTATTTAGTATTTTTTGATAATGACTGGGATATTAGTCCAATATCAGGCGTAGCGAGGGGGGGGGGGGGGGGGGGGCTAAGTGTACACTACGCCACCATAAGGCCCCAAAAGAGATAATCTAGGGGAACGACTTGGACTGTTTTTCTCACCTTCTCTTGTTTAATTCAAAACTATTACAAAGAATGGTCTGAACCCAGGTGAATGGATATTTTTCGAAGTAACAATATTTCTCGAAGAGACAATATTTGTATAATGATCATCCGGGTGGATGTAGTCCTGAGAAGGACTGTTTGATGTGACTGACGTTTCGACAACCTGTGCGGAAGTCATCTTCAGAGTCCAGTGAAGAAAAAGTCAGATATGGGTCTTATTTATACTGCCACAATAAACAATAGAACGATAGAACAATAGGTAAGGTTGTGAAAAGACCTATGAGACCTATAGTATCGTTCTGTGGTTCTCCCACATACCAACTATCAAAGTATTTAACAAGTATATTGCAACCACTAACTAACGCCTCCCAACATAAGTTGCAGTCAACAGAGAACTTCACTAATACCATCAAGGCAATTCATATACCTGATGATTACATGCTAGTATCTTTTGATGTTAAATCTCTGTTTACCAGTATTCCACTACAAATGGCCCTAGACTGCACCGAGGCCTTAATAAGTGATACTAATGACGATACCACACTTCCAATGCCCACTGGTGAGATCATGAGTCTCCTTAAGTTATGTCTTGAATCTACATTTTTCCAATTTATTGGGAAACACTATAAACAGCTTCATGGCACAGCAATGGGTTCTCCCGTTTCTGTTGTTGTCGCAGAGATTGTGATGCAACACATCGAGAAACAAGCCCTTGCATCTTATAACAATCCACTGCCATTTTGGCTCCGCTACGTAGATGATACCATAACCGCGTTACCCTTTGAACACATTGACGCGTTTCATGAGCACTTAAATCAACAAAATCCTCACATTCAGTTTACTAGAGAGTTAGAGGAAGACGGGAAGATACCATTCCTAGATTGCCTAGTGAGCCGCCACAACAACGCTTTACACACAACCGTATATCGTAAACCTACGAATACCGACAGGTTACTTGATCAGTCATCCTATAATCCAACTATGCACAAAGCTACGACCATCAAAACTCTAACCAGGCGTGCCCAAATTGTATGTGACTCTCCAGACAGTTTATCTCATGAGAACGATAAACTTAGACGTATTTTCCTCAAGAACAATTACAGTGACAAATTTATTAATAGCAACACTCATAAGCCAAGTAGACCTAACAACAACTCCAACGAGACAGTTGATACACCAAAAACCTTTATCTCATTACCATACATTAAAGGTACGTCAGAGACCATATCACGTATTTTACAACCACATGGGATTCGCGTCGCTCATCGACCTATATCCACTCTACGTAAGGTCTTGACCAAGGTCAAAGATCGTGATAGCCCAAACGATCGAGTCGGTGCTATTTATTAAATTTCATGCAATGATTGTGAGGCTACGTATATCGGAGAAACTGGTAGATCGTTCAATACCAGGCGTGTTGAACATCAAAGTGCAGTTGTGAAACAGGATAATCGTAACAACATTGCCATGCATCATACCAAGACTGGCCATGCAATTAATTGGGAATCTAGTGAATGTCTTTCTTATTGTAGCAATAAAAAGCAACGCCTCGTACTTGAGAGTTGGTTTACTAAGTTTGAGCAGAATCCACTCAACCGCTCAATTAAACTACCCACGCCATACAACAGACTATTAAACAGAAACTGAAGCGACGCCAAGTCAGCGACGCGCATCTTTTCACAACCTTACCTATTGTTCTATCGTTCTATTGTTTATTGTGGCAGTATAAATAAGACCCATATCTGACTTTTTCTTCACTGGACTCTGAAGATGACTTCCGCACAGGTTGTCGAAACGTCAGTCACATCAAACAGTCCTTCTCAGGACTACATCCACCCGGATGATCATTATACAAATATTGTCTCTTCGAGAAATATTGTTACTTCGAAAAATATTAATTCAAAACCAAAGAAGGTTTAAACAAAAGAAGGTGAGAAATTCGGGATAAAATCGCATGTGCACTGAAAACGATTCTTAAACTTTGAACTGGCTTATATAGCGCCCTTTCTATATGGATATAATCAAATGCGCTTTACAATCATGATAGGTGGTTAGTATGAGGTGTAGGCACTGAGGGTGGTCACTGCCAGGGTTTCTTTACGTCCTCAGTGGTTCCTTTATTGGTTAGTGATGGCAAAGTGTGAAGAGACGGGACCGCCATTTAAAGTGGTCATCCGAGCCACGTGAAAGTCTAACCGTTTGTAGATGTAATTTCAAATGCAGCACTTTCTCCTCAGTTATTTTAAGAGCCTGAGTGTTTTAAGAACCAAGACCTCCCGCACGAAAGTCCGGTGCTCAACCAACTGGGCCAACCGGGCGGCGATAACCAAACGAAATATGATTATTTCACTAAATACCCACCTTGAGCGGCACGAACATTAACCAAGAACCATATAACCACGATGGTAGGAGGTAAGACAAAATTTGCCATACTGTAGTCCAAGGAACAACTGAGAAATTATAAAATATATGGTCATTAATTTATTGTCATCACAACATTTGACATTTCTCTATCTGACAACGTCGTCTCACTTTTTATTAAATATTGAAGTTTGCGGCGCGACACGTTATCATGGAACATCTAGACACGAGTCAAAAGGTCACTTCGTATTTCAGTTCTAAATCGAATCCTTCTCGATCTTCCTGAGGTTGAAAGGTCTGCTTTGAACAAGCGTTAGACAAAATCTATAGATGCTTTTTGATTTCATTACTATTCGAGCCGTCAAAACTAGTTTCAGCTATGTCATTCACGTAAAGGGAACTTTACCCTTTCTCTAGATAGGATAGCTAAAGGAAAAGAATAACATCCTTTACACTGTAAAATCTCTTCGTCGAAGTACACGAGACGTCGTTTTCTCAGGCGAGGAGATCAATGACTGTCTAAGACTGATTGATGCCAATGTGGCAACTGTTGGCTGGTAGCCTTAGCATCATAAAATGACATACAATAGTCAGTTGTGTTACGTGTCACTCACTGTCAGTTGACAGTAATAATATAGCATAGGATATACACAGAACTTCTTAAAGAGTTTTCTTAGACAAATTATTGCATTCCAGTACGTATCTTACTGCGATTCTCAATATTCTGCGAACTCAGACATTTCAAATGCTTAATGTGAAATTGGTTTTTCGCTGCCGTCAATCAAAACTAATCAGTCGGTACCTTTTATATTTTTGACTGGCGGCAGTGAAAAACCAAATTTCAACGGGCAACTCGCAACTACCGAGTTCGCAGAATATTGAGAATCGCAGTAATATAATTATATCAATGCTGCCGAAGATTGTTATTCCACATTCGTATTTCTAATACATCTATTTGTACTGACCAAATCGACGTCTAGTGACTGTACTGATTAACCGAGCTCTGCCGTAAAGAACCATCTAGAAGGAAACGACTGCCTGATTCTCATTCGAGTCTTGTTGTGATTAGTATACATACCGTATTAATAATGGCTGAAGCAATACAACTTCGGCAGTGTAATATGGATCCGTCCCATTCGTAACAGCTCACAGGAAATACATTCATGGCATTGAGCTATCACAACTTTGTTATTTAATGTATTTCTAGTGAATACTTATATCGAATTCCGATAGATACCTTAAATAGCAAATACTCAAGATAGGTATTTTCTGGTTTGACAAACAAGCCATTAGCTGTCTTCTTATGTCGAACTATCGCAGTTACTTTGAATCACGTCAATTAATCATTTTCAATACTATAGTTATCTATTCATACTTACACTTATGATGATAAGAACTGATGTGGAAAGAAGACAAGCTAAGATCGTACCCGAACTTACAGCATTTCGATCAGTATGCTTTGATGCATACGGAAGTTAAACTTGTCTGCTCAACCTTGATAGTGACGTCATGGCCGTCACGCAAACGCAAACGTTTCGCATCAAAAATTCCTCCCTTGAAGCTGAACTGTAACCAACATAGTCAGGTCTGTTAGCGACAAAAATAGCAAAGATCGTGCACTTTTGAGTACAAGCACCAAACTTGGCACAAATGTTCCTTAGGGCATACTAAACAGATTTAGGGGTGGGTGCCAAAAAATGGCGGTCAGGGGGAGGCACGCCACATTCTCAATTAGATGGTTAAATTTCATCAAAATTTATATGAAACAAAAAACTTTCCTTCATGTTTTAACTCTAACATGGAAGAGTTGTTTAAAAAAAGTCAGAATGACGTTTACAGTGTTTTGGTATCTCTTTTTGTTATCTCTATTGATTGTTCGCTTTACCGTTTGAAAGAAAAAGAAAATCTAGTTGTGAGTAGCTCCTTGGCAAGAGTAAATATTTGATCAATCTTTGCAATTATTTGTTATTATAACAGAAAATTTTAATGATCATGTCGATGAATATTTTATACTTTCGAAAGTCCTTACTCGCCTTTCGCTCCGCTGAAGGCTCGCCTCGCGCTCACCTAAAATTATCGCGCTTCGCGCTCTGACACAGCGAGTACGACTATATAAAAACTCTTTGTTGGGATTCCTGTGCTACTGTAAAAGAGGGAGTCCTGTGTAATATTTTTCACGATGCCAACATGGCGGACAAGGGGCATTGTGTTTGCATTTTGTTCTTTAACTTTCATCACAATGTTAACCAACAAGGTATGGAGTAATAAGCCATCTTAAGCAATTTTGCTTTGCTATTCTATCTACTCAATGTGGAGTAACAAATTCCATTTTTTTCATTTATTTCTTGTTCATTGTTTATCAATAATCAATTGTTAATACACTTTTGTTTCTTGACAGTATGTTTTATCAATACTGAAATTCACATACCCAACAATTTATCAAAGGTATATAAGTTTATTTTAATGAACTTTTTAAAAAGTCGCTAATGAATTAAAAATACAATATGCCTTATTTAAGACTCAATATGTACTATTAACATTAGCTGGCAAACAGGTACAGTGGCTGCAGTTCTTTTGATCCTTCATGGTATTGGATATATACAGCTGGACTTAACAGTTAACAGGTACAAGGATCATACTTTTGGAATTCCTTGAAGTGTCTTTGAAATAGACCTTTTTCAAAAATGGTGGCCAGACATTCAAATGAGTTTAAATTAAACTGAGTGAAAAACCAATACCAGCACTAGGAAGAGGCCTTTACTTTAGTAACCCTACAAAGATTCAATAGGTCAGGTGTTATATCAGCCGAGAAATTATTTTTTTGAAAACCGACAAATTTACAGACGTTTGTATGGCTGGGGGTATACGCTTATACCCACAACCATACAAACATCCATGTATGGTAAACCATACATGTAAATTTGTCAATTTTCAAAAAACGTTTTCTCAGCCGGTATAACACCTACAAAATGAAACTTTGTGGGATTACTAAAGTAAAGGCGCTCTTTCTAGTGTTGGTATTGGTTTATGATTTTAACTCATTTGAATTTTCAGCTGCCACTTTTGAAAAAAGTCTATTGTGCCATAAGACAGCAAGCTCTTGTTTGTTTTCCAGGAATATCATGATTTCCTGGTTTCCAGCAACTGTATACTTTACTGGGATGATCTACTCTGGTTCTGTTGCACTGTCGAAGCTAGTAAGACACATTAATACTTTCCAGAACATAAGTTTACATAATTATATTACTATCATTGTATTTGTTCATTATTTCTTCACTTTTCTTTCGTCTAGCCTATACCTGTATTCTGTGTTCTACACTACATGACATTTATGTGGGTCTCATTAATAGAAACAATTCTACACAGAAAGGTAAGAAACAAATAAGTATTATAATGAGGTCTTATCAAACTAAAATTGGTATTGTTACATTCGTAATCCCCAGTGAATAACAAGACTCAAAGTGATTTCAAGTTTTTAAAATCAAATAATTAAAAATTTGAACATTTTTTGTGTTCTTTGGCAGTTGGTATATAACAAAGCACTTGTTGACTGGAACTTTGGGAAAGCAGTGTGTTTTGTTGTCCCTCAACAGTGATGTTTCTCTTGGCTATGCCTTGGAAAACCTCATCTTCTCAGGACCACAAAACAAACTTTTTTCCCTTGGTGCCAGTCAGGAAGTGTTCAATGTTTGAACCTTATATGCAGAGAATGACATTGTATTTAGATTGAGAAATTAATTTCAACACAAAGAAGGGAATTCAGGATGGTGTAATAGTATAGTCCACTAACAACTAACATCTGATGTCTTGTCAACAAAGTTGGGGTACTAAATTCCAATTTAGGTAGTTCGGGACCCTTGCAACTGTGCATCCATTTGGCGCATCTTGTTTTTGATCACTTATCTAAGTATTTTTGATGTTTCACCCTAATATTATGTAAATTTGGAACCACCTTCACAATCAACATAAAGATTTCTTGGATTTAGCTCTATTTCCATTGTAAAAACGAAGTTTTTGCCGAACACATTCAAAACTCTTATTGCCAGTTATCAGCTCCATTTGTGTCATTTTGTAACAAAATGGTTCTTCACGAAAACTCAATCTAGGAAAAGGAATTGGAATAGATTATATAGACATGAGAGAATAAAATGACTGACAAATACATTCTAAGCGGCCATTGAGGTACTAGAACCCAGTCCTGCGTGGACAAGAATGGTGATTTTTGCTCAGAATTTGAAGATTCTTGACGCTAAATCTCATTTATTAGCACGGCAACCCCCTATTTTTATTTTAGATTTGACTTTTTCATGTAAATTGTTTTCATATAGGAAATAAAAAATGCATTGTTTTCGTTGGAAAAATGTAGTAATTTTCACATCTTATATTCCATTATTGTCATGAAAGAGGATATATATCCCTCTTTTGCTTGACATATGTTTTGCTTCAATAGCTTCCAATGTGTAA
Source organism: Anthopleura sola (assembly GCA_023349425.1). Classification (NCBI taxonomy): domain Eukaryota; kingdom Metazoa; phylum Cnidaria; class Anthozoa; order Actiniaria; family Actiniidae; genus Anthopleura; species Anthopleura sola. The sequence goes on along the minus strand of JALHLI010000008.1, from coordinate 66,194 downwards.
TTATGTTAATGATATATGAGATAAGGAAGGTTGTTTCCATAACAGTTATTTGTTTGTCTGAAAAAATACTTTTTTTGGTCAAAAATTTGTTCAATTTTTGCAACAAAAAATACAAAAAACCTCCCTAGTCTACCCCCCTTTAATTCAAAAACGACTTGTGCACTCAAGGCAACAATAGGCAAGATCAAAGATCATACAGAATTTGAACATTTTTAGAATTTGAGCAAAAGATGCTTGTATTTCATTGTTGTTGAATAGTTGTAGTCAGTTCATGCTTTCAACATGCACAAGTGTTGTGCATTGGTATGGCCCGACTCATTGTTAATTATTATTATTATTATTATTATTATTATTATTATTATTGTTAATTACAACAAATCATGAAATAAAAATACACATTAAAGAATAAGGACCACTATTATAACTAATTTGTCAAAAAACTCAAGAATCATTTATTATTGTCTTGCTGATTGTCAGAAGATTGTTAATAATCAAAATCTGTTCTTTTTTAGCCATTACAGGTTCTTCCAACTCTCTGGTAAGGAAGTTTGTCAGACTCTGTAAGCCATAATAATTTTATAATCCAAATCTCCAAATGAGTTGCAAAAGATAATTGATATTTAGTAAGGATTTATTCTTATGCTTTCAAGTCTAGGTCTTGTTGGCATATCATCTGTTATCATTGCAAGATCAGATCCTCAGGTAACTGGTGTTATAATGCATAATTTGTATAGGAAATCACACGACCTCAAGTACAATTTGGAAATTAATAGGTACGAGTAGTGTTTTGAAAGTTCTTGTAATTGCACAAGCCTTTAGGTGCCTTTAGAGTGCCTATTAATTCCAAATTGTATAAGAAGGTCATGTGATTTTTTATTTATAGTTCACTGAACATAATTTTATAAAGACAAGTATGTCGAAGCGAAGGCATTCATCTGTCTCTTTGGCCAATTTTCAACAACAAATTCTAATTAAGGACAACTGAAATGCATAAAAAAAGATTTTTGTTTACACTCAAATTTGCCGCTGTTGGCCGTGTTTAGCAGTGTTTCCATAGTGACTTAATTGGTACCCCTACATCTCTCGACCAATCAGAATCGTGAATTTTGTCCAGAGTACTATAAGTAAAATAAATCTTGCATTCTGATTGGTTAGAAGTGCATGCATTATGAGAGCATGCAGCACACTGGGCACTTTCTATCACTGTGTGTTTTAATTACTGCACACAGCATGCACATGTATTTTCTATACATATGGGTTTGTTGGCTGAGGATATTCAGTTAGTTATCAAAAAAATCATGGCTTTATTGGGGAATAACACAGACCTCAACCTTAATTATCACTTTTCATATCATGCTCAATGGGATGTAACTGCCTAATAATGCAACTATTATCAGTTACAACCATGTATTTCATGGTCTTGTTCTGGAAATTCTGGCAAATAATGATTATAATTATGTCTTTATCAGTTTAACCGTATTGGTTACACATGGATGGTATCGTATTGTATCTTTTCTGGTAGGTTAATGTTGTTTACTACATTGATTTATTCTAATAATTATTGTCTGAGCAACCTGATGGTTATGGAAATTCAAAGTGTAAAGTATCCATATTTTTTTATCATTCATAGTAATTAGTTTCTTCAGACCTGGTTTTGGCATTGTGTTTCGTATGTGCCAGGTCTGGTGCAAATGATTTCAGACAATAGGTTTGGCTTGTTTGCGTTGGATCCGGTGCATGTGGGATTCGGCGCCTAAATCGGGCCTAACTTCCGTGCCTCTAAGGGAAATGAAGCAATTCATATATTTACATCTATATTTATCACATAATTTCTATTTAGCTATCAGATTTCATATACATATGTAATCTAATGTATTCAATTTTTTCATGCTTCTCTTTATATATTGTCAATAATAATTTTATTGTGAATTAGCTCTGAAAATCCCCATGGGGATGGGTTATTGTAAGTTCAACTGCTATCAATGGAAGCCAATGGTGCATTCAATTTTTGAGCTACTTTTATTCTTAAACATAATCATGATGGTATTGTTATTGAATTTAAAGGAATGTACCTGTATACAGAAAGTTCTCTCAAGTATTTAAAACTAAGGTATGGATCATTGTCAAACTTATTAGAATTTCAGTCCTTTCCTCGAGTCCCCTTATAAAAAAACAAAATAAACATGTTGATCTACTTAGAACCATTGCATAGATAGATTATATATATGACTGTTTTATATTACATGTTAATAAGATGTGTTTTCTCAACAGTGAAATAAATAAAATATTTTACAACACTATATCCAGGTACGTTTTTCATTTAATTATTGACTGTTATTCTTATCTCAACCCTAAAGACTGGGCTACTTTTGCATTTAGGAGGCATTTAATTATAAAACAAATCTACTGATGGGTTACTAATTCTCTTGATGAAGTTATGTATTGTCCAAGACAATTGTTTCTACCCTTGCAAGGGCGGATCCAGGGGGTTGGTCAGGGGGGTCCAGACTCCCTTCATACCTAAGGGACCAGTGTTTTTTTTAATCCTAAAATTTATTTAAAAACTTTGCATGAAGTATACATTTGGGCCCTCTCTCAACTGTTGGACCCCCCTGTCAACAAATTCCTGTATCCGCCCTTGCCTTGTACTACTATGCACTTTTTGTAAAGAATGTAATTATGAAATATCGTACTTCTTTCATTGCAGCATTGTAATTTTAATGGCTGTGTGTGTTGGTACAGGTAATTATATTGTAGCAAAATATTTTTGTAACTATTACTTTTGTTGCTGTGTTATTAGTCCTAAAATTCTTCTAGTATATAGGAGGTAACCTAGGTAACCTAATCAGCAAGAACGTTAGGGTTGCATATGAGACCTTCACAATTTTAATTTATAAACGCGGTTTTTTTTAGTTCATGATTACTTGCTTCCAATGTTCTTTTGCTTTTTATTCTTTTCTTAATAGGTTAAGTCAGAAAGGAACAAAATGCTAATAAAAACTGATATTTATACTTCCAGGTGAATTGTATAAAGTATTAGAATTTCCATTCCTGTATAATAGAGCATTTCATATTGGCTGCCTAGCGAGGTAATTATTATTATTTTGAAGGTAAAAAATTAATTAATTTTGCCAAAAATCTTGGCATATACACTTCATCTAAACAAGGAATTCAAAAGTGGAGGTATATGGTTTATAATTTATTCCGTATCATTTATTTATTTTTAGTGGACTTTTTGGTGCAGTGCTTAGTATTCAAGGAACTATTATTATGAACACCGAGTACAAATCGTCCGTACCGAATATCAATAGTATCAACAAGGTGCGTAATTATGTGTAGTGATGTTATAGTATTTTTCTTGGGTAACTGGTTGGTCCTACACCAGATGTATCCGGGTTATTTTTATCAGGGTGGCACAGGGGTTACGCGTGACGCGTGACTCGGCCTCTTTTTAGACTGTGATTCGTGAAATTCAAAAATATTAGTTCGTGATTCGTGAATATCAGTCCCCTTGAGATACGTGATCTGCTTATTTTGAAGACCGTGATTCGTGAAAATTCGTATTACACCCTAAATCCTTGTATCAAGGTTATTCATTAATCGTATTTCATGATTTCATGAAAAAATTGCCCGTGATTCGTGATCGATACCTCCCTCCCCCTATGCCACCTTGTTTTATGAGGGGATGGAATATAAGGAGGTTAGGAAATTAGCACGCAAGTTTCAACAATATTCCAAAACTGAAGAGTGTATATCAATAAACGATTTGTAAAAGACTTTGGAAGAATTTATGGCGGTCACTCACAGACAACAGTTTTATCATTTTGGTTTGATGACTGAACTTGTTAACGTTTCATTGTAAGTCACGAACTTGCAAGCAAAAGCTGTTTAGCAATTAAATAACCTCTTGTGGAATTGTTACCACAATGTTATACCCGGGGGGGGGGGGGGGGGGGGGTACTACCACCCCAACTTGGGTGGGGGTGTACCGCCAGGTCCTCAAAACCCTGACCCTATCCCAGACCTAGAATTTTGATTTCATATACCCTACCCCAGACTAAACCTACATTTTGTTAACATGCAAAAAACGGTTATTCAATAGATTTCAATAACTATTTGGCAATTGTTAAATTGAATTTAAATCGTTTTTTTTTTTTTTTTTTGTGCTGGCAGAAAACGTAGCCTACCAGGCTAAAACAACTAAAACATAACCCTATCCCAGAAAAAATGTCAAAAAGATACCCTATCCCAGACAAAAACCTTACCCTTCCCCAGACAAATTGTAAAAAAATGATACCCTACCCCAGACCTAAAAGCCAAAAAACCATACCCTATCGGGCGGCACATACCCGTATAGCAAATATAGGGGAGTACCCCCCCCCCCCCCCCCCCCCGGATGTTATACTGCTGATCGCACTACGTTGCATTATGTGCTTGCAATCATTTTCATACTATGCTGCAGTTTCTGAAGTGTACACATCTTACAACAACAGTGGAAACACTATCTAAATATGTTGCAGAAAGTACTATTTCACTCCAAAAAAATATGTAATGTGTTATTGGTAGCCACATCTAACTTTGCCATCTCTCCTGGTTTAGATTGTTCTATCGTGTCTATCTCTTTTGGTCTTTCAAGCAGATTATACGACCAGTATGGCGTTAAGGTCAGTAATTCTGACCACTTTCAATACATTGTTCACAGCTACAATAGGTCACAGACACAGTATTCAATCGATTGCGTTGTGTTTGACCAGTAAACAGATGTTTGGAAAGTGGTGAATGATTTGCTTTTACAGTTATCATATCATTTAAAAGTATAGCATTATAAAAAATTGCTGTCTTTTTCTCTTTTTAAAGCATCATGGTGGGGCTTTTGAGTGGATTTATTTATTGGAGCTCATTATCAAATGATGATCCTGTGCTAGATCCTCAAAATTTGCACATCACTGTGGATTGATTATGGATGAATTAAGCAGTCTAGTCGAGAGAAGTCCGACAAAAAACGTATGACAAGAAAAGGAAATTCCAAACTCCAAGTAACTTTATTGGTAATTATTTGAATAAGTGAACTGTAAAACATATATTGATTTGCGAAATGTATGGACATCCAGAACTGACGATATTACAGACTGAGAAGTAAAAATAATAAATCCTTTATACTATATTGATTGTTGATGGTCGTATATATATACATGGTCAGGATGAGTGCTCGTTATGAATGTGAATCATCTGGGAATCTTCTTTTTCTACTTGTTGTCAGTCGTTCGTTATTGAGAAACTGTTGAATTCTTTTAATTTGTTGACCCACGTCTTGACACTTGATCACAGTCTGTCCTTCCTCTTCATCTGAAAAAAGCTCTTGATCATCACTGTTACCACTTGTACTGCATTTATTATTGCCATTATATCCATCACTTTTCTTCTTGAAATGTTCTTCACATGATTTAGAAAATCTAGTTCCATCGTTGCTTGATGACATAATATGGGCTAGTTTTGGTTCCATCTGCGCTTCTATTCCCTCACGACAAGACTGTTGTTCCTCTTTATCGGCGGCCTCCCGCATCTTAGTCTTGCAGTTCACATTTTGATAGATATTCGTCGACTTTTGCATTCCTGGGTACCCAATTTTTGTTTTCAACCCCTCTGGTAAGAGTGATTCGTTTTTTTCGCCTTCCAACACGTTTTTGTCTAAACTCGGCAAGACATTAGTTAGTGATTCGTTTGTTGGTAAGTTGAACCGTAGTTTCTTGTAAACACGAGGGTTGATTCCTTGGGCGAGAGATTTATCACGGAGACAACTCTTTAAAGGGAATTTATTAGATATCACTGAGGTTGAAGTTTGGCTGGTTTGTTTGAATTTCATTTTTTCTTCCTCCCTTCCTTCCATTTCTTCCTTCTTGGGTTGACTGAGAAGAGGCAAAATTGAAGAAACTGATTTGACTTGGACTGTCATGGGACACTTGATTTCCTGAAGCAAAATATATAATAAATATCCTTCAATATATGAGTATAACTCAGACTTTAGCAACCCCGACCGTCAACGTAGACTTAACCCTCTAAAAGTCTTGTGTATGCAGTTATTTATACACCACAAATATACTGATTGCAGGGACGGCCGACCCAGGTTTTTTAGGAAGGGGGTGGCTGTTATAGCGTAACTCGCGCCAATACCACAGGAAACCTATAAAAGGCGTGAAAATGGTGGGGAAAAATGGGGTCTTGAATTGACGGAAATTATTTTGAGAACTTCGAGTAAACCGAGTGAATTAAGTTTATCAGGATTAATGTTTTCAGTTATGAATACATTTTTATTTCATTTGTGCAAGGGGGGGAGGGGGGGGTTGACTCACTAGTCACCTCCCTCACCATGCAACTTGGGTCCGCCCGCCTCTGAAATAAGAACTTGTAATTTGTTGTAGAAAAAGCTGTATTTTATCACTCTAGTATACTTTGTCATTCCAGAAGGGGGACTTCCTGGATTGTAGATCTTGCCCAGGAAACTTTCCTATACAAATATTAACCTTACCTTTCTTGTTTCCTGGGACGCTAGCTTTTTGTTATCGATCTTCACAAGAGACTCTGATGAGGAAGGAGTTGCTAGGAACTCTGGATTAACCTTTTCTATTTCACCGCTGACATTTTCGATGGACACGCCAATTTCATTACTTGTAGTCGTGATATGTTGTGTGGTATCTGTTGATTCAACGCACTGTATCGTATCACTGTGGCCATTTACTGTACTGCTTCCTCTGTCTTCTCTAGATTCCAGAATTGATTCCTCGCCGTTATTGGCAAAATCAGTGATACTATTTTTAGCTAGAACAGAAGTACTAACGATGATTAATTCTTTAGAATCCCCCGCCAATGTTACATCCCTCTTGTCATCAATAGTATCAGCGTTACTTTTACTAGTATTCAGGGTGGATTCTGCAGATAACATTGGCAAATTCACATTCTCTATGCAATAAGTAGTATTTGCGCTTAAACCTGGAAAGATGAGTTCCTTCTCTGCTTTGAGTTCGTCTTTATTTCTGGCACCTATTAAACAAACAAATGATATAAGGTACAAGGCCAATTTTGGGAACGATTCGCTGCACAGATTCACCACTTAGTTGCATGTTGAAAAAAAAAACAAAAAACACACAAATTCATACATCTCGATTACGCCGGAAACATGCATGCGCTAAACTGACGAAATCACTGGTTGTTTTTAGTTAGTGTGTCAATATGCTAAGTGCATGCTATCATTTGAGCGAGAAGCTTTATTATCAAAAAGAACGCCCCAAAAGAAAAATGCAGAAATTAGAAAACCACTAACTTTCGATATTATCCATGTTTTCCTCTTCTTCTATAAACTGAACCTGTGGTAAGACCAAAACAGCATATTACAGCACAACCAAGTAAAGCCTGGTTCATGCACACAAGCAACGCCATGCAAACGCAAACCCAAGCAAAATTACCGTGTGAAATATAGCAACGAAAATGCAAGGAATGGAAACCTTTCAAGTTCATTTTCTTGTGCTTGAAAACGGAAAAGCAAACCCATGCATACAAAATAACGTGTTAACTACAGGAACGCAAACTCAAGACCAAAAAATGATTTCGATGTAAAAAAAGTACTTATTTAGTAAAACTGAAAATTATACTACCTACGTATTTGCGTATCACATTACGAACATTGCTTGCATTTGCGTTGCTCGTGTGAACCAGGCTAACTTCACTCTCACAGACAACTGAATTGATACCGTATAACATCGCTTATACATTGCTTTGAGAAATGGCGATTTTAAGTCGTTTTTATTAGTCATTGTATATATTAGGATGAAAAAGTATTACTTACATGTGAAAGCCCATCCGTTTGTGTCAGTTGAGAATTTCGATTAGCTTCTTTGTGTTTCATTTGATTGTTTGTTTCAGTCAAATTAACTTCGAGCTCCTCTGCCTTTTGTTCTATAGCTGCAAACTTTTCTTTCCAATCTTTGACAGAATTTGATTCTTCCAAGACCTGAAGTCTGCTCGTTGCTAACTGTTTTTGCAGGTCATGTATCTTTGATAGTGTAAAAGAAAAAATGAATAATTTATTTACCAGGACCTTGTTACAAGGATGTAGAGCTATACCCTCGCTTGTTTGAGGTATGTATTGCTTTTTTGATAACTGAGTCTGATACCCCGTTTGCCTTGGTAGTAGTAGAACAAACCCGTGCGTATCGCTAATTTTTACTATATACCATGTCCAAAAGTAGTCAGTCTGCCTGGAAAAAGCCGCTTTGGCAAGGTCATTACTGAATAGAAATGCGCACAACATATCCTTCTTGGAAGCTAGCCTTTCAAAAAAAAAAAAAAAAAAAAAAAAGAAATATACGCTCCTTTAGATTTTCTTCGATCCCGACGGACTAAATAAACACTGAAATGAACAAACCGCATACAACTACTACAGTCAGCGGCACTGTACACGGCACACGTACCCAATGAATAGCAATTTATATACCTGGTTTTGATAGTCAGCTTTCATCTTTTCTATCAGTAATGATGTATCCGCCAAGGCTTCAGCCTTTTCTTTTTCACTGCATAGTAATTTATCCATTTCGTTTTTCATTTCCTCAATGTGTTGGCCAATTTTGCAGTTGTTATCCTCTAGCGTGTTATGCGCATGCGTCAACGCTTCATAACGTGATTTAACGTCAACAAGCTCTTTGTCTTTTTCTTCTTTCTACTCAAAAGAAAATACATTGTTTGATTGTGAGGCATTTTAAGAAATGTTTCATAGCTAGGGCTAAATAACTGATAGCTGAGACATCCTAAAATACAAATCAGTGCATTCAGTGGAATTCAATTCACTCACCTCTGTGCTCCATGTTGTTAGTTTTTCCGCAATCTCATGTTGCATTGTTTCATGAGACTTCGTCAGTTCCCCCACTTCCTTTCTCAAGTTTTCACACTCCGATTTCACTTCATCTAACTCAAACTGAGCCAATGATTCTAACTCGTTGTGTTTATTAGCTATGCCCACGTGTCTGTCGACCAAATTGTGCGCTTCCTTCAATGAATCTATTAGATTCTGTGAAACCAAATGAAAACAATTTGAGTATATGAAATGGCCGGCTCATCAGCTTACTGACTCTCAGTCTTGACGTTACCCTAACCCTATAGAAGCAGATAAAATGAGATTGGACAAAGAACGCCGGAAATGGAGATCATGATTCAACTCTTTCATATATACAGTCATTCAGTCAAAAAGGTTGTTCTGTGAAAAAAGACCAAAAGAAGTATCACGTGATGATTTGTTTATTTGTTTTAAACGATATAGACTGTGGTTTCAAACTGTATAATGAGTAGCACTGAATAGAGAATAATAATATTTAACTCTACTTATAAAATGATTGCTGGTATCAAGCATTTAGAGTAAGTGTATTATACGTATCACGTGAAATTTCTTTTGGTCTCAGTAAATGTCTCTTGGTGGACAACATTAATTACAATGAAGGTATATGAAGTTACCTTATTCTCTTTTCGAGCTTCGTTAAGTTGACTTTGAAGGTGACGGCAGAGTTCTGCTTGCTTAGATAATATCATAAACGAAAAACTTTAGTTATTCAAGGCCAGGATTGATAGATGTGCACATTGTTAAAAAGCCGTTAGTAAAACTTACCATTCTGAAATCCTTTTCGTTTTGTTCGCTGATACGTCCATTGTCTTCAGCAGTTCTTAGCGATGCTTTAAGATTTTCGACTAATATCTTTAAACTAGCCATTTCATGTTGCTTGGACTCCAGTCCTTGTTTGTATGAATTCAGCTGACATTTTTGATGCTCATTGTAGTAAGAAAGTTTTTTGTGTAATCGAACAGCTGCTCCAACTGGACAAGAGAAATAAAACGCTCAACAGATGGAATCTAACAGTACGGTGTATGCCAATTTTAGAAGTGGTATTCATGAATATTTTCCATGTTTATACACATTTCATTTCACTCACCGTTTATTTCTACTTTATTTACCAAATCAAAGGCCTCGTGCGTTTGTGATATTGCTTCATGATATTTCTTTTCAATCTCTGTCAACTGTTTTACGTGATGTTCTCGAGCTATCGCTTGAATTTGCAGTTCCCGGTCCTTAAGTTCCATCAACGAAGGAAAACATAATGTGCGGATGATGAGTGTATAGTATAGCATATGAAATAAAAAATAAATGAATAAAAACAGAACAAAACAAAATGCTGAAATACCCAGCAATAACTGACTTTGTTTTTTTATTAGAGAGGGGGGCTTAATAAATTTCATCCTTTAAGGGGAGGGGGGCTTATTAGAGAGGGGGTGCCGCTTATTAGAGAGGGGGGCTTAATCAATTTCATCCTTTAAGGGGAGGGGGCTTAATAGAGGATTTACGGTAGTACAGTAATAAAGTAACTGATCGATGATTGAAGTCTGATAAATGCCCTTTTGTTCTGTCAAAGTATATTATGGTCTAAGTTCAACTTACCAATTCACTTGCCCTTTTCTCGATACTATATTTAGCAAGCTAAAGAGTTTTGGGAGAAAGACAGCTTCAGATCAGGAAGTATACTATAGTCTAGTCAAGGGTTGAGTAAAGAATATCCCTATCACGGAGCTATGCTGAGCCTACATCTGTACATGATCATTAAAAGTACTTACATGGAGAGCTCTTATTTCATCTTTGAGCTGATTCATCTCCTTCATATTGCACTGTACAGCAAGATCATCCTTAGCCTTCCATGCAATCGTACAAACATTTACGCAATAAAGAAGATGATCAGTTTCAATTCAAAATATATCATTTTTATTGTACCTACCATTTTAGTATCCGAAATATAACGTACCTTGTCTATTTCATGTTGATGCAATCTTTCTTCAAACTGTATGAAAGAAGGGAAAAGTAAATGTTTTTAAACAACAATATTGACGCTTCATAGGTGCAGGCGGCCACTGACCGCTAAGGAAACTTTAAAACGAAATAGAACTGAAACATAATACCGTACATTTTGTATTAAGCCCTCCCTCTCAAATAAGCCCCTTCTCCAAGAAATTCCCTCTTAAAAGTTTTAAAGGGAGAAATTGATTACCCCCCCCCCCCCCCCCCGGCTCTCTTTTAATACCCATAAGACTAACAACAGTGAATCAAATGTTGAAAATACCGTGTAATTTGAACAATGCATATACCGTCATTAACATCCCTATAGATTATGCGAGACAGTCCATCTAAGTAATACTTGTGTTTAATCCTAAGTTTACCGCGGAATAAAGTTGTCATATTATACTATATCCAGATAGCGTCGAACTTGCTGCGCCGGTTTCGGCTAAAAATTAATAAGCATCCCCTCTCTGTTAAGTCCCCCCTATCCAATAAGCCCCCTCACTCCCAAAGATGCCTATTGTTGTAAAGCGATGATTGTAAAGAGCCTTTGATTATATATATATATACATAGAAAGGGCGCTATATAAATCATAAATCATAAAATCATCATTTGATTATAAAAGGGCTAATAATTGAGAAAATTGTTTGAACGTTTTCGACAAAAGTTATCATGACTATGGAGTGTAGGGCACATATTAAAAGTTTAACTTTAATTCCCTGCTTTTATACAATTATTCACTCACCTGTTTAGTGATGTCCTTCATTTCTTTCTCGTGTACATTCTTTTGTACATTGTTTTGGGAAATTTCTTCTTCCTATTAAAGTGTGTGGAGTGCACAGCACACATACTTATTATTAACATATTGAAGTAAATACTTTACCGCATTTTATACTCGACTGGTATGGAGGCCAAGTATAGGGTTGGCCAGTAACCACGATGATTTGAGAAATGAACAAATAAACAAATTGCATTATCGCCATGAATTAAAGATGAAAAACATTATTATAAGTAATAGCATGACTTGAGGGTGATTAGTGATTAAATGTCCCCGAAAGCCGAGGGAGGTTTTGTTGAAGTCCCGACGCGGAGGGACTTTAACTAAACCTCCCGAGGCTTGAGGGGACATTTAATCACCCTGAATGTCATGCTATTAGTTTGTAATATTATGATTACCGAGGAATAAAACTGCTCTTAGGAAATGTGTTAGCTTTAGTACGATGCATAAATTACAAAGTTTTACAAAGCTGTTGATATGCGGCATACTTAAGGGAATTTGCCTTTGTTAAATGCGACAATGGCGAATTGAACCAGCATTCATTCATTCGTGGTGCTTTATTCTAATTCCCTTTGGTTGCCTAGAGCGGTATTAATGAAGTGTTTTCAAACCGTCTTGATTACGTCACAAATAGTAAGAAAAATTCTCGGCTAGTCAACGCATGCGCAAAGATTATTCAATGGGTCCCACAAGTGCTGGGGTGTTCAATAGTGTGCAGTCCAGAGTCATTGCGCAAAATTTTCGATTGGGTCAATGCGACCCAGCCATGGTACCGGTGATTGTCATATGAGGGACCTTAACTCATGAATAGTGATGAGGAATATTTAGACTAAATATCCCTCATGATTACATTCATGAGGGATGTTTAGTCTAAATATCCCTCATGATTATATTCATGAGGGATATTTAGTCTAGTCTAGTTCATCCAGGGGGATGTTAGACCTTAAACATCCCTCTGGAAACAATGGATCCCGAGGTAATCATGATATTATGCGACTTACCCATTTTTGATGCATCTGGCTTTTTTCACTGAATAAAGTTTTAATATGCTTTTCATTTTCATTATCAAGTGTCTACAAGTAAACATTAATGCGGAATTACCAATGATTATCGCTAAATGTAACAAAGACAACACATTAATAACGAAGTAAGGGTTTCAACAAAATATTTTCAGAATAAAGATATTAAAAACGTACCCTTCTTAACTTGAGTTCTTCAACTAGCTGTAATCAATAATAATAATGATGATGATGAGGATGATGATGATGGTTTTGGTGATGGTGATGATGATGATGATGATGAGGAGGAGGAGGAGGAGGAGGAGGAGGAGGAGGAGAGCAATCCCTTTTAGAATAAGTAGGATTCCGGTCTGCCCCTGTAAATATGTATTATTTCAAGCCCCTTCGCTTATGCAAATTCCTCCTCTAATTTCATGTCTATTCAGTAATAAGCAAAACGAAATTCTTAATGAATAAGCTTGGCTGCTTACCTCAAAGAAGCCGTTTCTGAATTTCCTTGCAGTGGCATCAAGAGCAGAATTTGATTCATTTAACAATCCTTTGGGATGCGTCTCATCTTCTAATACTTCCACAGCTGAAGTAAGTGGTTGAGTCTGGTCATTACATGAGGATGTTTCATCATGATTGCCTTCGGCATCTACTGAGTCCTAAAAAAAATAAAAAGTAATCTGTTCCTGTAGTTTGAAATGAATCGAGAATGGAAATAAACAAAGCCATTCAGGAAATAAATATTCTTTTGATCGCCTGCTTTAGTTTGAAGTCAAACTATACTAAGGGTTCTTCACAGAGGCGGATTTACTTGGATTGGTCACAGGGTACCCGAAAATGGGATTTCATGCACTGGGACTGGGATTTAGCCATTACTGGGATTGGGATTTTGCAAAATCTCTATCTCAGTCTATAACTCGGACTGAGATTTTGCATGACCTGCGGACTGACATTTGGGCTAGGCATTTGCCAATACTCCCCCTTCAGGACCCTCTTTTTTACTTTTGTCACCTAAGTGACGTAAGTGTCAATCTTAGTTAAAATCGTACCTTATCCTTATCGATATCTTCAGTAAATGTATGGTAATTTGCTTCAGCTGTTGTTTCATCGTCTGCCGATATCATGTTTGGCTTCGTTGTTATTTCAAGACTTCTATCTTCATTTAATTGAGACAATTGTTCGTTCTCTGACATTTTTAGTTTCTTCTTGATATACTTTGTAATGATAACCAAACTTTTCCAACTAGAAAGGACGAGAAAGACGCAGAGAACAAGAAAAATAAATAAAAGTCACTCAAATCATATTTTTCCCGCGCTTTTCCTGGTTGACGCGCGCGCGTCATTTGGTGACCGGTATATGTATGGTAGTCCAGTAGGCTCGCGGGCTCGCAGGGGTTGTTGTTGTTCAACATGGCGGAAGGAAAAGTGAGAAATTTGCTGCGTTTATCAAAATTAAGAGACAAATATGATGCTGTTATCTTAGTTACTCATGCTTGCTTGGTAGAAAGAGGATACAGATGCATTGGCTGTGGAGAAGAGGTCAGTTTACAACAAATATATAGCAACTTTTCCAGTAAATAGCTTAAGGTCATACAGTTATATATCGAATATAAGTGGCTGCCTACTATATAAAAAATCCATGAAAAAGTTATTGAATCACAATTTTCTCAAATTTAATGCTATGATCAAGCTTTTGACGTTATTTTTTTAAGAAGCCTAAATTATACATCGTTTTACATATATAAGTCAAAAGATTTGGAAAATATTGAGAAAATATAGTCAAAAATATTTTTTTTATTCAGCTTGCCCTCGAAAATTTTGTCTAAAACGAGTGCAAAAAATGTACACTTACCGCTTTCTCTATAAGTAAATCCCATGTCATTTTTCAAATTTTGTGAAAACTTTCTTTTTAACATGCTCTTTTGTGTGCACGCAGATAGTGGCGTCAGATTGCCTACTTCATGCCCGGGGGAGGGGGGACTCCGGGGGTAAAGTACAGGTGTATTGTGTATTCTCGTCGTATCTCTTAGGGGTAAAAAATCAGCAATATGGTATCTATTAGGGTCTTAAATTTGAGGTTTAGTAAATCAGCACTTTCTGGTATCTTTTAGGGAGTTGAAAAAGGAACTAGCCCATCGCATAAGAACACAATACGTATGCCTGCGTAAACTCAGAATATTACTCAAGGAAAAACATTAATAAATATCTTAAACATTAGTATCTTTAATGTATTTTTTAATAGTATTATTTTTGTGGTATCTCTTAGGGGTTATAATTTGCCAAGCCACACCCTTTTGAAAAAACTTCCGGTATCTTTTAGGGGTATTTTTGGAAATTTCCGACGAGCATATCCGACCTTACCCCCAAAGTACCCCCCCGGGGCTTCATGGCATCATTGTGATTGTGTAGTAGCTTCATTTTTATATAGTAGGCAGCCACCTTAAAGTAAGAAACTTACATGTGTAGCTCACTTTGAACTGTTTTAATTTCTTTGTAGAGAAATATTGAAGAAGAGTTTGATTATGGCGAGACCCTTCCTCCTGAATGGAATTCTCTTGATGATATCTATGCTCTACAGTATCGACAAGGAAATTCAGGACCCTTTTATCTCTTCAAGGCTTTGAGACTGGGAAACATGATTGCAATCTATCTTATGGTAAAATGATCAAAATTAATGATATAATCATTTTGATATAACTGGGAAGCTGTTTGATCGAAAAGTGCATGTTGTCAGGGGCAAGTCAAAAGTGTGGGAAAAATTCACGAGCTTAATCGCTGCCACAGTGACGTTAGTATCCTGCTTGATTCCTATTGAATACTTCTGACATTGCCCCTGACAGCATGCACTTTTCAGTGACCAAAAACTTCATGACAAAACTTCGGTTGTTCCAAGCTCAACTAAGTACAGTACATGCTATTCTTCTTATAAATATGCTCAAACTTCATTACTGGTAATTTTTTTTGTCAACATACTTTGCAAACGCAAGTGCAATTTCCTCTGAAGGATGGTGGGCTTGGTAACTTTTTAAAGCAAAATTGCTGTGAGGTTTCCCTTAAGTTTTTGACAATTATACTGCAAATATGGCAGTGCTTCCCAGTCATATGCCCAAAACTATGCAATTTTCAATTACAACAAAATAGGATTTTGGTGGACGTCAATCATGTTTCAATGACATAATTGGTCAATAAACACAAAGTTTTCAAGGGTACAGTTATATGTATGCCTATGGAATGTCATGAAAACTTTAATCCACTTGTCACATTCTGACAATGATTTAGTGTGCACATGCTATTGCTAAGCTCTGTAAATCATTATAGATCAATATTCTTCCATGAGCAGAAGAAGCAGTAATATAAGTTATCATTATTTTAGTAATCACATGGGAATGAATTATTTTTAGGAAGAAGATGAATCAAAAGTTCAAGATACTACATTGAATGTTGATGACTTTACTTCAAATGAAATGGAGTACAATAAGCTTGATCAAAATCCACAGATGTTCAACAGGTCTCTACCAGAGAATTGACTGCATCAGCATACATAACTGCTTTTTGTGATAATATTATTAGAATTATTATAATAGATGGATAGATAGTTGTAGTCTAGATTTATATTGCAGTTTTATCAAATTAGTATACTTTTTATGATTTTTTGCAATGCTTGCTTGAACGATGCTTGCTTGAACCAATAAGGATATTATTGGGAAACATATTTTTATGGCCTTGAATCAAGTAATTATTATTCATATTTTCACTCCCAAAATAATTTAAACAAATCTATCAACAATACTTAAGATTACTAGATCAGTTACAGTACAAAGTATGAAATATTTTTAACTAAAGACATTCTGCTAAGACCATAAAAATTAATATTAAAGAGAATGTTTATTAGTCAATTTTACTGAAAGAAAAACTAAGAACATAATTTCATTCTGTGTTCTAGAGCATATAAGCAGCTACAACAGCTAAGGGCAAAACTTAATAAGGAAATAGTGGATAAGTTTGCTAGTGGCAGGACTACATCACATAGACCAAAGGAGGAGAACCAAAGAATGAAGAAAGACCAAAGGTACATTGATATTTTCAGAAATACAGTAGGCCTGTAGGCCTTTTACAACAAACAATCACATGACTGTTACTGGTGGCAAAACAATTCGCACTTCCTTTGGTTTAAAAACTTTTGAGGGATTACTAAATGTCATTTCACAGACCTTTTCCAACATATTTTTTTTGTCTCATAAGATACTTTCAATTTCAAGATACGAATCAATTTAAAGTTTGTTTGCCATCCAGAAGGGACCTTGGGCTGACTTGATTTGTTATCAAAGTTTGTTTTAAAAACTTTTGAGGGATTACTGTCATTTCACAGACCTTTGTGACCTGGGTTTGAGTCCTGCAGGGCTCTAACAGACCAAAAAACAAAACAAAACTTTGGGCCTATACTACAAACTTCACAATCAAAGCAATCAAAGTATTTTTAAGCTATGGAATTTGTGATTCCATGAGGTAGAGTACTGTACATCAAGCATAAAAAACTATATTTAGCAACTTTAAATGGACTGCAAAGTACAATCCCTACATTCTTAAATCATTTTATTCGAAGGTTTTAGAAATAGCACTGGCATCTCAAGAAGCATCACAATTTTCCATCAATTGGGGCAAATGGAAATACACATTTTGTTTTATATGTATATTGAGGATATTCTCAACATTTTCTACTAGAGAACAGCCTAGAAGTGTGTTACAAGACGATCCCCCTCATCTTCATCCTAGACAACCTCCTGATTTTAGAGATGAATGGTAAGATAATCATAAAAAGTTGTTCTTTTATTTATTCAATGTAGTACTATATTTAGGGAACTAAGGCCCGGTTTAGACGTCAAAGTTCACATGTGCTGAATCCAATGCAAATGAGCAAAACCTATTGTTTGACTTCATGTGCCTGAGGCACATCATTCTTATTCAATCATTCTTATTCATCTTACATAGGTCACCACCAGAAGGAACATTTCCTACATATGGAGATGGAGATAGATTCCCAGGCCATCCAGGGTAAAATCCTATTGGTATCCTATTAATATTGTTATTTGTTATTTCACTTGATGATGATTATTATTCTGAATACCTTTGCAGTGGTGGTGGTATGATAATGGACCCTTTTAGATCTGGTGTCTTGCCAACTTTACCAGGTTCATCAGCCACACCACCTGGACAGTTACCAAGGTATTGTAAAGTTACAGTGACATATTAACTACTGACTGCATTATTCAAAACTGTACACAACAAATTAACTGTCTATTTATTTGAATGTTAGACTGAAAATTCTAATTCTAATTAGTTATTATTCAAAAATGGTATGATTGTATTTATGAAATATATGATTTTTTCAGGGGTTCTGTACCTCCTGGAGCAAGATTTGATCCATTTGGTCCTGTTCCACCAGGAGGATCAAGACGAGATAGAAGATCAGGGCCATTTGCAGGGTGAGCAATTCGGGACCAATGCCTTAATGCTAATGATGATCATTTAACAAAATATATATGTTGACATTTAGTTTATATGTTCAGTGGTAGGGGGCAATAGTAAGGTTTTGCTGTGTGGGATGATGCTGTAATAGTTTTATATAATAATTTTGCACCATGTATTGCAATATCCCACTCTCAGTATTCTGGTTTCAAGAGTGATCATGCACAAAGCAATTCCAGGTGAGGCTCCAGGGAAATCAAAGAATATGTTAGGATTCTTTATTTTTCCCAGAGCATCACCTTGAATTACTTTGTGTATAATCACTCAACCAGAATATCAAAGTAGGGTATTGTTTTTCTATCATGTAATGAACAAGAGGAGTGCCTAAATTTGATGATATAAAATTGAATTAGCCAAGCAGGAGACTGTTAAATAGCAAACATTATCAAAAGTGCTCACCCAGCAATAAATTATTTCTTATCAGTTTTTTGAAGTTTTTTGGTTATCCAAGGTTCCATTAGGCTCTCTTGCTCCAGTGCTTCCTGGTTGTATGTTTGGCTATAGCAACAGCAATACTTATTCAGCTTGCAAAATGCTCTACCAAACCAAAGAATTCCTTTAATATAGCTATTGACAGATAAGTGTCTTGATCATTTCAGACCTGATCCAGATCACCTTCCTCCTCCTGGCTATGATGACATGTTTATGTGACAAGTACACAGTGTTTCCTGCCTGTGGTCAAGTGGTATTGCAATAATATTGGAAATCATATACTGTACCCAGCCAGTAATTGTAAATAGTTTGTTGAAAAAGAATGATCATGGGAAGATTGTTGCACCTGATAGCTTTCAATGTATACAATGGCATTTGTCAAACAAAGCCTTTTCACTTAAAAATATATTAAAACATTATGTAAAATCATCAATAATTTGGTCAGGCCTAAGTCAACAACAAGTTCAACTTTTTAAAATTTGTATTTTGGTTGCAAAACCCCTGCATTCATAATTAAAAATAATTTACATTTGTATTCTCATTTATTATTAAGTGGGCTGGAATAAAAACTGTCATGATTTACAAAGATTTACATCAGAGCCTTCAAAGCTAACTCAAGTTTTAACTCAAATTTTCATGAAATTTTCTTGTGTAATTATGACAGCTATCAGAATTTTAAATCTAATCAACCAATCAGTCTACCTGATTGGTCAATTATATTTCAAATATTTGACTGCATTATGTTGACAGCATTAAAAGGAGATTCATGTCATCTTTAACCAGAGACTCTTTTGAGCGTTTTCCTTGGCACACCAACATCTAATACATATTTACTATGCCATTACACTGCCAGGGCTCCAGAGGTTCTATTTCGCTTCCCATTGGCTTAAACAAGAGTGCTAAAGAA
This sequence comes from Anthopleura sola, assembly GCA_023349425.1. Lineage (NCBI taxonomy): Eukaryota > Metazoa > Cnidaria > Anthozoa > Actiniaria > Actiniidae > Anthopleura > Anthopleura sola. Next base: position 46,680 of record JALHLI010000008.1, on the reverse strand, counting down.
CCCCTGGGTACAAGCATTAATTCTTTGAATTCACCAAACCAATGAGGCCTATATTGCAGCAGAGTCAAAATTTGACCTTAGCCTTCTGATTGGTTCATGAACTATTGAGAGCTTGGATTAGTAAAAAGTTCAAACTGGTTTTTCCAGATTGTGACATACCATAATCCGTGTCTCTGATTTCACTAGTTTCAACTAACGCAGCATTATTCAGTTATACCTCCATATTTTGGAAGTCTTGCATTACAAAACTACTATTATTTCACAAATGAACGCAAGAATAAAAAAATTAATGTAAGTTAGACTAGCTTGCATAAGCCAAATTTAAATATGTTTGAATAGCCTGCCAAGTAGCTTTTGGTCTCAGGGGATTAATCAATATTTACTTTGCAGTGATTATCCACAACACCTTAGAACAAAATTTATAAATGTAAGGTCAGCTATTTGACCCTTAACATTGAAGTGGATGAGGAAAAACAAATAATCATAACCTAAAATATTTGGAGGCATTCGCAGATAAAAATAACTATATAAGAGTATTTAAACATGAACCATACATGGACAGTATTTAACCAAACCAATAATCCCTGTCAAAGAAAATAATTCCTTCAAAACAATTTTCAAATATAGAGCTGTTAAATCGTAATGTATTTCCAGGTCCAACTGCTCATAAAAACCACTAATTAAAGCAAAACATTAATGTTCTAGATGATTTAATGTCCACCTGAAACAGTTAGCACTTTGACAACAGATCCTGTAATGAAGAAAAATTTAAAAAAATCTTTATAAAACTGCTTTTCGTTTTGGACCCAGTGTCATTTTTTTTCATCCGAGTGACGTCACACTTAAAAGCTCTATAAAAGAATGAAGTCAATGATGCAACAGGATAAAAAACAATAATTTATTTGATTGAATGTATAATAGATGATTCACATAGTTTAATTTAAGTAGAATGCATTAAGTTTCACTGTTGATCTGAGGACAACACCCTAATGAGCTAATGCACCAAACTGGTTTCTAGTTATCCCCTTAAGACCATTTGTTTGGCATGCATTTACCTGAGAGGTTTCATTTTAACCCCTAATGTCTAACCCCTAATGTCTAATAGCCAAAGATGAAGACACAAGACAAACCAAATGTGTCTACTTTTCACTTTTATCATGTGGCAGCCATATTGGCTTATTGGTTAAAACAATAGGTTTTGAATCCCTTGGGTTCCCTTGCCCTTGCATTGGGGCATTTCACAATGTTCCAAACAACGTTTTTTTGCACTCATAGGAATAACCATGGCTGCCATGTGATGAAAAGCCCATTAGATTTACAAAAATATACCTATTTCAAAAAACTTTGTCATTTGGAGATCTGAAATCTCAGAGCAGTTCATTGTTCAAAGGTGATGGCATTATCAACTTGTTGTGGACTACTAATTAAAAAGACAAAGCAATTATCAATAATTCCTTTATTATTTAAATTTACAGCTCAAATCCCACAATTGTTTTTGAAGTAAGATTTTAGATCTCCAACCAACAACCTTTTTTTGAAATAAGTCTGTTTCATGCTCTACTCTAAGGACTAAATACTTATCTAATATAGATAACTTTACCTCATTATTCAACAGTTATACTAAATCCATTCTAATGGTGCACATTAAATAATTGAAGATACTATACATGTTAGTGTTCATGTTCAGCTTATTAAATGAAGCAAGATTATATATGAGTTATCAATAAGCTGAATAAATCTCTCCCATTTTATTACCAGCCTTTATGGAAGGACAAACATCTTTCCTTTAAAGTCTGAATGTATAGTCAATACAAAAAAAATTGTCATGAAGTGGCTCAAGCCTATTAGGGAGTAGCTACCCATACTCCTTTTTGGTCAATCATGTAGGCTTGAGCCAATCAATGACCAAATGTTTTGGATTGACTGTATGCTAGCAGTGCATGCTTGCTGATAACATCAGCATACAATTTATCAAGAAATAATTGCACACTTGTACAAACTTACAATATCAAAATCAGAATTCATGTTGCGTTTCAGCAATGTTATATTTCATTTGTATCCTGATGTACGTTATTGTAGGTACAGTAAGATTAACTTTATGGTTCAAGCAGACTGGAAAAATTATTTGAGGGAGAACATCCTGAATCTCAATATTTTAAAAGTAACAACTGCTATTGGCATTTCAGGTTATTAATTTTATGTGTACATGGCCACATTTATCCAATTTAGTAAGAAAATATTTATGCATAGCTCACTTATTATTGTTGATCAAGAACGTGAAACTATAATCTACAAAAATATCCTCTCACATTATTACAGACAAGGGTAGATAGCAAAATACTGTTATTTTTTGTACATTTAGCACAGAAGTAACACTATACAAAGATTATGACAACAACAGTTATGGTTCATATTTTTTTTAAAATACACACACGACATGAGGAGTTAAAACACATTAACAATGTGAAAATTTTCCCATCTATATGAGATACTTGTGTTGATAGATTACTGTACATTTATAATCAAACACTGCATGTTCATTGTTGTTTTACATTGCTTACCATACATACTGGTAATTTTTTTGGTACCATTATATTGAAAGATGCTAGAAGGCAACTGGTGTTCGAAGAACACTGGAGAACTATTAAAAAGATATGCACATAAGATAATAATCATATTTAGCTAGTAACTCAATGTTACTGCTCAAAATGGCTGGAAAGACAAATATTATTTTGATCATACAAGTTCCAATTCTTGCCAGACATTTTCTGATGAGCAGTCATTATTTTTAGGCTTGCTCTTATTCACAATGACTTTCTTATTAGAGTTCATTTACCATTCTTTCAGGTTTCATTCATAAGCTAACAAATAAAAAACCTCATCTAACATATTTTGCCTTTTTTGGGATTTCATGATTATGAATTGGAATCATGAATGCTGACAAAACAAACTGTACATTTGTATTTGTATAGACCTTTATTAGTATTTATACATGAAATCCTTAGCCTCATGTTCATGCACAGCTATGACCACATTTAATGTATTCACATACTTCCATGCACATGCTTTTCAATGCAAAGCTGGCTGGTGTTACCAAATAAGGCATGAAAAAAAACTTGTTTGGCAGCGAAAAGCCAGTGCATAGAAGCATGCATATACATTTAATGTGGTCATAGCGGCATGACAGTGACGCTAAGCACTTCATGAACAAATATTAAGAAAGGCCTATATTTGGTAGTCAAGGTCATTCAATAATAATTGAAATTTTTATAATTTTTCAAAGAAAACCTCTCCATATAAATTGTGATTATCAATGTGAAGACCAATCTGCTTTTTTACTTTCACTTAGCGTGAGGAAAATTTGTAATCTAAATTTCACCCTACTTTGTTAAGAAAATGAAATAAAGGCTGATGAAAATCTTTCATGTAACTAACTAGTGACCATTCTTTTGCAATCTGTAAGAGTGATATGTTACATGTATGTATAAACAATATTTACATGAGCAGGAAACATAAATTTTAGATATTGTTATCATTATATCATGAGTATTGTTCCAAAAATTCAGTTACACAAAAGATTTATAGACAATAAAAACACCAGATTCTTGACATGATTCTAGGTATATACAACAAATTTGTTCATTTTAATTGTTGTATTATTAATATCTTGTACCCTCTTGTTGGGTTTGTACTTACTACTAGCAGTAGAATGTAAATAAGTCTATTTGTTTGCCACATTTCTGACTGATCTTCCCAATATTTAGCACTTTTTGGTAATTATGATAGAGTAGCTCATGTCACTGGATAACACAATTTCCACCACTTTCTTTTTCTTTTAGTAACTTAGTTGGCTTGTATCTCTCCAAGTATGCAAGCTGTTTTGCATTAATTGCACCTCTTCGTTTCCTGTAACAAAATGGGAAAATATCTTGAAAAACTGTTTAATTTTTGATTTGTTGGCCTAGTGCTGACTTTTTCTTTTTGGTGTCACAGCTATAGGATACAAAATAATTGTTCAAAAAAGGTTGATTACTTGATAAAAACTTTACCTTCGTATAAATTCAACTGCATCCTCATACTTCATACCACTTTCAATTAATGCTAAAGCCACTAATACTGGTGCTCTACCAAGTCCGGCAACACAATGTACAGCTACACATGATCCTGGGTTTTCTTTAAAGTTACCCTTAATTAACTTGAGCCAATCTTCTACTACTTTTTTAGGTGGGGCAGCACCATCATCAAATGCCCAATCCTAAAGAGGAAAACAATTAACATATTGATTACCAAATCTAATAATCTATAAAGCTCTTTTAAAGTAAAAAGAAAACAGAATTATAAAAACAGGGTACACATAATCAACTAAACAGCAAACTGTTAACAACAGCTTAGAAAAAAATCAAAAATTTTCATTCATTGCTGAAATCATCAATCAATCAATCAAGGGTCTTTACATTGAGATTAAACAGCTAGATCATATTCAAATATAATCCTAACTGTACTTAAATTCATCTGTATTGACTTTAAGGTACAGTGATTGGTTCTTTCTTAGATTATATTTGGTCTTCTTAATTCGTGGAAGCAGGGGGTACAATGGGTGATTGTTCATCATTTTTCTGTCCTGTTTTTCTAATAGCACACATATATTTGTTCTCTCACTGATGTACTTTTGCTTGTAGCATCTATCTAGGAAATTTTGGACGATGGTGAGTTCTGGTTCTGCAGCTCCATAAACTAGAAGACCATAAAATATTGTAGAGTACCAAACTGTTGAGTAGCAGGTCAATTTCCCTTTGATTGAATCCTTCCTTGCGGAGAACTCTCAATACATGAAGACACTTATTTGCCTTGACAAGCTTAATTTGGACGCAAGATAGCTTAATGTGGACGTGATCATATTTATTGGAATGCTAAACTTTTTACTTTCAGCAATCTTCTCACTTTTCATCATCTTGCTGTAGATAATAGGGTTGTTTCTAACTATCATGTATGCCCTTAGCAGTTGTGCTTTTTAATGGTCTGGGAAAAGGTTTGATTCAATGATTCAATAATTGAATGGGAGGTCCTCCACCTCTTATAATAATCTTAACTTGTGATGCTTATTTTTCCTCCTTTCATAGAAAGAAGTAGAGTCGAGTGTTGTGTAGAAGACATTGGAATATAGAATGAGCTGTGTAGGTGGAGTAAAAAAGGCATGCTACCATATAATCAGTTGACTAGGATTAAATAAGATTACAGTGGTGCCTACTATAGAAAAATGAAGCACACTGCTATGCAATCACAATGATGCCATGAAGCAGGCAATCAATGTGCACATGCACGAATATCCTTCAAACTTTTATTGAAGAACCATACACATTTTGAACTCCAACAGGGCAAAACCCTCAAATTTTGCATGGGACTCTATAAACTTTTTGCCGATTTCCAAGAGTATATTTTAATAAAACAAACTTTTGACAAATAATGCTAATTGGTATAATTTTAGATTTGAATATAGAGTTTAGTTCCCTGTGATTGGTCGAGGGACCAGTGATTGAGACAATAATCACAACGATTAGAAATAGGGTCGTCAGGTTGTCAGGGGTAGGTCATCAGCCATGCCAAGTTACTCTGTTTCAGTTTGAACTACAAGAGTTCAAGTTCACAGCCGAGGACGAGCCAATAACTGTGTCATGAGTTAAATATACTATGCATTTGTAGTATAATCTCAGCTGGTAATATATGTCATTGGTAAAGAACTGCTCTCTATGCTAAATATTTAACAAATAGTATAATTGCTTGCTTATCTCGATTTGAATGAAAAATATTTAATATCGAATAGGGGCTATGTGTCTGTTATTGTATTGTGGGTTATAGTTTATGTGGGCTGGGTGGGTAGATATATATTTTAATATTGAATAGGAGTAGCTGGGAGGGTTTTTATATATTTCTATCTTAGCTAGTTATATTGACATAGAAGAGCCACTCTGTGGAAATGTTAATAAAGCCATTATTATTATTAAATGATCTGTCCCTAACCAAAAATGGAAATAATAAACAAAACCAAAAATATCAAGCCAAAACCTATTGGAGACTGAATAAAATTGTAATCAAATGCCATGTACATTTACAAGTTCTATTGTCATTAAATGACAAAAACCTCAAATATAGTAAAATTTGCATATAAAGTAAATACAAACAGAGCAGATAATAAGGAATACGTAATTATCATCACTTAATATATACCGTAACACAGGGACACATGCCAGTCCTATCTATGCATTCAAGCTGATCTTAGGGACGTTATTATAATTATTTGCGCTTTTTACAAAACAATTTGAAGGTGTGTACAGTAAAATATTCGAACTCGAAAGAAGAAAAAGATCTGTAACACACACTAGCCGGCCAAGCCTGACAAGCCGGTTTATAAAAATTTCTGAACAATGAAATGTAAGCACAAGCCGCTCCTTACTTGGCAAAGTCTTAATTCTAGACAAGATACTATAGAAATAAACGACCAAACAGAGAAAATCCATTCAATAAACTAAAAACCTGGTTTAGTTTTGATGAAATATCAAACAAATGGGCAGCCATGATCAATTTCACAACTGAACAGGCAAAATGTAGAATAAAATGGAACAAAGTTTAGAAAAGCACAAGTACAATTATACAAAATACAGCAAAAGGTAACTTGATCAAAAGATTTTTTATTATTCTTACGAAGATTGTTAATTCAAGCAATGGCTCTTTTCAAACTGGATAGCATTTGTACGATACTCTGTGTTGGGAAGACCTAAACCTCACATAATGGCTCTAGAATATGTGGTCTTATATGAAATCACTTGCTATCTGTTCCGCTTAAACCAGGAATCAAAAGTCACACTCAAACAAGGAAACACATATGAAAAATTTAAACCTATATGAGGTGTAGAAAAGACATTCTCTTACCAGCACCTTGATTCCTTCCTTCAGCAACGACTCTGTGTTGTAAGTCGGTTCACAAACACGCACAACGGTGTCTGCACTGTACTTCTTCAGCTCCTGAATACAAGGTAATCAGAAGTCAAATAATCACAATCCTATAGTTTATACCTTAATATACAAGACTATAATAGAACCTACCGTAATATACTGGGGTAAGTTTGTATTTGTAGGGCGATCAGTGATCAAGAATTTCATGTTCTTGTGTTCAAGCATGACTGGTCCTGGTCCATGAAAAGACCTCGATTGTGATGGCGCGCCAGAAGGCATTTTCATTGCGATATTCACTTGCTTTCCAATTAATTTTACACTTTCACGGGGCTTTGGAACTGCACATTTCATCAGTAAATAATATATTTTCAGTCTTGCAGCCAAGCTACCCCATTCAATAAGATTTGACGACTAATAAAAACGAATTTGAACACGTTCAGTTGTGTTGGGCCTGGCACCAGTCTCCACTATCGATCAGAAACTCCATAAGACTGTGTCCACAGTGGTCGTAGCACTAAATAACATTAAGAAAACCGGTTAAACAAGTGAAAGTTATGTCCTAACATTATAGAGCTTCTGTACTATAAAGATATATTCGAAAAAAAGGTAAAAAGAAAGGCAAACTTCTTGAGTTAAGGTAGATAGATCGATAATCAAACAAACCAAAAGAGGGAGTGTGTTGAGAACTTAACAACGAACAGAACAACTGATCAAGTCAAACACAAGCCCCCAAAAGAAGCTCATTACTACCTAGAATACACGATACATTAACACTTACAATGTTTGTTGTCCACATTAAGGCACTATAATCTTTTTGTTCCTTCCACACGGAAGAGAAGTGCTTCCAGTTGGTATCTCGCGAGAGCTGCACGCCGTCACCAGTACAAATTTATTTCAGGCAGTTGCACAATTAATTCTCTTGTGACGCAATACGTGACTAATTGCACATGCGCTCTAACATTCAAGATACGTCATGATCAAAAAACTTAAATATCAGCTCATTTTGATAGTGAGATGAGCCACTGAAACTGTTTTTTGTATTTCTTTGTTTCAAGAAGTAAAACTGATTTCTTTTGTATGAAATAAATTTGATCACACAAGAGGAGGTGGAGTTATTTGAACTAGCCTGCCCCAACAAACAAATAGGTAAAATATATGAAATTAAAATATTATATTTTTGAACTTGAACTTGTCAAAATATTACTCAGTGACCGCGCGAGGGGAGGGGCTGGTAGTCTCTTATCCATATTTTCCAATCTTAGCCCCACCACTTTTTCTCATACTAGTCTCTTTTAATATATAGCCCCATCACTTTTTAGGGTGCTCCGCGGGTCCATGTTACTGCATTTGCCTCATAGTCTATTAAATGTTAAAGCCTTCAGTCGCCGATTAAAAGACAACCGGCGTCAACACCCTACTAGCCTAATCTAATAATAAATCATAAATGTTATGATATTCTCCTTTTATAAGGGAGTTCCCCCTCCCCCTCCCCCTCCCCCTCCCCCTCCCCCTCCCCCTCTCCCCCCCCCCCCCCCCCCCGGGATTTGAGGTGGGTGAGCTAGAGAGTTACGACAATTAGATTAGAAGGGAGTATTTTCCATTCGAATCTAGATAAGCAAGCAATTATATATATTTGTTAAATACTAAATATTTAGCATAGAGAGCAGTTCTTTACCAATGACATATATTACCAGCTGAGATTATACCGGAAATGCATAGTATATTTAACTCGTGACACAGTCACCGGCTCGTACATCCGCTGTGAACTTGAACTCTTGTACTTTTAACAAAACCGAAACAGAGTAACTTGGCATGGCTGATGACCTACCCCTGACGACGTGACAACCCTAAGAACGTCGGCGAAGGAGGCTACCCCTGGAGGCGAGCTGCGAAATATATATCAGTCGACCGAGTGAAGTTTTAAATTTCACTTTTTTTTTTTACCTTATAATGACGCGAAAACTAAGTGACCCTCAATCATTTGAAAAGTGCAACGATTTATGATGAAAAAGCAGGTATAAACGACTTCAGTGTTGTTACTGAACAAAAGCGCTAGGGTTTCCAGTAGTCATTATACTCAAATCAAACCAAGGCTAAGAATCACGAGGGGAAAAAAAATGCCTATGTGCGCGTCTATGTGCGCGTTTTCGCATGCTCAGGATGCTCAGCATGGTGCTAAATAACATCCCACATCGAACAGACATCGAACATCGAAATGCAAATGAAAATAATATAAAGGACGGAGAAGAGATTTTTCGTGGTCCTTGATTCGGCTAGGACCGTGATTTATGAAGTTCAAGAAAATAAGTCCATGATTTGTGGATTTCAATCCCCCCGTAATGAATGATCTGTGGATCTGTGATCAGGGCCACAGCAAGGGGAGAGGCTGGGGGCGCTTGAGCCCCCCAGTTTTCCCCAGACAAGTAAAGCAACTATAGAATTAAATTTTCATTTTTCCAGTTTTTTAATACGGCCCTGTATTTTCGTGATTCGTGAATTTATTTTTAAAATGTTTGTGATTCGCCAAGAATATGAATAAGTTTAGTTCTAATGCTATATACGGCTTCAAGTGGTTTTTGTATTTGAACAAGATCCGAAAGTAAATTTAATGGATATTCACCTCCTCTTTTCAAAAATATGAAATTTCTGAACTCTAGTGGAGAACTGTATCCGCCCCGGCCTGCATTTTGCTCGTGACAGCACAGCCCAGAGGGCGGAATTATATAGGAAAACAAAGGCGCGCGAATAAAATATTCTACTATATTTTTGTTGGATTTTTCTGTTCACTTGTATTATTTAGCACACTTTCTTAGCCTCTAACCCATTTTTTTCTTCTTCAATAAATGATATATTTGCCAGATCTTATTTTCATCTAGTACTTTTATCTAAATTGGTCCCTGTACGTGACGACCCTAAGAGCGTCTGCGTAGGAGGCTATGTACTCCCCTGTACAGAAAAAAACCCATATATACATACGGTCGGGACTGACCGAGTGCGAATAGAAGACTGGTACTTAGCAAGGTTGAAGCGCGGTAAAACACGAAAAAGACAACAAGACACAAGACAAGATGGCCGCCTCTTGTTGTCTCAGTCCAACCGAGATCAACCAAGAAAAAGTTGTTTGATACGTGTCTACTAGCTTAAGTTTGGCAAGCTATGTCAAGTAAAGAGTACAAGGTATTAAAGAATTTGATACAATAATGGTTCATGAGGTTTTTTAAAAGCGTTTTTCGGTCCGGATAAATTTGCATAGTTTTCGTGTTTAAACCTAAACTGATGCGCATAATTTGTTTAATTTACATAGGTTTTGTACACTCACCAGAAAACAAAAAAGCACAAAACATGGCAGGTTGGTCATAAATGAGATAATTCTTAGTCGTATTTTAGTAATATTTTAAAAAACACGGTGGTTGCCTCACATTTTGATTAGATTGAATTAGTTGAGTGTTGGAAACATGTCCCCCCAAATAAAAATATTATACAGCCATCACTCTCCACACTCACTTCACTTTTAATCTTATAATATAAGCTCACTAGCTAATATTATTTTTAGGATGGTATTCTCATCCTCTACACAAATACAAAGAAAGTAAGTGAGACAACATTTTTCTAACAAATAATGACAAGAAAGAAAGAGAAAGAAAGCAATAGAAGAAGAGATGCACTTGACCTAGATAAGCTTGACAAGTAGTGTTTTAACGTTTTTTAGGTAGTGTTATATGAGGATGGTATGAGAACCATGCTGGACTCACTTTTTGTCCGTTCTGACCAGGTAAGCTTAAATATAACATTCACATGCAGGTGTGATTAATAGTTCAAACAAATACGATAAAGAAAGAGAAAGAGAAATAAAAGTTATGTAACAGACACACCATCACACCATGGAGTCTACACCATCGACTGATGAAGACTAGAGCTTGCAGCCGAAACGTATATAACGAAACAAATAAGTATAATTTCTTTATAGTTTGTGATTATCAACAGAACTGCAATATGTTGATTATTAGATAACTGTTGGAGATGACATTGAGTCAGAGAGGTACTTGATAACCATTGAAGACGAGACTAATAAAACTGGTGCTGATTCAGGTTGTCAAGTTTCTAGCCAACCATGCCTAGTCAGCTCTAGTCATGATAAATCACTCAAGAAAAAGAACAAGGTAATTAAGGCCCTGTTACACCATGCAATTTTTCTCACAACAGCATTGTGAGACAAGTTGCTGGAGAAATGCACAATCACTCTTCCAACAGCTAAACTCACAATTTTAAGGCATTTTTTTGAGTCACTGGGTGCAAGTTGCTGAGATTGTGTCGCAGCGTAACACCATCTTGGCAACCTGCAATGGTACATTTTCAAGCATGGAGAGACAAGTTGCTGAGAATATTGCACAGTGTAACAAGATCTTTAGGGCTTGTAAATAGTTTGTATCAGTTATTAACTATGCCATAACCTGGTTTCTAGCTTCGGTGGATTTTCTTATTGGCATGTTTGCTCACTGTTTAAGACTACTTTGTCAGGGCCGAACATGGGTACCTACACTTATGTTTAAGGGCTTTTAAAACATGAGAGTGCTTTGACTGCAAAACACTGCTGCAATTTCCATAAATTGAAACTGATTTGGCATATCGTAAATATATGACTTCATGAATTGAATATGAATTTAGTAATTCTATGAGTAAAAAATGTTTTTCAGGAATTTTGTCCTCCAAAGTTGGTGGTAAAAGAGAAAAACATATTGAATAAAGCTGAACCTTCTGATGAAAGGGTAGGTTAAACTTATCTTTACCTGTCCAATAATACAGTCCAATATCAGAGGAAAGTCATATTATTTTCTGCCAGGAACTGTAAAAAAATATCTATATTTGTAATATTTCTTTTCTTGCAGTTAAACGCATGGGATAAACATTCTACAAAAAGCTCTCAAACCAAAGATCAGGAAATGCTATCAAGAAACCAGTTTTTTACAATGTATTCCAAGAAAAAACAGAACTTGCTAGGTGTGTAGTAATATACCAATACATCTGAAGAGCCCATCAATCTCTCAAGCATTGTCCATCCCATTCATTCCCTTTGTATTTCCCACCCACCCCTCATCCATCTCCTTCCAGTCATTCCCTATGTGTTTCCCATCCATCTCTCATGTATTGGCCATCACATTCATTCCCTATGTCTTTCCCACCCACCATTCATCCATGTCCATCCCAATCATTCCCTATATGTTTCCCATCCATCATTGTCCATCCCATTCATTCCCTATGTGTTTCCCACCCAGCCCTTGTCCATGTCCTTCCCATTCATTCCCTATATGTTTCCCACCCACCCCTCATCCATGTCCTTCTCATTCATTCCCTATGTGTTTCCCACTCAATCCTCATCCATGTCCTTCTCATTCATTCCCTATGTGTTTCCCACTCAACCCTAATCCATGTTCTTCTCATTCATTCCCTATGTGTTTCCCACTCACCCCTCATCCATGTCCTTCTCATTCATTCCCTATGTGTTTCCCACTCACCCCTCATCCATGTCCTTCTCATTCATTCCCTATGTGTTTCCCAATCGTCCCTCATCCATGTCCTTCTCATTCATTCCCTATGTGTTTCCCAATCGTCTCTCATCCATGTCCTTCTCATTCATTCCCCTTTGTGTTTCCCAATCGCCCCTCACCCTTGTCCTTCTCATCCATTCCCTATGTGTTTCCCACTCACCCCTCATCTATGTCCTTTTCATTCATTCCCTATGTGTTTCCCAATCGTCCCTCACCCATGTCCATCAGTCCCATTTGTTGAACTAACTCTTTTACAACTCATTGGCATTTACATTCCTGGCTTGAGCTATGATTAATTTTAAACAAATAGGAATTTAATGCACAAAAACCTAAACTCAACCAAGTATATAACACTGAAGTATAATGAGTAAGAGATATATTCTAAGTTTTGTTGTGCTCATCTAAGGGGTAAAATAGTTCATAATAAGTATAATGTAATAATAATAATAATTTAATTTTTATTTGTAGGCTTGTATTATCTGGTGTTTTCCAAACCCATGATGATTATTTTAATGTTTTTTGAAATAACATTGCATTTGTTTTCAGAAAACAGGAAATGTGATAAGGAAACAACAAGAACAGATGATGAGCACAAGTTATCCCCAGAAAGCAATCTAATCATTAATCAAAGTTGCCATAGTAAAAGAGATACGTCACAAATTTTGGCTTTGTTCACTGGAAACAGTGTTTCTAAGTCTGAAGAAAAAAGTGATGATTTTGATGTTCTTCAAGTATGTCCTCTGTCACCAGAAATATATTTCAGTGATGATCCATCTCATGATGACATCAGTAACAATTCTCATGCCTCACCAGCATGTTTTCACAGTTTACCAGCAGTCTTAAACAAGCCTTACTCTAACCCCCTTATTGTTTGTGAGAATTCCTGCAATGATATTCCCTTTGACACTGGAGATAATTTATTTCAAGTCCCTGACGTAGACACTAAAGACCATAAAAGAGAATCCTCACCCTATTCCATCAATATCACCTGCATTAGGGAGTCAACAGTAGGTTCCAGGAAGGAATATCAAAAGGTATGTCTCCCATGTTTCAGGGATAAAAAAATCATGAGGAATATAAACTAGGTGCATTGATTTTAGCTTGTTGATAAAGTCATGATTTTGTAAACTTTTCATTTCAAATGTATAATTATGTGTCTGAATGTTTTGTGGTTTTTAGAAGCCTACTCACTTGTGTTCAACCATTAAGCAAAAACAAAGCAGTAGACATACAGGACTGGCCAGGAATGTCAGCAAAACATCAATCAAGGTGCATAATCCACATGTCAATATTTACTACAAAACTATTACAGCAGCTGTAAAATTCACAAGATAATCTCTTTTTCAAGGATAATGAGCATGAGTTGGTTTTTCCCACATCAAAAGATTGTGAGGATAATGTGAAGCCATGTCGTCAAGTTATTATACCAATCACATTTCAAAACTGTCACCATTATCAGCAAACACTCAAGGCTGCTGTAAGAGGTAATATGCATATGTGACATACACAACAATAACAACTTGTTATTTTTGTATAAAGCTTACATTATTTTGTTTTTTTGAAAATGGGATATTTTCAATATAGTAATTTACTGTTGACTTACAATTTATGTCTCTACAGCTTGCAGGTTAACAATCTTTTAAAAAAAACGTACTCTCTATTTTAAAGTGAATAATTCTTTTTATGTTTCCAGAACACTTGAACATTATGTTGTTTGAATTGGCACAGAATTACCACTCTGCTTTGAGAAAAGTAGATATTACACAATATAGCACAGTCAATCAAGGTATATTTAATCAAAATATTTAATATTAATTTGATGTTCTAGAAAAGAGTGCAGAAAGAGAATGTACTTTTTTCTCTACTTGTAGGTCAGGTAAGCGAGGACAGACCAAGCTGCCCCCATGGTAAGAACTCTTTCAGCTTTCTCCATGATTGTATGCAGCAAATAGATTTATACAAAGTTTTCAATTCTAGAGGCAGGTTTTTTTTATTTGTTTCATAGGCTTTTTGATAGTTTGTTGATCTCAATTCAAGTGTGTGTCATTTAATTCTTTTTCCAGGTGTTTGCCGTCTTAGATCAGTTAAAAAAGAAGGACCAAACAAGGTAAAATACTTGAACTGTTACCTCTGTACTGAATCCATACTACCACACCCTTACCTCTGTACTTCATTCATACTACCACACCTTTACCTCTGTACTTCATCCATACTACCACACCTTTACCTCTGTACTACATTCATACTACCACACCCTTACCTCTGTACTGAATCCATACTACCACACCCTTACCTCTGTACTACATTCATACTACCACACCTTTACCTCTGTACTTCATCCATACTACCACACCCTTACCTCTGTACTACATTCATACTACCACGCCTTTACCTCTGTACTACATCCATACTACCACACCCTTACCTCTGTACTACATTCATACTACCACACCTTTACCTCTGTACTACATTCATACTACCACACCCTTACCTCTGTACTACATTCATACTACCACACCCTTACCTCTGTACTACATTCATACTACCACACCCTTGCCTCTGTACTACATTCATACTACCACACCCTTACCTCTGTACTACATCCATACTACCACACCATTACCTCTATACTACATTCATACTACCACACCTTTACCTCTGTACTACATTCATACTACCACACCCTTACCTCTGTACTACATTCATACTACCACACCCTTACCTCTGTACTACATTCATACTACCACACCATTACCTCTGTATTACATTCATACTACATTCATACTGCGATGCCCTTAAGCCATATTTGTTTTCTTGGACATAAGGGGAAGCTATTTTACTGCTGTCCTGGAACAAACAAATCACAATGCAAGGTATTTTGTGGTCATTTTTAAAACATTATAATTATATCATTGAAGTTCAGTCTCATGGAATACATTAAGTTAACACAGATACTGTGCAAATAGTAGCTAAGGTTGATAAAAATCTGAAGATGCAGCTCCCGTCATTTATTGACTTCATAAAGTAGCAAAATGTGAATGAATAATTATTTAGTTATATTTGTACTCATTTGTTGTTGTTGTTTATCAGTTCTTTAAATGGGTTAATGAATTCAAGAATTCCAAACACAGCAACAAACCAACTCCACAAACCAGTAAACCTAGTTTGTGTTCAGCTGATGCAGTTGTTGAGTTCTTTACCAATCAGGTCAGTGATACTAGTTTTAACTGATATGATTCCAACTAATTACAAACAACTGCTGACTCTATTGCTATTATTTTGCAGGGTTTGACTTTGCACTGTCAGTGTCGTTTGATCATCAAACGTAAAAATACACATACTGGAAAACATGGAGGATACGTAAGTAGATTGGTTAAGATTAGTTGTGTTGTTGTTGTTGTTCCAGCTTTGGTCAAACAGAACATTGAAAAATCCCATCATCTCACAAGTTTGCTGCTTCATCAATAGTTTCTGTAAAGCGTTTGGGGAAAATGTAGGTGTCCATTCTCTGGTAGCCGCCTGAGTTTCCAGAGCATTTCAAAGCATTTTATTGAGTTTTTTAAAAATAAATATTCATGAAAACTATTGTTGCTTACCTGTATAGAGATACTCAAGGAAACGTCTTGAACAAGGTGACAACACAGACTACAAGAAATCAATATATCTTGAGTTGAGCAATAAGCGAAGGCCTTATGTTTCCTACAGCAAAGGTGAAAATACACTATCTTATTGTCATATTGAGTGATGTTATAACTTATTGATTATGTATATATCTATTTTGTATTGTACTAACAGATGATGTGTGGATTGTATCAAAAAGTTTGTTGTTTGAAAAAGGAAGCACATTTGTGGCTAAAAGTACATACTTTGGTCCATTCTCTAGTGGTGAATTAGAGATTTCCCCTATTGGGTAAGTAATAAGTCTTGATCCATTAGTGAAGAGAAAATGTGATATCTTCTTAATATGAATTCCTTCCATTATTTGTCTAACAGTGGTTATTACCCTTCAAACTGGCATTCTGGAGGTAAGATTATTATCTGTACTATGTATGGTCTGTCATGTTATCATTTGGGATACATACATATATTGTACCTTGTTCAGTCCTACATACTTCATTCCTTATGTCAGGCATCTAACATGACGGGGCTGGGAATGAATCTCCAAACAGGTATGACTAACCTACCTGGACTAACCCAGCATCGATGTTTCTTTTTTTTCTTTCAGATACAGTGTATGCTTTGCATGGCTGTAATGCAAGCAATGAGTTACTGTGTATCGAAAATATTGATGTGTATGTCAATAATCGTTGCCTGCCTTTACTGGACAGTTTATTATACAGGTTAGTGGTATGATCAGTTGCAAGTTTTAGAGTGAACCTTGCTTGAGGAGTCAAATGAATAAGCAGAGACATGTGGGTAGGCAGGCACCTGTTTTCTTTTACCACCTCTCTTCATAAGTGCTCCTTGCACGGATTGGAGAGAAGTCAGGCATCATTGATGGCAGCGCATTTACCAACTTATAATTAGGTACACTTGTCGATACTGTTGATAATAGTTATTGATATTATATATACGTACAGACAAAGTGATGCTACATCAACAAGACGACCACAGGGTCCTGGTGACATGTGACAACTTTTGATAATAGTTATTGATATTAATACGTACAGGCAAAGTGATGCTACATCAACAAGACGACCACAGGGTCCTGGTGACATGTCGTTTGTACCTCCAACACCAAGTTTACATAGACTGCTCAATGACATCCCCACAGATGTCGCGGTAAGAGACGCCCATAACTCGTGATTGAATGCTGGTACTCAGTACGAATACATAACTACGTGTTATATTACTATTTAGGTTAAGGTTGCCAAGGAAATGATTCACGAATATCGTTTGAATACGGTCAGTCAGTTTCTCTTTGAATATACCCATTCAACCTTTGTCCTGGCCGCATTATGTTTATGTTCATACAATGATGTTTTTCAGGACCAAGGACTTGCCCTGATTAACTGTGCCAATATGTTTACTGACGGTCTGTCAGACATCTCTCTAATACATGGTATGTGTGTGTGTGTGTGTATGTATGTATGTATGTATGTATGTATGTATGTATGTATGTATGTATGTATGTATGTATGTATGTATGTATGTATGTATGTATGTATGTATGTATGTATGTATGTATGTATGTATGTATGTATGTATGTATGTATGTATGTATGTATGTATGTATGTATGTATGTATGTATGTATATATATGAAGAATATTTACTCAAAATGGGTCTTATCGACTAAGACCCATTTGATGTCACGATTTAGCATTCAAGCCATTTCTTGAGCCGTGTTTGAATTATCAGCTTGCCAATTTTTTCGACCAAAAAAAGACCACGCCCATTTCACCCTTAAGACCCCTTTTATGAAGATATTCTTCATATATATATCGTATTATATTCAATGTGTGCTGGTGTGCCGGTTCGATAGCTATATATAATAGCCTGTTATAATAATGTTATTGTTCTTGTAACCAAAACAGGAGTTTTTGGTGCTGGGAAAAGTTATCTTCTTGCTGTAACCATTCTTTACCTTGTGAAATTATTTACAAAGATCACCGCACAACATGAAGGGTGAGTCATGTGCTAACTAGCAGTAGGGCGTTGCCCCACCTGGTACTTTGTACCCAGAATTAGTAATAAGAATAATGTACCAATTCTATTGCAGAGCAAGTCATGTGTCTAAGCCCAAAATACTTGTGTCTTCAACGACTAATGTAGCAGTTGACCGTATCCTTCTTGTGTAAGTTCAATCAATAGTTTAATTAAAATCACCGCGCTAGAAGCATGTGAAGGTAAAAAATTTGCTTACTCCACAGTCTACTGGAGTTGGGGTTTGAAGAGTTTGTTCGTGTTGGTAGCGTCCGTAAGATAGCTAAGCAACTGCTACCTTATAGCATGCAAGGAAGTGGTAGCCAGGACCAGGAACTAAAGGAATTGCAAGCTATGCTTAAAGAGGATCTACAACCATCCGAAAAGCAGTGAGTTTTTCTAATCATGTTTTTTTAAAATAATATTTAAACAGGTTGCCCAATTCAGCACAGCTGGTTTAAATGGGAACCTGTATAACTAAATCTAACAACATTAAATACAAATAATGGTAACACAAGACGAAAAGGAAAAACGAGAAGAAATTACAAAGATTTGAAGTGGCTTTTCAGTGCCGTTTTGAATTTGGGGTTAGGGTTAGGGTTAGCCCGGAAGGAGCTCTGATATTTAGAAGTACGGGCTAGCGGCAGCCTCAGAAGATCCCTATTTCGAGTGTTGTAGTTATGTATGTCTGATGAGAAATTAAATTCGTTTAGTAGATAAGAGGGGGCTAGGTTACTGATACATTTGTGGACTAGTAAACAGATATTATATGATCTTCTAGACTGTAGAGATGACCAAGAGAAAGTATTGCCCACATCAATCTGGTCAGTTGATTTGTACTCCTCTATGACTCTGGCTGCACGACGTTGTAATTTGTCTAGGTAGCCTTTGTTGACTTTCCCGCAGCTATCCCAGACGGTACTACAGTAGTCATAGAGGGGTAAAATCATAGCATCGTATAATGTGAAATTATATGATATATAATGTCGCGCTCAGATATTATTTTTGATTTGATGAATTAAAAGCGTAAAAATCATTTCAAATAGATGAACGTTCTCATAAACAAACTCAAATACATTTCCATTAGAAAAATCCATAAGGATAGGCGCTTAAACAGTAGTAATCACATCCGATAGTGACGAAGATGATGGTGATGATGATGGAGATGATGGTGATGATGATTGTAATAATGATGGTGATGATGATGATGATTGTAATAATGATGGTGATGATGATGGAGATGATGGTGATGGAGATGATGATGGAGATGATGGTGATGATGATTGTAATAATGATGGTGATGATGATGATGATTGTAATAATGATGGTGATGGTGATGATGATGGAGATGATAATGGAGATGATGACGATGATGATGACCTAGCATATTCTATTTTAGGAATATTCGCAAGAGCATCGAGAAACAAAGACGTGGTGAAAACAAAAAGGTAAACCAGTAAGAGTAATTTTTCCTAGTGTCTTGTACAAAGGAATATTTACTGTCTTGCTAATCATGTCTTATATGTACACCTATTTCAAAAAACGTTGCCTGAGCCATAGGAGATAGGCGATAGTCATAGATCATCCCCGCCTTCTACCTATTGTATGAGGTGTGATGCGTTGTATTTTTATGAATACATTACATCAACTGCTTGCTACGTAGGCTCTCCCATCTCCTATCACTTATCACCTATTGCCTTTGACCCCGACAACACCGAGTGTTTCGTATAAAGGAATATTTGTGGTCTTAATAATCACGTGATATATTATTAGAGACTTGACCGAGTGTCTTGTACAAAGGAATATTTGTGGTCTTACTAATCACGTGATATATTATTAGAGGCTTGACCGAGTGTCTTGTACAAAGGAATATTTGTAGTCTTACTAATCACGTGATATATTATTAGAGACTTGACCGAGTGTCTTGTACAAAGGAATATTTGTGGTCTTACTAATCACGTGATATATTATTAGAGGCTTGACCGAGTGTCTTGTACAAAGGAATATTTGTGGTCTTACTAATCAAGTGATATATTATTAGAGACTTGACCGAGTGTCTCGTACAAAGGAATATTTGTGGTCTTACTAATCACGTGATATATTATTAGAGGCTTGACCGAGTGTCTTGTACAAAGGAATATTTGTGGTCTTACTAATCACGTGATATATTATTAGAGACTTGACCGAGTGTCTTGTACAAAGGAATATTTGTGGTCTTACTAATCACGTGATATATTATTAGAGGCTTGACCGAGTGTCTTGTACAAAGGAATATTTGTAGTCTTACTAATCACGTGATATATTATTAGAGACTTGACCGAGTGTCTTGTACAAAGGAATATTTGTGGTCTTACTAATCACGTGATATATTATTAGAGGCTTGACCGAGTGTCTTGTACAAAGGAATATTTGTGGTCTTACTAATCAAGTGATATATTATTAGAGACTTGACCGAGTGTCTCGTACAAAGGAATATTTGTGGTCTTACTAATCACGTGATATATTATTAGAGGCTTGACCGAGTGTCTTGTACAAAGGAATATTTGTGGTCTTACTAATCACGTGATATATTATTAGAGACTTGACCGAGTGTCTTGTACAAAGGAATATTTGTGGTCTTACTAATCAAGTGATATATTATTAGAGACTTGACCGAGTGTCTCGTACAAAGGAATATTTGTGGTCTTACTAATCACGTGATATATTATTAGAGACTTGACCGAGTGTCTTGTACAAAGGGATTTTTGTGGTCTTACTAATCACGTGATATATTATTAGAGGCTTGACCGAGTGTCTTGTACAAAGGAATATTTGTGGTCTTACTAATCACGTGATATATTATTAGAGGCTTGACCGAGTGTCTTGTACAAAGGAATATTTGTGGTCTTACTAATCACGTGATATATTATTAGAGACTTGACCGAGTGTCTTGTACAAAGGAATATTTGTGATCTTACTAATCAAGTGATATATTATTAGAGACTTGACCGAGTGTCTCGTACAAAGGAATATTTGTGGTCTTACTAATCACGTGATATATTATTAGAGACTTGACCGAGTGTCTTGTACAAAGGGATTTTTGTGGTCTTACTAATCACGTGATATATTATTAGAGGCTTGACCGAGTGTCTTGTACAAAGGAATATTTGTGGTCTTACTAATCACGTGATATATTATTAGAGACTTGACCGAGTGTCTTGTACAAAGGAATATTTGTGGTCTTACTAATCACGTGATATATTATTAGAGGCTTGACCGAGTGTCTTGTACAAAGGAATATTTGTGGTCTTACTAATCACGTGATATATTATCAGAGACTTGACCGAGTGTCTTGTACAAAGGGATTTTTGTGGTCTTACTAATCACGTGATATATTATTAGAGACTTGACCGAGTGTCTTGTACAAAGGAATATTTGTGGTCTTACTAATCACGTGATATATTATTAGAGACTTGACCGAGTGTCTTGTACAAAGGAATATTCGTGGTCTTACTAATCACGTGATATATTATTAGAGACTTGACCGAGTGTCTTGTACAAAGGAATATTTGTGGTCTTACTAATCACGTGATATATTATTAGAGGCTTGACCGAGTGTCTTGTACAAAGGAATATTTGTGGTCTTACTAATCACGTGATATATTATCAGAGACTTGACCGAGTGCAAGTGGTAGGAGTCACGTGTGCAGCTTGTGTATTTCCATGCTTGGAAAAGATGAAATTTTCTGTAAGTATCCAATTATCGTCTCTTACATACAAGGTTTTTTTCAAGATACTGTTGTGGGACTGACTAGACAAATGAATTTGTGTTGATGTTTATCCTACAGGTTGTTTTGCTTGATGAATGTAGTCAAATGACCGAACCGACTGCTCTTCTTCCTTTAGCAAGGTCAGTATTATCATAATAATGCATGAAAGCTCAGTAGTACCATTCCTTTGTAATCAATACATCCACATCAAGGATGGAATTATTTATAATATCGCACTTCCTATTAATCTTCTTCTTATTGAAAATTTCTAATTCTTGGTTATTAGGTTTGGATGTGAAAAACTGATTCTTGTTGGAGACCCCAAGGTAAAACAAGCATATTCATCATATTTGTCAAATTCAGACACAGGGGACACACGGTCATTGATGTTTCACTAATTACAGCAATTGAGTCCAACTATACCAGGATCAACACAGGGATCTCATCTCGAGAACCATGCAGGACTTGAACAAACACTATTTGATCGTCTAACCAAGATGGTAAATGCTTTTTCCGTAGTTGTCTGTTTTCTCAGTTTACATTTATCTACGCGAGTCATTGACAAGATTTTCCTTGTTTTTATACAGGGATATAGAACTACACTTCTTAGAACCCAGGTAATTATCTCAACCGCTGAACAAAATCTTGAACGATATATTTATATGAATATGTATATCTTGTAGAAAAAAGATAGATAAACAGAAACTCGTTCATTCAACTAAAGTCCATATTAACAAATTGTTTGTTTGCATGTTTTTCAGTATCGTTGTCATCCTACTATTAGCGCTGTTGCCAACAGGTCAGTATGGTTGAAATCAATGTTACCAGTACTTTGAAGTTTATGATCTTCTGTCAATAATGTTTACTTATTGACAACCCAGTGCCAAAAACAGCAAAAAGACTTTATTTGTACCATCATTTATCATACATGGCTTTACTACAGCTACACGTAGATGCTGCCCTGAAAGCCCTTTGAATGCTGCAGTCTTTTTTCCATACTTACTCTTTCCATCATTAATCAGGTTGTTTTATGAAGGCCATTTAATCGATGGAATTACTCCAGAAGACAGAGCTCCTCTTGTGGTCAGTAAGTTCAATGAATTCTGTCAATGTAAACATGCACTTCCTTTATCTGGTTGGTCATTTATACGATAATACGAATAGATGCTTAGCTGATTGTTGTGCTTGCTTGTTTTTGGCTGCTATACATTATATAATATATATATATATATATATATATATATATATATATATATATATATATATATATATATATATATATATATATATATATATATATATATATATATATATATATATATAAATATATATATATATATATATATATATATATAAATAATTTGCAGGCAAGAAAACTGGCCGGCCGTTTTGAATTGCCCGGATTTACATGATATTTTACTTTGCTTAATATGCACAGAGTTTTGCTCCAACATTATGTTTCTATGATGTGCCACGAGGTCAAGAGAAATATGGATACGATGGGAGTTTTAACAACGAGCAAGAAGTAAGCACAAACTTTATAGTACATACTTAAACTAGAAAACTAGTAAACTCTTATCTTTATTCTTATTGGATTTTATAGGCGAAATTCGTTGTATTTCTTGTTGGCTGTTTCTTAGAATCTGGGGTAGAACCAGAGCAGCTAGGTGAGATATTTTATCACATATTGTGCCTGCTGTAAAGGAACCTGCATTCTGGCTGGCTGTAGTATTTTCATTGGTAATATCAATCATGTTATTATGAGGTTAATATCAATCATATTTTTTGTCGTATGTCCCAGGCGTGATCACTCTCTACAAGTCGCAACTTGTAACGATCTCCTCGCACTTGGCTCAAAGCCGGTCAGTATAATTTGTTTATATTCTTTCTAAATAGTATGTTGAAATATCGTCAGTATCAAATCTGTCTGTTTTACAGATTGGCTTCTCACCAACAACTCAAAGCAGTGCAGGTATTTCAAGTAGTCCATATGACCAATCAACATTGGTATACATGGTATAAGTTATCCTCATCAATTTGCCTTTATCTTTTATTAGATCTCTACAGTAGATGCATTCCAAGGAGGCGAAAAGGACGTTATTCTGTTGTCTTGCGTACGAACAGATCATGTGGGTTTTATTGATTGTGGCAGGTACTAGATTAAGTGAATAGTCAAATAAGTCTTGTTCATGGGGTGTGGTACAATACCCTCCTTGGGAAAGGTGTTAGTCTCTTCCAAGCAGAGTTGTTTATGGGGTGTGGTACAATACCCTACTTGGGAAAGGTGTTAGTCTCTTCTAAGCAGAGTTGTTCATGGGGTGAGGTACAATACACCTTACTTAGGAAAGGTGTTAGTCTCTTCCAAGCAGAGTTGTTCATGGGGTGTGGTACAATACCCTACTTGGGAAAGGTGTTAGTCTCTTCCAAGCAGAGTTGTTCATGGGGTGTGGTACAATACCCTACTTGGGAAAGGTGTTTTTGCTGAATAATTGGTGCATCCAGGCACGCAACAATTTACCATTTTGTTGGAAAAAAAAAACACTTCAAAACACCATATCTCTGAACACACGCTCTGAATCACTTGAGGTCTTGACGTTGTGACGTCACGGTCAAATGCGGTAATTTACCGCGGGCTCAAATATGGCGGTTATCAGAGCGATCGATGTGAGGTTTTCTAAATTGATTTTCTGGGACATGTATACTCCATCAGCTCTAAAAAGTGGATTTTTGAGTTTCCCATTTGATGTACTTTCTCTTAAAAATGGCTCGTTCTGGGGGGTCAGTTGTCTGATGAAAAAGTAAATTAAGGTAAACTTTCTCTTGTCTTGAATGGTATTTTACTAACCCTTCTACCTCGGTACATTGTCAAAGTGTAAACACGTCCTTATTAGTCTCTTCTAAATAGATTTGTTCAGACTTGTACTTTGGTAAAATTATTCATTGTTTGCTTTTGGTTTTAGACGCACAAATGTGGCACTTACCAGAGCAAAGCGGTAAGTACGATTTGTAGGTGATTACAATGTTACAGTATACTGAAAAATAATAAAGTACGAAAGACAATTCACCATTATTATCTTTATCAACATCAGTATCATCACCAATGTCACAATCATTGTCATCACCACTATAAACATCACCACCACAATCATTGTCATCACCAATATCAACATCACCACCACGATCATTGTCATTACCAATATCAACACCAACACCACGATCATTGTCATCACCACTATCAACACCAACACCACGATCATTGTCATCCCCACTATCAACATTATCACCACGATCATTGTCTTCACCAATATCAATATCACCACCGCGATCATTAGTGTCATTATCTTCAATATACAATGCCAAATATCAAACCGCCCTCACTAAAACGTTCAGTTTAGCGGGCCAAACGTCTGCGCCTGCGATAGTTTTGAAAGCGCTCGCGCAACTTGAAAATGGTCTATTGTCCAAGGTGTTTTAAAAGGTCTCTATCATTACAAGCTCACCTTTTGTGTCTCTCAGATGCAAAAGCACAGCTATCTTTCAAGATGGCGCAGGGAACAATGAAAGGGATTATTAAAACAGTTTAGACATGATACATGAGGTTCTCGATCAATATTCATTTTACTAAATTCTCATTTATAGACATTTATTGATTATTGGTAATGAACGCATGCTGTCCAGTAATGACTTGTGGAGGAATGTAATCGAAGAATGCAGAGGTAAGCAAACCCCAACTATACCCCAATTAAACTGCCTCTCCTTTTCAATGTTTGTTCCTAATACGGTATGATGTATGTTTCTGATACAGCTCAACCAGGTGGTATGGTTTTAGAGAAGAATTTCAAGAGTTCTTGGCAAAAAGGCAAGATAAACTAGAACATTTGTTTTAGAATTGCGTGCATGTTTTCTTTCCTTACTATTGATGCATTGTGATACAGTCTTAATATCTAGAAATAGAATGCTTATTTGTTGCTCTCTACTTATAAGAACTTGGTCAGTGGCTCTGGAACAAAAGTAGCCCATGTCAAAATTTCTCATATTTTTTTTTCACATACAACTGCAAAATTGGAATTGATAATCAGTGTTGAGCATCCAATGCTTATCATTATGGTCAGATGGATGCACCTTGATCATAGTACCCAACACTGGAAGAACCACTCGTTTCAACCCTGTTTCCAAGTTGACAATTTATATTATTATTTTAGATAATGTCGATCCTCCTTCGCCGTCAACCCATACTGACCACCAGTATCCTGTGACTAATATGACAGACGTTCCAAAAAGCTATTATGGTGACGTTTTGTCTCCATCAACTGATAAGGAAATCCAAGACAGTTGTTCGCAATCAACTTTCGATTTCTTCATTGAATCTCCATCGGCTGATGATGATGATGTTGATATGGTAATACCCGAGCTTTCATCGACTGAGAATAGCAATACTGGTATTACGAATGGCATACAAAGCCTGTCACAGGAGACTAGCATACCTCAATCTCTGGCGGCAGATCTCTGTAGAAATAATGCTAGTAGCCCATCAATGTCTTTGTCTGTCAGTTCAAATAAAGATGACTTGGCTGCAAAGTCTTTGGCATGTGAGAGCAGCCACAGTGAAGAGTTTGAGCGCCAAATGATTTCTGGTGGCAAAAGTGGCAGCACATGTACATTAGTAGACAATCTCTTAGCTGGCTTGAAGTTCTCTCTGAAAAACAATGGCGAACAGACGGATTGTATTACTTCGTCTCCCGAAACTATTCATTAATATATAGACGATGACTTGCCATGTTTTGATGTGTTCATAGTATAGTTGCTAATCGTTGTTGACTTTGTAAAGTCAATTTCGTTTTCTACGTAAAGAGTTTTGTATTAAAAATACAGGTGGTTAATATTAATATTAGAACAGAGAATAGAACACTGAGAGAACAGAACAGAGAATAGAACAGAATAGAACATCAGTCTTCAAACAATCTTTATTACCACAAATAAATCAGAATTATCAGGAGTACGAAATTATAAATAACAGCTATATTGAGAACTCATCAACATCAATAACCTAACATTACATTCAGCGTTATGCAACGAAGTTACATTTACAGTAACAGTGAGAATCAAAAAACCTGGGCACCTAGAAATATTTCAAGAATGTTTCCAGCGGTCCAAAAAAAAAATCAAAAAAAGTCACATCTTTTCAAAGAAACCATAATATCAGTCCCAAAAAAGCACATTTTTCAAAGGGTTGGAATGGTCCCAAAAACTGGGACGATAGGAACCCTTTCGGTTCCTTTGATAAATTGGGACGGTTGGGGACTGTTTGGGAGTGTTTATTCTAGGATCGTCCTAAAAGGAACCCATTTTTCAAGCGGTCCAAATAATCCCCAAAAAGTCACATCTTTTCAAAGAAACCAAAATATCAGTCCCAAAATAGTACATTTTTCAAAGGGACGGAATGGTCCCAAAAAGTGGGACGATGGGAACCCTTTCGGTTCCTTTGATAAATTGGGATGGTTGGGGACTGTTTGGGAGTGTTTATTCTAGGATCGTCCTAAAACGAACCCATTTTTCAAGCTCCAAAAAAATCCCCAAAAAGTCACATCTTTTCAAAGAAACCAAAATATCAGTCCCAAAAAAGTACATTTTTCAAAGGGACGGAATGGTCCCAAAAAGTGGGACGATGGGAATCCTTTCGGTTCCTTTGATAAATTGGGACGGTTGGGTACTGTTTGGGAGTGTTATTCTAGGATCGTCCTAAAAGGAACCCATTTTTCAAGCGGTCCAAAAAATCCCCAAAAAGTCACATCTTTTCAAAGAAACCATAATATCAGTCCCAAAAAAGCACATTTTTCATAGGGTCGGAATGGTCCCAAAAAGTGGGACGATGGGAACCCTTTCGGTTCCTTTGATAAATTGGGACGGTTGGGGACTGTTTGGGAGTGTTTATTCTAGGATCGTCCTAAAAGGAACCCATTTTTCAAGCGATCCAAAAAATCCCCAAAAAGTCACATCTTTTCAAAGAAACCAAAATATCAGTCCCAAAAAAGCACATTTTTCAAAGGGTTGGAATGGTCCCAAAAAGTGGGACAATGGGAACCCTTTCGGTTCCTTTGATAAATTGGGACGGTTGGGGACTGTTTGGGAGTGTTATTCTAGGATCGTCCTAAAAGGAACCCATTTTTCAAGCGGTCCAAAAAATCCCCAAAAAGTCACATCTTTTCAAAGAAACCAAAATATCAGTCCCAAAAAAGCAATTTTTTCAAAGGGTCGGAATGGTCCCAAAAAGTGGGACGATGGGAACCCTTTCGGTTCCTTTGATAAATTGGGACGGTTGGGGACTGTTTGGGAGTGTTTATTCTAGGATCGTCCTAAAAGGAACCCATTTTTCAAGCGGTCCAAAAAATCCCCAAAAAGTCACATCTTTTCAAAGAAACCAAAATATCAGTCCCAAAAAAGCACATTTTTCAAAGGGTCGGAATGGTCCCAAAAAGTGGGACGATGGGAATCCTTTCGGTTCCTTTGATAAATTGGGACGGTTGGGTACTGTTTGTGAGTGTTATTCTAGGATCGTCCTAAAAGAAACCCATTTTTCAAGCGGTCCAAAAAATCCCCAAAAAGTTACATCTTTTCAAAGAAACCAAAATATCAGTCCCAAAAAAGCACATTTTTCAAAGGGTCGGAATGGTCCCAAAAAGTGGGACGATGGGAATCCTTTCGGTTCCTTTGATAAATTGGGACGGTTGGGTACTGTTTGGGAGTGTTTATTCTAGGATCGTCCTAAAAGGAACCCATTTTTCAAGCGGTCCAAAAAATCCCCAAAAAGTCACATCTTTTCAAAGAAACCAAAATATGAGTCCCAAAAAAGCACATTTTTCAAAGGGTCGGCATGGTCCCAAAAAGTGGGACGATGGGAACCCTTTCGGTTCCTTTGATAAATTGGGATGGTTGGGGACTGTTTGGGAGTGTTTATTCTAGGATCGTCCTAAAAGGAACCCATTTTTCAAGCGGTCCAAAAAATCCCCAAAAAGTCACATCTTTTCAAAGAAACCAAAATATCAGTCCCAACAAAGCACATTATTCAAAGGGTCGGAATGGTCCAACAAACTGGGACGATGGGAACCTTTTCGGTTCCTTTGATAAATTGGGACGGCTGGGGACTGTTTGGGAGTGTTTATCCTAGGATCGTCCTAAAAGGAACCCATTTTTCAAGCGGTCCAAAAAATCCCCAAAAAGTCACATCTTTTCAAAGAAACCAAAATATCGGTCCAAAAAAAGCACATTTTTCAAAGGGTCGGAATGGTCCCAAAAAGTGGGACAATGGGAACCCTTTCGGTTCCTTTGATAAATTGGGACGGTTGGGGACTGTTTGGGAGTGTTTATTCTAGGATCGTCCTAAAAGGAACACATTTTCAAAAAATCCCCCCCCCCCCAAAAAAAAAAATTTCAAAAGGTAAGAAAACTCTGGGGGAAAAAAACATTTTTCAAAGGATACGAATTACCCCAACAAGTAGGACAATTTACACATTTTTGGGACCTTTTAGTACTATTAAGGAGTGTTTATTCCAAAATTATCCTAAAAATAACCCATTTTTCAAGCAGTCCAAAAAAAAAAAAAAAAAAAGTCATATATAATTTCGTAAGGTACAAAAAGTCTAGAATAAAAATTTTTTCAAAGGGTACAAATTATCCCAAAAATTGGGACAATCTAAACAATTTTGGTTGATTTGATAAAACGTTTTTCAAAGGGTACAAATTATCCCAAAAATTGGGACAATCTACACAATTTTGGTTGATTTGATAAATTCAGACTGTGTAGTACTATTTAAGAGTGTTTATTCCAAAATTGTTCTAAACATATTCCATTTTTGAAGTGGTCCTTAAAATCCAAAAAAAGTCAAATAATATTTTGAAAGGGTCCAAAAAGTCTGAAAAATAAACAACATTTTTCAAGGGATCCAAATTATCCCAAAAGATGAGACAATTATAGGTTGATCTGATAAATTGGGACCTTTTCACTACATTCTAGAAGTATTTATTGCAAAATTATCCTAAAAATAGCCCATTTTTCAAGCTGTCCAAAAAATCCAGCAAAAGTCATATTTTCAAACTGTCCAAAAACTGTGACAAAAAAAACTTTTTTCAAAGGGTCCAAATTGTCCCAAAGAGTAGAACAATTGTGAACCGTTCATATGCTTTGATCAATTGGGACTATCTAGTACCATTTAGGAGTGTTTAATCGAAAATTGGCCTAAAGAGAACCCATTTTTGAAGGGGTCCAAAAAATCCAAAAAAAAGTCATATATTTTCAAAGGGTCCAAATGGTATGACAAAAGAAAACATTTTTCAAAGGGTTGATAGACAACAAAGTTTAGTATTTATTTGTGACACTGCAATATTGCATGTTAAAATATGACATACTGGTAACACTAATCTTCACCATTGGGATACTTTTGTGCTAGATGCCAGGAAAAGTCTACATTTTGTGGATTTCTGATCATTTTGAGCATACAATGTGTATGTTCTGTGGGGTTCACTTACGTACAGACAATCAATTTCTTATTTGTCTCGTTCAAGCAATCAAGCCTTTTTTTTTACAATCTCATCATGTCAAAGATGTAAAATTAGCAACTTTACTTGAGTCTCTACTCTCCGAGTAGACCACTAGCAAATTGAGGACACTATACTAAAAATATGCAATGCAAACGAACAAACCTACTGTTTGAGTTCATTTGCCTTAGACTTGGCACATGCAAAACCCAATGCCCAAACCAAGGCCTAACTTAAGTTTCTCATATAATTTCTAAATATTACAAATACTGCTATAGTTTAAATGTATGAAGCAAGTCAATTTATTGCTGGAAGGCATTAGTCAAGCTCACGAAGGATTTACTGACATATTTTTACATGGTTGTGTGCTCAACATTTCCTGATGGAATATTTGGCATATTAAGATAGCTAGGTGTCTTTGCTGAAGAAGGTTGACTTTATTGAAATTGTTCTTGATTTAATCAACACAGAGATATTGTCTCTGAATGAAATGTGTAATTTGATATTTAATATTTAATATTTAATACTACCAGCTATGTGTTGATGACTATTATGCTATTTCTAAAAGCCTGCTGAGTCTGTTAGTGCATATTTATAAAACTCTATAGCAATTTCTATTCCAGTTGGAATAATTATATATTTTTTTCCAGCTGCATCATAACGAATAAATGAAATGACATGAAGAGACATGCATTAGCATGTAGGGACCACAATCACTTAAATTTCATATAGAAGTCATTGCCCATAGACTCACAGCATTTCACTTGCAATATGCAAAGACTAGTTAACTTTTTATCAATGGGTGGTAAAGACTGGGACTACGTAGTGAACACTGCTAGGTTTTAGAAGGTTTATAAATATATATGAGTGAAGGATTAGTGGACTTAAGCTACTGTAAAGGATTTTTTTCTTACCTTAGTTCATTGCAAACCATTATGATAGACTTGGAAAGCAGTTCTTGAAGCTAGAAAGGATGCTTAAAGTAATTATAAAGAAATAAGTAAGTGTAAATTAGGGTAAGAGTAAACTCAGATGAATGACAAGCTGTCAAGTCATTGTTGTCAAATATATCCAGCAAGAAAAGGCTATTAAAACCCCCAAAAAATCATTCACGAAAGGTAGTCTCTGCAACACTCTAGAGTCTTAAGAATAACGGAATAGAATGGAATCCAAAACAAGCGAATTGATGTGTTATTTAGCTCAAAAAACCCATCCATGTGCAAATTAAATGTTAAAGGAACGACAACTCTTCGACAACAAATTTCGATTTGTAACGGGGAAAAGTAATTTTCGAAGGAGGAAAAATGCTATAACCCACGCACTAAATACGTAGAAGAGAAGAAACAATGTTAGTCTTGGAGTTTGGATAGTTTATTGTAGTATAGGAGGTATTGTTACCTGATAAAAGCGAGTGTTTTTGTACATTGTGCAAGGAAAGACTACAGTAGTATTAAGTAGCGTAAATAAAATATTTAAGCTGAAGAAACGTAGTTTGTGAAAAAACTCATGCGCCTTAAGGGTAAAGGAGTAGAATGGAAGCCAAAACAAGCGAATTCATGTGTTTTTTAGCTCGAAAACCCAGCCATGTGCAAATGGTATTAAAGGGAACGACAACAAGCTTCGACAACAAGCTTCCATTTGTAACGGGGAAAAGTAATTTTAAAAGGAGGAAAAACATTTGTAACCCACGAACTAAATACGTAGAAGGAAAGAAATAATGTTTACTTTGATATTTGGATAGCTTAATGTAGTATAGGAGGTATTGTTACCTGATAAAAGCGAGTGTTTTCGTACAGGTTGTAGGAAGGACAGACCTAACAGTAGTGTTAAGAAGCGTAAAAAAATATTTAAGCTAAAGAAACGTAGTTTGTGGAAAAACTCTGAAGCCTTAACGATAAACGAGTAGAATGGAAGCCAAAACAAGCGAATTCATGTGTTATTTAGCTCGAAAATCCTAGCACATGCAAATGGTATTAAAGGGAACGACTGCAACCACTACGACGACAACAAGCTTTCGTTTGTAACGGGAAAAAAGCAACTTTTTAAGGACGAAAAAAGCTGTAACCCACGAACTAAATACGTAGAAGGAAAGAAATAATGTTTGTGTTGGAGTTTGGACAGTTTAATTTAGAATAGGAGGTTTTCTTACCTGATAAAAGCGAGTGTTTGTGTGCAGTCCGTCCTGGTCAGTGCAGTGACAGCGTGTGAGTGAGCGAGACGAAAGACGTGAAGTGCATGTGCTCGGTGTGTGTTCGGTATCTGCTCGGTGTGTGGTCGGTGTGCAGTGAGGCTTGGCGACTAAGCGTGAGTCTTCACTCGCGCGCTGAAATGGGGTATGGAGTAGTCGCAACGAGGGACCTGAGGACATCATGAAGTCCTGTGAGGGTTTAAATCCGTGCGAACACGAAGAACTGTGTTGGCACCTGCTTCTGGTAGGACGGGGAAGGGAACTTTTTCGGCAAGTTTTTCGGCAGGGATCATCGGAAAAGTCGGTTTCTTCCGATGCGACTCGGAGTCCTACGTATGTAGCAGGGACCCTCGTTGTCGACCGAGTCTTTGACCAACGTTGTAGAACAATACTAAATTAGTGGAGGAGGGTAGGGTAAAGCGGCGAGTCGATTGGCGTGTTGGTCAAAGACTTAGGTTATCTATTTAACAGGTGGGTGGAAGGGGTTGTTCCACGCGGGGTTGTTTCTCGGGTTCCCTGTGTCTCGCTCAATATTCCCTGGGGGCGACTGGGGGAGGGGTGGTCTTTGTTGCATATATATTGCACAGGTCAGTGGAGGGGTTTTGTTCCCTATCTATTGCACAGGTCAGTGTAGGGGTTTTCTTCCATAGATATCGCACAGGTCAGTGGAGGGGGTTATTTTCAAGCAGACTTTTCAGTCCATATGTGTGCACTCGTTCGTGCAGGTACTTCGTGGGTGAACCTCTTTCGTGTCCCTGTACAACAAGGTCTTAAATCCACGTTCAAGCAACAATACAATACAATATAATACAATAAAATATAGAACAACACTCTACAACATCAATACACGTATTGTATCATATTTATATAGCAACATCCATGTCGACAACAATATCCATATACACCAGCGTCACTGATGGTCTCCTTCTTGCAATGCAGTGCACATCGACAACAGTACCTTACCATAGATACTGTACTCTACTGTGATGTACCTTACTGTACTATACTATATTGCACTATACTGTACTGTACCTTACTGTACTCTACTGTACTCTACTGTACTCTACTGTACCTTACAATACTATACTCTACTATACTGTACTATACTGTACTATACTATACGTCACTATACGTCACTATACGTCACTATACGTCACCATACGTCACCATACGTCCCCATACGTCACTATACTAAACAATACGTCACTATACTATACAATACGTCACTATATTGAACAATACGTCACCATACGTCACTATTACGTCACCATACGTCACTATACGTCACTATACGTCACTATACTTCACTATACTTCACTATACTTCACTATACTTCACTATACTTCACAATACGTCACCATACGTCACCATACAATACAATACGTCATTATGCTATACAATACGTCACTATACGTCACTATTACGTCACAATACGTCACAATACGTCACTCTACGTCACCATACGTCACTATACGTTACCATATCATACAATACGTCAATATACGTCACAATACTATACAATACGTCACCCTACGTCACCCTACGTCACTATATTGAACAATACGTCACTCTACGTCACTCTACGTCACTATACGTCACAATACTATACAGTACGTCACTATATTATACAATACGTCACTATACGTCACTATACGTCACCATACGTCACCATACGTCACTATACTGAACAATACTATACTATACAACAAGTCACT
The DNA here is from genome assembly GCA_023349425.1 of Anthopleura sola. Taxonomy (NCBI): domain Eukaryota; kingdom Metazoa; phylum Cnidaria; class Anthozoa; order Actiniaria; family Actiniidae; genus Anthopleura; species Anthopleura sola. The sequence goes on along the minus strand of JALHLI010000008.1, from coordinate 12,354 downwards.
CTACGTCACTATACTATACAATACGTCACTATACTATACAATACGTCACTATTACGTCACTACACGTCACTATTACGTCACTATACTATACAATACGTCACTATACTATACAATACGTCACTATCCGTCACCATACGTCACTCTACGCCACTATACAAGACAATACGTCACTATATTAAACAATACGTCACTATACGTAACTATATTAGACTAATACGTCACTATACGTCACAATACGTCACTGTACGTCACTCTACGTCACTATACAATACAATACGTCACTATACTATACCATACGTCACTATACGTCACAATACGTCACTCTACGTCACCATACGTCACCATACGTCACAATATTAAACAATACGTCACTATACTATACCATACGTCACTATACTATACAATACGTCACTCTACGTCACTCTACGTAACTCTACGTCACAATACGTCACTATACTATACCATACGTCACTATATTGTACAATACGTCACTATACGTCACCATACGTCACTATACATGACCATACGTCACTATAATATACAATACGTCACTATACGTCACCATACGTCACCATACGTCACTCTACGTCACAATACGTCACCATACGTCACTATACGTAACTATACGTTACCATACGTCACCATACGTCACTATTACGTCACAATACTATACAATACGTCACTCTACGTCACTATACGTCACCATACGTCACTATACGTCACTTTACTATACAATACGTCATTCTACGTCACAATACGTCACTATACGTCACTATATGTCTCTATACAACAACAACAACAAGCTTCAGCTTAGGGATAGTCTTTGTAATCTTACAACAGTCTTCAGTAGAGATATATAACAGGCCCCTGGGGTTAGGTTTAGGGTAAATATTTTGGATAGTCTTTGTAATTTCACAACAGGCATTGGTAGAGATATAGAACAGGCTCGTGCACTCCTGACTCTAAACCCTGGGCCCCTAGGGTTAGGTTTAGGGTAAAGATTTGGATAGTCTTTGTAAATCTACAACAGTCTTCGGTAGAGATATATAACAGGCTCGTGCACTCCTGACTGTAAACTCAGTAGAGATATAGAACAGGTCCCTGGGGTTAGGTTTAGGGTAAAGATTTTGGATAGTCTTTGTAATCCTACAACAGTCCTCAGTAGAGATATAGAACAGGCTCGTGCACTCCTGAATCTAAACGTTGGGCCCCTAAGGTTAGGGTAAAGACTTTGGATAGTCTTTGTAAATCTACAACAGTCATCATTAACGATAAATAACAGGCTCGTGCACTCCTGACTCTAAACCTTGGGCCCCTAGGGTTAGGGTTAGGATGAGGAGTTGGATAGTCTTTGTAAATCTATAACAGTCAACAATAAAGATATAGAAGTATTTTTAATAGGCTCCTGCACTCCTGACTCTAAACTTCAAGTCCCTGGGGTTAGGGTTAGGGTGAGGAGTTGGATAGTCTTTATGATCCAATAACAGTCTTCAGTAGAGATATAGAACAGGCTCCTGGGTTAGGTTTAGGGTAAAAATCTTGGATAGTCTTCAGTAGGGATAAACAACAGGCTTGTGCACTCCTGACTCTAAACTTCAATCCCTGGGGTTAGGTTTAGGGTTAGTGTTTTGGAAGACTTTCTAATGACAACAACAACAACAACAGGGTTCTTACCACAGGCAAAGGGGTCCAAAGGCCCACGGGTTAGGTTTAGGGTTAGAATTTGGATAGTCTTTCTAATGACAACAACAACAGGGTTCATACCAGAAGCATAGTGGTCACGGGTTAGGTTTAGGGTTAGAATTTGGGTAGACCATCTAATGACAACAACAACAACAGGGGTCATACCACAGGCAAAGTGGTCCAAAGGCCCACGGGTTAGGTTTAGGGTTAGAATTTGGGTAGTCTTTCTAATGACAACAACAACAGGGTTCTTACCACAAGCAGAGTGGTCCCAAGGCCCACGGGTTAGGTTTAGGGTAAAGATTTGGGAAGACTTTGTAATCAGAACGACAGCCATAGAAACTTTAAGTACTCTCATTCTAAGAAAATCGACGAAATTTTTTTTTTTTTTGTGAAATTTTTTCCAAGTGCCAACCCTAACCCACCCTATGCGAAATTGGGGGTTTGAATCCACGACGCAGGAAAGTCGTTAGATACCTTTGCCTAACCCCAGAAACACCGTTTAGGATGATTAGAACTACATTGGAAGTCATATTCACAGTACCCCATGTTTCGACCCTAACAGTATAGGGAGGGTTAGGGTTAGCACTTAGAAAAAATTTCACAAAAAATCAAAAAAAAAATTTTTTTTATTAGGAAAAGAGACACTGGAAACACTTAGTTATGATAAGAAACACCGTTTCTGAAAGTTAGAACAACATCCAACTTTATCTTCACAGTACCCCATGTTTCAACCCTAAGTGCATAGGGAGGGTTGGGGTTAGCACTTTGAAAAAATTTCACAAAAATCAGAAAAAATTATTTCGTCTTATTAGAAAAAGAGACACTGGAAACGCTTAGTTATGTAGAGAAACAGCGTTTCTGAAAGTTAGAACAACATCCAACTTCATCTTCACAGTACCCCACGTTTCGACCCTAAGTGCATACGGAGGGTTAAGGTTAGCACTTGGAAAAAATTTCACAAAAATCAGAAAATTTTTTTTTCAATTATTAGAAAAAGAGACACTAGAAACGCTTAGTTATGCCCAGAAACACCGATTCTAAAAGTTAGAACAACATCCAACTTCATCTTCACAGTACCCCATGTTTCAACCCTAAGTGCATAGGGAGGGTTGGGGTTAGCACTTGGAAAAAATTTACAAAAATCAAAAAAATTTATTTCGTGTTATTAGGAAATAAACAAACTAGAAACCCTAAACTACACTAAAAAACACCATTTCAACAACTTGGAGGTTGAAAAGACTTTAATATTGAAAAGTCACAATTAAGTGGTGCCATATGACGAGGTTTCCATAGTAGGTTCAATAACGATGTGAACGCAGAACTGCATCGGCACTTAGAAAAAAACACAAAAATTTCATCAAGTTTTTAACATAAAATTAAACGTTTTCAACGTTTTAAATAAGCATTTAACACATTTGACTACTACCCAAGAAGGGTGGTAGTACCTTAAACTACAACCCTTGAAGGGTAGTAGAACATTGCATTACCACCCTTCAAGGGTAGTAGAACCTTCGACTAAAACCCTTCAAGGGTAGTTGAAATTTTAGAAAAAACCTTGTAAGGGTAGTAAAAACCCTAACCCTATCTCAACACTAAAAAAATTAGGGTTAGGGTTAGGGTTAGGGTTAGGGTTTAGGGTTAGGGTTAGGGTTAGGTTAGGGTTAGGGTTAGGGTTAGGTTAGGGTTAGGGTTAGGGTTAGGGTTAGGGTTTAGGGTTAGGGTTAGGGTTAGGGTTAGGGTTAGGGTTAGGGTTAGGGTTAGGGTTAGGGTTAGGGTTAGGGTTAGGGTTAGGGTTAGGGTTAGGGTTAGGGTTAGGGTTAGGGTTAGGGTTAGGGTTAGGGTTAGGGTTAGGGTTAGGGTTAGGGTTAGGGTTAGGGTTAGGGTTAGGGTTAGGGTTAGGGTTAGGGTTAGGGTTAGGGTTAGGGTTAGGGTTAGGGTTAGGGTTAGGGTTAGGGTTAGGGTTAGGGTTAGGGTTAGGGTTAGGGTTAGGGTTAGGGTTAGGGTTAGGGTTAGGGTTAGGGTTAGGGTTAGGGTTAGGGTTAGGGTTAGGGTTAGGGTTAGGGTTAGGGTTAGGGTTAGGGTTAGGGTTAGGGTTAGGGTTAGGGTTAGGGTTAGGGTTAGGGTTAGGGTTAGGGTTAGGGTTAGGGTTAGGGTTAGGGTTAGGGTTAGGGTTAGGGTTAGGGTTAGGGTTAGGGTTAGGGTTAGGGTTAGGGTTAGGGTTAGGGTTAGGGTTAGGGTTAGGGTTAGGGTTAGGGTTAGGGTTAGGGTTAGGGTTAGGGTTAGGGTTAGGGTTAGGGTTAGGGTTAGGGTTAGGGTTAGGGTTAGGGTTAGGGTTAGGGTTAGGGTTAGGGTTAGGGTTAGGGTTAGGGTTAGGGTTAGGGTTAGGGTTAGGGTTAGGGTTAGGGTTAGGGTTAGGGTTAGGGTTAGGGTTAGGGTTAGGGTTAGGGTTAGGGTTAGGGTTAGGGTTAGGGTTAGGGTTAGGGTTAGGGTTAGGGTTAGGGTTAGGGTTAGGGTTAGGGTTAGGGTTAGGGTTAGGGTTAGGGTTAGGGTTAGGGTTAGGGTTAGGGTTAGGGTTAGGGTTAGGGTTAGGGTTAGGGTTAGGGTTAGGGTTAGGGTTAGGGTTAGGGTTAGGGTTAGGGTTAGGGTTAGGGTTAGGGTTAGGGTTAGGGTTAGGGTTAGGGTTAGGGTTAGGGTTAGGGTTAGGGTTAGGGTTAGGGTTAGGGTTAGGGTTAGGGTTAGGGTTAGGGTTAGGGTTAGGGTTAGGGTTAGGGTTAGGGTTAGGGTTAGGGTTAGGGTTAGGGTTAGGGTTAGGGTTAGGGTTAGGGTTAGGGTTAGGGTTAGGGTTAGGGTTAGGGTTAGGGTTAGGGTTAGGGTTAGGGTTAGGGTTAGGGTTAGGGTTAGGGTTAGGGTTAGGGTTAGGGTTAGGGTTAGGGTTAGGGTTAGGGTTAGGGTTAGGGTTAGGGTTAGGGTTAGGGTTAGGGTTAGGGTTAGGGTTAGGGTTAGGGTTAGGGTTAGGGTTAGGGTTAGGGTTAGGGTTAGGGTTAGGGTTAGGGTTAGGGTTAGGGTTAGGGTTAGGGTTAGGGTTAGGGTTAGGGTTAGGGTTAGGGTTAGGGTTAGGGTTAGGGTTAGGGTTAGGGTTAGGGTTAGGGTTAGGGTTAGGGTTAGGGTTAGGGTTAGGGTTAGGGTTAGGGTTAGGGTTAGGGTTAGGGTTAGGGTTAGGGTTAGGGTTAGGGTTAGGGTTAGGGTTAGGGTTAGGGTTAGGGTTAGGGTTAGGGTTAGGGTTAGGGTTAGGGTTAGGGTTAGGGTTAGGGTTAGGGTTAGGGTTAGGGTTAGGGTTAGGGTTAGGGTTAGGGTTAGGGTTAGGGTTAGGGTTAGGGTTAGGGTTAGGGTTAGGGTTAGGGTTAGGGTTAGGGTTAGGGTTAGGGTTAGGGTTAGGGTTAGGGTTAGGGTTAGGGTTAGGGTTAGGGTTAGGGTTAGGGTTAGGGTTAGGGTTAGGGTTAGGGTTAGGGTTAGGGTTAGGGTTAGGGTTAGGGTTAGGGTTAGGGTTAGGGTTAGGGTTAGGGTTAGGGTTAGGGTTAGGGTTAGGGTTAGGGTTAGGGTTAGGGTTAGGGTTAGGGTTAGGGTTAGGGTTAGGGTTAGGGTTAGGGTTAGGGTTAGGGTTAGGGTTAGGGTTAGGGTTAGGGTTAGGGTTAGGGTTAGGGTTAGGGTTAGGGTTAGGGTTAGGGTTAGGGTTAGGGTTAGGGTTAGGGTTAGGGTTAGGGTTAGGGTTAGGGTTAGGGTTAGGGTTAGGGTTAGGGTTAGGGTTAGGGTTAGGGTTAGGGTTAGGGTTAGGGTTAGGGTTAGGGTTAGGGTTAGGGTTAGGGTTAGGGTTAGGGTTAGGGTTAGGGTTAGGGTTAGGGTTAGGGTTAGGGTTAGGGTTAGGGTTAGGGTTAGGGTTAGGGTTAGGGTTAGGGTTAGGGTTAGGGTTAGGGTTAGGGTTAGGGTTAGGGTTAGGGTTAGGGTTAGGGTTAGGGTTAGGGTTAGGGTTAGGGTTAGGGTTAGGGTTAGGGTTAGGGTTAGGGTTAGGGTTAGGGTTAGGGTTAGGGTTAGGGTTAGGGTTAGGGTTAGGGTTAGGGTTAGGGTTAGGGTTAGGGTTAGGGTTAGGGTTAGGGTTAGGGTTAGGGTTAGGGTTAGGGTTAGGGTTAGGGTTAGGGTTAGGGTTAGGGTTAGGGTTAGGGTTAGGGTTAGGGTTAGGGTTAGGGTTAGGGTTAGGGTTAGGGTTAGGGTTAGGGTTAGGGTTAGGGTTAGGGTTAGGGTTAGGGTTAGGGTTAGGGTTAGGGTTAGGGTTAGGGTTAGGGTTAGGGTTAGGGTTAGGGTTAGGGTTAGGGTTAGGGTTAGGGTTAGGGTTAGGGTTAGGGTTAGGGTTAGGGTTAGGGTTAGGGTTAGGGTTAGGGTTAGGGTTAGGGTTAGGGTTAGGGTTAGGGTTAGGGTTAGGGTTAGGGTTAGGGTTAGGGTTAGGGTTAGGGTTAGGGTTAGGGTTAGGGTTAGGGTTAGGGTTAGGGTTAGGGTTAGGGTTAGGGTTAGGGTTAGGGTTAGGGTTAGGGTTAGGGTTAGGGTTAGGGTTAGGGTTAGGGTTAGGGTTAGGGTTAGGGTTAGGGTTAGGGTTAGGGTTAGGGTTAGGGTTAGGGTTAGGGTTAGGGTTAGGGTTAGGGTTAGGGTTAGGGTTAGGGTTAGGGTTAGGGTTAGGGTTAGGGTTAGGGTTAGGGTTAGGGTTAGGGTTAGGGTTAGGGTTAGGGTTAGGGTTAGGGTTAGGGTTAGGGTTAGGGTTAGGGTTAGGGTTAGGGTTAGGGTTAGGGTTAGGGTTAGGGTTAGGGTTAGGGTTAGGGTTAGGGTTAGGGTTAGGGTTAGGGTTAGGGTTAGGGTTAGGGTTAGGGTTAGGGTTAGGGTTAGGGTTAGGGTTAGGGTTAGGGTTAGGGTTAGGGTTAGGGTTAGGGTTAGGGTTAGGGTTAGGGTTAGGGTTAGGGTTAGGGTTAGGGTTAGGGTTAGGGTTAGGGTTAGGGTTAGGGTTAGGGTTAGGGTTAGGGTTAGGGTTAGGGTTAGGGTTAGGGTTAGGGTTAGGGTTAGGGTTAGGGTTAGGGTTAGGGTTAGGGTTAGGGTTAGGGTTAGGGTTAGGGTTAGGGTTAGGGTTAGGGTTAGGGTTAGGGTTAGGGTTAGGGTTAGGGTTAGGGTTAGGGTTAGGGTTAGGGTTAGGGTTAGGGTTAGGGTTAGGGTTAGGGTTAGGGTTAGGGTTAGGGTTAGGGTTAGGGTTAGGGTTAGGGTTAGGGTTAGGGTTAGGGTTAGGGTTAGGGTTAGGGTTAGGGTTAGGGTTAGGGTTAGGGTTAGGGTTAGGGTTAGGGTTAGGGTTAGGGTTAGGGTTAGGGTTAGGGTTAGGGTTAGGGTTAGGGTTAGGGTTAGGGTTAGGGTTAGGGTTAGGGTTAGGGTTAGGGTTAGGGTTAGGGTTAGGGTTAGGGTTAGGGTTAGGGTTAGGGTTAGGGTTAGGGTTAGGGTTAGGGTTAGGGTTAGGGTTAGGGTTAGGGTTAGGGTTAGGGTTAGGGTTAGGGTTAGGGTTAGGGTTAGGGTTAGGGTTAGGGTTAGGGTTAGGGTTAGGGTTAGGGTTAGGGTTAGGGTTAGGGTTAGGGTTAGGGTTAGGGTTAGGGTTAGGGTTAGGGTTAGGGTTAGGGTTAGGGTTAGGGTTAGGGTTAGGGTTAGGGTTAGGGTTAGGGTTAGGGTTAGGGTTAGGGTTAGGGTTAGGGTTAGGGTTAGGGTTAGGGTTAGGGTTAGGGTTAGGGTTAGGGTTAGGGTTAGGGTTAGGGTTAGGGTTAGGGTTAGGGTTAGGGTTAGGGTTAGGGTTAGGGTTAGGGTTAGGGTTAGGGTTAGGGTTAGGGTTAGGGTTAGGGTTAGGGTTAGGGTTAGGGTTAGGGTTAGGGTTAGGGTTAGGGTTAGGGTTAGGGTTAGGGTTAGGGTTAGGGTTAGGGTTAGGGTTAGGGTTAGGGTTAGGGTTAGGGTTAGGGTTAGGGTTAGGGTTAGGGTTAGGGTTAGGGTTAGGGTTAGGGTTAGGGTTAGGGTTAGGGTTAGGGTTAGGGTTAGGGTTAGGGTTAGGGTTAGGGTTAGGGTTAGGGTTAGGGTTAGGGTTAGGGTTAGGGTTAGGGTTAGGGTTAGGGTTAGGGTTAGGGTTAGGGTTAGGGTTAGGGTTAGGGTTAGGGTTAGGGTTAGGGTTAGGGTTAGGGTTAGGGTTAGGGTTAGGGTTAGGGTTAGGGTTAGGGTTAGGGTTAGGGTTAGGGTTAGGGTTAGGGTTAGGGTTAGGGTTAGGGTTAGGGTTAGGGTTAGGGTTAGGGTTAGGGTTAGGGTTAGGGTTAGGGTTAGGGTTAGGGTTAGGGTTAGGGTTAGGGTTAGGGTTAGGGTTAGGGTTAGGGTTAGGGTTAGGGTTAGGGTTAGGGTTAGGGTTAGGGTTAGGGTTAGGGTTAGGGTTAGGGTTAGGGTTAGGGTTAGGGTTAGGGTTAGGGTTAGGGTTAGGGTTAGGGTTAGGGTTAGGGTTAGGGTTAGGGTTAGGGTTAGGGTTAGGGTTAGGGTTAGGGTTAGGGTTAGGGTTAGGGTTAGGGTTAGGGTTAGGGTTAGGGTTAGGGTTAGGGTTAGGGTTAGGGTTAGGGTTAGGGTTAGGGTTAGGGTTAGGGTTAGGGTTAGGGTTAGGGTTAGGGTTAGGGTTAGGGTTAGGGTTAGGGTTAGGGTTAGGGTTAGGGTTAGGGTTAGGGTTAGGGTTAGGGTTAGGGTTAGGGTTAGGGTTAGGGTTAGGGTTAGGGTTAGGGTTAGGGTTAGGGTTAGGGTTAGGGTTAGGGTTAGGGTTAGGGTTAGGGTTAGGGTTAGGGTTAGGGTTAGGGTTAGGGTTAGGGTTAGGGTTAGGGTTAGGGTTAGGGTTAGGGTTAGGGTTAGGGTTAGGGTTAGGGTTAGGGTTAGGGTTAGGGTTAGGGTTAGGGTTAGGGTTAGGGTTAGGGTTAGGGTTAGGGTTAGGGTTAGGGTTAGGGTTAGGGTTAGGGTTAGGGTTAGGGTTAGGGTTAGGGTTAGGGTTAGGGTTAGGGTTAGGGTTAGGGTTAGGGTTAGGGTTAGGGTTAGGGTTAGGGTTAGGGTTAGGGTTAGGGTTAGGGTTAGGGTTAGGGTTAGGGTTAGGGTTAGGGTTAGGGTTAGGGTTAGGGTTAGGGTTAGGGTTAGGGTTAGGGTTAGGGTTAGGGTTAGGGTTAGGGTTAGGGTTAGGGTTAGGGTTAGGGTTAGGGTTAGGGTTAGGGTTAGGGTTAGGGTTAGGGTTAGGGTTAGGGTTAGGGTTAGGGTTAGGGTTAGGGTTAGGGTTAGGGTTAGGGTTAGGGTTAGGGTTAGGGTTAGGGTTAGGGTTAGGGTTAGGGTTAGGGTTAGGGTTAGGGTTAGGGTTAGGGTTAGGGTTAGGGTTAGGGTTAGGGTTAGGGTTAGGGTTAGGGTTAGGGTTAGGGTTAGGGTTAGGGTTAGGGTTAGGGTTAGGGTTAGGGTTAGGGTTAGGGTTAGGGTTAGGGTTAGGGTTAGGGTTAGGGTTAGGGTTAGGGTTAGGGTTAGGGTTAGGGTTAGGGTTAGGGTTAGGGTTAGGGTTAGGGTTAGGGTTAGGGTTAGGGTTAGGGTTAGGGTTAGGGTTAGGGTTAGGGTTAGGGTTAGGGTTAGGGTTAGGGTTAGGGTTAGGGTTAGGGTTAGGGTTAGGGTTAGGGTTAGGGTTAGGGTTAGGGTTAGGGTTAGGGTTAGGGTTAGGGTTAGGGTTAGGGTTAGGGTTAGGGTTAGGGTTAGGGTTAGGGTTAGGGTTAGGGTTAGGGTTAGGGTTAGGGTTAGGGTTAGGGTTAGGGTTAGGGTTAGGGTTAGGGTTAGGGTTAGGGTTAGGGTTAGGGTTAGGGTTAGGGTTAGGGTTAGGGTTAGGGTTAGGGTTAGGGTTAGGGTTAGGGTTAGGGTTAGGGTTAGGGTTAGGGTTAGGGTTAGGGTTAGGGTTAGGGTTAGGGTTAGGGTTAGGGTTAGGGTTAGGGTTAGGGTTAGGGTTAGGGTTAGGGTTAGGGTTAGGGTTAGGGTTAGGGTTAGGGTTAGGGTTAGGGTTAGGGTTAGGGTTAGGGTTAGGGTTAGGGTTAGGGTTAGGGTTAGGGTTAGGGTTAGGGTTAGGGTTAGGGTTAGGGTTAGGGTTAGGGTTAGGGTTAGGGTTAGGGTTAGGGTTAGGGTTAGGGTTAGGGTTAGGGTTAGGGTTAGGGTTAGGGTTAGGGTTAGGGTTAGGGTTAGGGTTAGGGTTAGGGTTAGGGTTAGGGTTAGGGTTAGGGTTAGGGTTAGGGTTAGGGTTAGGGTTAGGGTTAGGGTTAGGGTTAGGGTTAGGGTTAGGGTTAGGGTTAGGGTTAGGGTTAGGGTTAGGGTTAGGGTTAGGGTTAGGGTTAGGGTTAGGGTTAGGGTTAGGGTTAGGGTTAGGGTTAGGGTTAGGGTTAGGGTTAGGGTTAGGGTTAGGGTTAGGGTTAGGGTTAGGGTTAGGGTTAGGGTTAGGGTTAGGGTTAGGGTTAGGGTTAGGGTTAGGGTTAGGGTTAGGGTTAGGGTTAGGGTTAGGGTTAGGGTTAGGGTTAGGGTTAGGGTTAGGGTTAGGGTTAGGGTTAGGGTTAGGGTTAGGGTTAGGGTTAGGGTTAGGGTTAGGGTTAGGGTTAGGGTTAGGGTTAGGGTTAGGGTTAGGGTTAGGGTTAGGGTTAGGGTTAGGGTTAGGGTTAGGGTTAGGGTTAGGGTTAGGGTTAGGGTTAGGGTTAGGGTTAGGGTTAGGGTTAGGGTTAGGGTTAGGGTTAGGGTTAGGGTTAGGGTTAGGGTTAGGGTTAGGGTTAGGGTTAGGGTTAGGGTTAGGGTTAGGGTTAGGGTTAGGGTTAGGGTTAGGGTTAGGGTTAGGGTTAGGGTTAGGGTTAGGGTTAGGGTTAGGGTTAGGGTTAGGGTTAGGGTTAGGGTTAGGGTTAGGGTTAGGGTTAGGGTTAGGGTTAGGGTTAGGGTTAGGGTTAGGGTTAGGGTTAGGGTTAGGGTTAGGGTTAGGGTTAGGGTTAGGGTTAGGGTTAGGGTTAGGGTTAGGGTTAGGGTTAGGGTTAGGGTTAGGGTTAGGGTTAGGGTTAGGGTTAGGGTTAGGGTTAGGGTTAGGGTTAGGGTTAGGGTTAGGGTTAGGGTTAGGGTTAGGGTTAGGGTTAGGGTTAGGGTTAGGGTTAGGGTTAGGGTTAGGGTTAGGGTTAGGGTTAGGGTTAGGGTTAGGGTTAGGGTTAGGGTTAGGGTTAGGGTTAGGGTTAGGGTTAGGGTTAGGGTTAGGGTTAGGGTTAGGGTTAGGGTTAGGGTTAGGGTTAGGGTTAGGGTTAGGGTTAGGGTTAGGGTTAGGGTTAGGGTTAGGGTTAGGGTTAGGGTTAGGGTTAGGGTTAGGGTTAGGGTTAGGGTTAGGGTTAGGGTTAGGGTTAGGGTTAGGGTTAGGGTTAGGGTTAGGGTTAGGGTTAGGGTTAGGGTTAGGGTTAGGGTTAGGGTTAGGGTTAGGGTTAGGGTTAGGGTTAGGGTTAGGGTTAGGGTTAGGGTTAGGGTTAGGGTTAGGGTTAGGGTTAGGGTTAGGGTTAGGGTTAGGGTTAGGGTTAGGGTTAGGGTTAGGGTTAGGGTTAGGGTTAGGGTTAGGGTTAGGGTTAGGGTTAGGGTTAGGGTTAGGGTTAGGGTTAGGGTTAGGGTTAGGGTTAGGGTTAGGGTTAGGGTTAGGGTTAGGGTTAGGGTTAGGGTTAGGGTTAGGGTTAGGGTTAGGGTTAGGGTTAGGGTTAGGGTTAGGGTTAGGGTTAGGGTTAGGGTTAGGGTTAGGGTTAGGGTTAGGGTTAGGGTTAGGGTTAGGTTAGGGTTAGGGTTAGGGTTAGGGTTAGGGTTAGGGTTAGGGTTAGGGTTAGGGTTAGGGTTAGGGTTAGGGTTAGGGTTAGGGTTAGGGTTAGGGTTAGGTTAGGGTTAGGGTTAGGGTTAGGGTTAGGGTTAGGGTTAGGGTTAGGGTTAGGGTTAGGGTTAGGGTTAGGGTTAGGGTTAGGGTTAGGGTTAGGGTTAGGGTTAGGGTTAGGGTTAGGGTTAGGGTTAGGGTTAGGGTTAGGGTTAGGGTTAGGGTTAGGGTTAGGGTTAGGGTTAGGGTTAGGGTTAGGGTTAGGGTTAGGGTTAGGGTTAGGGTTAGGGTTAGGGTTAGGGTTAGGGTTAGGGTTAGGGTTAGGGTTAGGGTTAGGGTTAGGGTTAGGGTTAGGGTTAGGGTTAGGGTTAGGGGTTAGGGTTAGGGTTAGGGTTAGGGTTAGGGTTAGGGGTTAGGGTTAGGGTTAGGGTTAGGGTTAGGGTTAGGGTTAGGGTTAGGGTTAGGGTTAGGGTTAGGGTTAGGGTTAGGGTTAGGGTTAGGGTTAGGGTTAGGGTTAGGGTTTAGGGTTAGGGTTAGGGTTAGGGTTAGGGTTAGGGTTAGGGTTAGGGTTAGGGTTAGGGTTAGGGTTAGGGTTAGGGTTAGGGTTAGGGTTAGGGTTAGGGTTAGGGTTAGGGTTAGGGTTAGGGTTAGGGTTAGGGTTAGGTTAGGGTTAGGGTTAGGGTTAGGGTTAGGGTTAGGGTTAGGGTTAGGGTTAGGGTTAGGGTTAGGGTTAGGGTTAGGGTTAGGGTTAGGGT